>JAYESA010000005.1:216824400-217114400 GCA_036927795.1 Iris macrosiphon
AAATAGGTTGCATAAAGCCAAAAAGACTAAAATACCCTCTCCTCAAGTCATGCAAATTGGGTTTTGGGTTTGGGATTCCTAAAGCACTTAAACTAACTCCCAATCTCTCCAACTAACTAAAATAAAATATAATAATAATTCTAACCCCAAAAATAGGTCTCACAAGGGTGTAGGTTGGGTCGGACATGGGTCCACTAGGGTCTGACATGGGTCCAGACTAGCCAAAACCCTAAAATAATTAATAAAAAATAATACAATCACTAATTAAATATAAATATAATTATTTATAATAAATACACAATTAACTAAATTAAAATAAAAAAATACTCGGCTCTGGAATTGGGGTAGTGACAAGCCTATCCTCCTTAAAAAATTTTGTCCTCGAAATTTAAAGTCAATCGCACTCCCTCTAGGTCAAACCCCCAACAATCACATTCAAGAAATTCTACCTAAACAACATGCAAGATCATGGTCATACTGGTCGTGTTATCACAGTCTCAATCAGGGTCACTACACTATCTACCACAGCACAAAAAAAGTCTAACAGGTACTAATGAAGCACACCACAAGGAATGGAAATGACATGAAGAAGAACAAAGAGACAGACCTGCTAACCCGACACCCGTAGCATCGGCCTCCTCGACCGTCAACGCATAAGCCCTGCCCTGCTGGGGTATATCCCTCTGCTGGTGCGGGACATGATGCTGTGCCACAGATGGCCTAGCTCCAACTCTTCGATCCTGTGCTCCACCAAATGGAGGTGCAGTGGGGCAATCTCGCATCTGGTGAGCAGCGGATCCACAGAACAAACACACCTTCAGCCTCCTCCTACAAACATCCCAAGTGTGTTCTGCCTTCCTGCAGTAGGCACAAGTGGGCACCCTCTGATCCTGACCCTGTTGCGCTACCTTCTGTACATAGGGACGCTTAGCCGGTCCCGCACTACCACTCGCACTACCTGAATCATCCCTACCTCTCTTGGACTTGAGCTCCAAGTCATCCTCTGCCCTCTGAGCATCTCCTAATATCTGCTCGAAAGTTGCTTCGCGGTCGCTCCTAGTCAAAGACTTGACTGCCATAACCAAGCCCTTGTGAAACTTCTTTGCCTTTGCTGCCTCACTCAAGCCCTCCACAAATCTACCCATACGACAGAACTCCGCTGCGTACTCGTCCACCAGCATGCTCCCCTGGACGAGTGCCTCGAACTGGCTCTCCAAAGCACTGAGCGCCACATCTGGGAAAAATTTCTCATTAAAAAGCCTCTTGAAAGCCTCCCAAGTCAGCACTGGTGCCACAATCCTCGTATCAGTGCGTTACCATGTCAAAGCAAGATCGAACATCTGACTGCCCGCTGCCTCTATCTGCATGCTGTCTGGAATCTGTGCCAGCCGAAAAATCTCCTCAATCTGCTCTATCCAGTCATCCGCGTACATGATCCCTTCTGTACCCCGGAACTCCTTGGGCCGCATCCTCTGGAAGTCAATAATGCTGCCTGGTCTCGGATGCTGTGCCTAATCTGCCTGTGGCTGAATCTGTGCTTCTCTGACCACTGCCGTCGTGGTCACCTGGTGGGCATTCTCAATGCCCAGCCTCATCACATCTACCTGACGATGCTGCGCGTCCATCATCTCCCTGAAGAATACAAACAACTGTGTGGCGTCTACTGGTGCATGAAGTGGTGGAGGAACCACCGGAACGACTGGGGTAGTCCTCGGATCGACAGGTGAAGGAGGATCCCCGAGAGAAACATATGCTCCCTCAACCGCAGGAGTGGTGAGTGGAGCGGTAGCAGCTGCCTGAATACGAGTTGGACGAGAGGTAGCAGACCTCTCGATGGCAACTGCTGGAACGGTATGATGAGATCGTGTCTTCGGAGGCATCCTGAACACAGATAAAAAAAAAGTTAATACGACACAAGATACAATATCATCAAAGAAGGACAGTAATATTTCAAAAGAAGCAATTTTAGGATAATTAGATTAGAATTATTCCTAGTCGTGATTGAGTACACTCTCATCCTAGATCCTAGATTCTATAGCAGGCTCGCAGCAGTACAACTAAATTGTTGTACCACTACGATATCGCACTAATTGCGAATCGAGACCTGCATGGGGCCGCCACAAAAAATGTGTCACGACCCGCACCCAAAAAATCGGGCATGAGTCCTGGGTACGTCCAGCCTACGCCGCAGCATCGGCGGTAGAACGCTGTCTAGGTCAACTATCTAGCTAACAATCTCACGCAATCAATATGTAAACCTGTCAAGATCTGAACTCCAAACGGAGGAGCAATATCATAATGATAATCATAATGTACTCAATCAAGAATCTAAGCACGATAAGATAACACAGAAGACTAACAACTAGAAAGTCTAAACAACTGCTACTAAAATAACCACAACATCAATAATAATAATACAACATCCTGAATCAAATATAATACAAGGTCTCAATCCAAAATCGGAGACAAATCCAGTACAAAAAGCTAATAAAAATAACAACTGAGGTCTTAGTGATCCCGGCTACCAACCCGAAAATTACTCCTAAACTAGAGGGTCCCTGTCTGCACCATCGACAGGCTGAGGTCCATAAAACGTCGGACACCAATCCTTCGGATACTCTGGAAAAAATATGTCCAGTCAGGACTGGAGCAAGTACACCTCTAACAGCAGTTCCAGTTAAATGATAAAAACTATAAAACAGTTGTAGCAAGTAGCAAGGTAAAGGAAATAAAGTATGAAACAAGAAATATACATGTATCACTGGTGCATAAAGGTAAAGATGCATGAATATCAGAAGCGAGATAGTAATAACTGTAAGATACAAGAAATCTAAACTAAGATCAAGTATGTGCACAAGAACGTGTAGTGAGTCCAGCATGAAATACATGTAATGAGTCAAGTCCAGAAACTATAAGTGAGACCAACAAGAAATGCAAGAGAGTCCTGACTATAAAGAATGAACTCGTGTCTTTGAAATACCTGTTTCGACATGTAAACGGCTAGGGGGTAAGTACAGCTTACCGCGCACTGGGTGCGCGGCTGCTATCATTCCAGATTAGACCAGAGAGGGTGATTCCAGTGATTCCAGATGGGAATGTTTACATGTCTACTCGAGTATTTTTCTGTCCCGACTAGTAAGTGAATCCAAGACCCGATACGTAAATCAAGTATGAGTCCAGCCAGAAACATGAGTGATGCCTGTAGTGATGCATGTAGGTGATGCCAGTAGGTAATTCCAGAATAGAGGCTAAAAATATGAAATATACGTGTCGCAAGTAAATGAATCCAGAAATACCAGTCTGTGTCATGCCAGAAAATCAGATGATACTATACTAGAAGCTGAATCATAATAATCATCAGATAATAAAAACTATTAGAGAATGTACTCGCCTGACGTCCTGAGCAACTGGCGATCCGAACTGGTATCGCAAGGACCTATTACGAAAAGCATGGTTAAACAGGTTTTTAATGAGTTAAACAGATATAAAATAACTAAAAATAGGCTTCTAGGGTCGTTCTAGGTCAAACGGGTCAAACCGGTAAAATCTGGATCAAAAAGTCAACTCTGGGCCCAAAAAGTCAACCCTAGGTCAAATTTAGGTCAAAAATTGACTTTGTCGGTCAACCGGGGCAACTACGGTCAACTCTAGGTCAAACTAGGGTGTCCCTAAATTCTAGGTCAAAACTAGGTCATTAAGCTAATAAACCCTCAAACTCGTCTCCTTGAGATACCAGGATACCCTCGGTATCCGATACCTCAACCTACGCTATACGCCCCGTCTATACCCGCTAAAACCTATGCTAGCACGCGTAAATATATACACATACACATATAAAAGCAACTCTAAACTTATTCCTAGGCAATTGCTTAAAAACCCCGCTCGAAACTCAATACCTTGGATATCTCAAGGTATTGAGATACCTTGACATCTCAAGGTATTGAGATACCTTTCTAAACCCTCACTAACTACCCCTCTAGCCAAACTATTATGAATATAGATATATATCTAGGTAATAATCTAGGCTAGAATATATATATCTAACACATATATGCATATACCTAGATATCTATCTATCTATCTATCTATCTATCTATCTATATATATATATATATATATATATATATATATATATATATATATATAAACACAAATACATATATCCCTTACCTTACACCTTTACATATATATTTATCTAGCTATAACTATGCATATATCTAGCTATATGTACATATATCTATACATATAGATAGATAGATATATCTATCTATCTATCTATCTATCTATCTATCTATCTATCTATCTATCTATCTATCTATCTATTCATCTATCTATCTATCTATCTATCTATCTATCTATCTATCTATCTATCTATCTATCTATCTATATATTTATTTATCAATCTATCTATGAATCTATCTATCTATCTATCTATTTATCAATCGATCTGTCTATTAACATAGATCTCTCCCTCGCTACCTGCTACGCCCTGCTAGGCCTCGCCACGCGGTGTTGCCCCACGCCTCGCCTAGCTGATGCTGCTACGAATGCTGCTGCTCGTTGCGGTGCGCGGTGTGCACTCCACAAGCCACTGCACACTGCTAACTGCTCCCCCCTGCCTCGCTCTCTCTACCTCCCTCTCATCTCTCCCCCCGACACACCACACACACAGACACACACGCGCACACACACACACACACACACACACACACACACACACACACACACACACACACACACACACACACATATATATATATATACAAACAAACACATATATATGTATACACACACACACACACACACACACATACACACACACACACATATATATATATATATATATATATATATATATATATATATATATACACACACACGCACACTCATACATATATATATATATATATATATATATATATATATATATATATATATATATATATATATATATATATACACAAACACTCACTTATATACATATACACCTACACAAATATATGTATATACACTCATACATATATATATACCTATATATATATATATATATATATATATATATATATATATATATATATATATATATATATATATAACCACACACTCACACACATGCTCACAAACACACACACACCCTCACACACACACTCTCACACACACAACTACACACACATATATATATATATATATATATATATATATATATATATATATATATATAGAAACACATACACATTTATATATATATATACACACACACTAGCACAACGCACACAACACACAAAACAACACACCCAACACGCGCCCAACGACCCCTACACGCACAAACACTTATACATATAAAATATAACCCGAGAACTCTAGCACACACTCCCCGAAGCTAACCCAACATGCGCACAAGCCCGAAATCAAGAAACTAAGTCGAAATGGCTGTTCGGTCATTTCGACGAACACGTGGTGTGCGGTTCGTAAAATCTCCTGAAACGCACACCAAACTTACTCGAAATCGGCCCAAAATTTACTCACAGTTCTAAATGATGTCTAGATCCTAGAAAAAATACTAACTCGTCGATTCTAGGTCGATGGCAAAAATGCGCACGCACATAGAACCGGCGACGACGAAAACCCCCAAAACGCCCGAAACGCCCATTTCTTCGCGACACGACTTCACGTGTCCGAACGGAGACACGCACTAACCCTCAAGACATCCGACAATGTCTACCTAGGTCCGTCTAACCTAGGGCATCACCCAAAATTGGGCCAATCTCGGATTTCATCCGAAATTAATACAAAACCTAGTGTCAAAGTCTCCAAACACAACCAAACTAGTTCCAACTTCCTCCCACGGGTAGCCCTAAGGTCTAGAAAGGTTCTAAACTACTAATTACACTATATTAGAGTAATCACAAGGGAAAAAAAATTAGGGTTTATCTCTTGGGAGCTGGAATCCTAAGCCAAAGTCTCCAAAACTCTTAAAATTACCTCCCTCAAGCTCCAAGCCTCCAAATCAAGCCTCCACACTAAGTCTAGGCTCTACACACCTAGGTTATAGAAAAATGTAGGGTTAGAGTTCACATTCATGAAGAATAGAAGAAGAAAGAGAAGAAATGGGGAACTTACTTGAAGTTGGAAGAAGGAAAGAAGAAGAAAGAGTGGAGAATGGAGAAGAAGAAGTGAAGAAGTGAAGAAGTAATAAAAAAGAGGGGGTGCTGCTGTGATCAGGTCTGGGAAGGGTTTAGGGGGCCGGCTATTCACATGGAAATAGGTTGCATAAAGCCAAAAGGACTAAAATACCCTCTCCTCAAGTCATGCAAATTGGGTTTTGGGTTTGGGGTTCCAAAAGCACTCAAACTAACTCCCAATCTCTCCAACTAACTAAAATAAAATATAATAATAATTCTAACCCCAAAAATAGGTCTCACAAGGGTGTGGGTTGGGTCGGACATGGGTCCACTAGTGTCTGACATGGGTCTAGACTAGCCAAAATTCTAAAACAATCAATAAAAATAATACAATCACTAATTAAATATAAATACAATTATTTGTAATAAATATACAATTAACTAAATTAAAATAAAAAATACCCGGCTCTGGAAATGGGTAGTGACAGTGTGTGTGTGTGTGTGTGTGTGTGTTGATAGAGGAGGGGGTTCGAGCAACTAAAATCATAGCGAGCAGTACAGCAATATTCAGCTGTAGCAGCAGCAAGGAGACTTACTGTAGCAAAGCCTGCAGCAGCTAGTAGCAATAGCAGCAACCACATCAATTGAAGCTAGCAGTGACACTGCACAGCACAACAAACGCAGCAGCAACTGCTACTGCAGCAACAACATCAAGCACCGCACGAGGATCAGCAACAACATGTTGCAGCAACGTGCAGTATGCAACTGCACAACACAGCAAACACAGCTGCAAGCAGCAGTAACAAGTACTGCAGCAATACAGTGGCTGCAGCATCAGCAAGCACACTAGCAGCAGTTTTAGCAGCAAGGCAATATGCAGTATAATAACAACAATAAGAGGAGTATCAGAGGACAGCTAAGTAAGTTATTTAGTATAGTTAGTTTAGCTAGTAGTTTATTAGTTAGCTTGATAGTTATCTAGTTAGCCTTGTTAGTAGTCATATATGTATGTGCATTTTGATATCTAGTAGTTAGATATATAAATATACTTGTTACTAGTAGCTATATATATATATATATATATATATATATATATATATATATATATATATATGTATTGGTAAAGTTTGTGGTAAGTTAGTAATGTGTATTAGTTAATGTAAATTGGTGTTAGTGCTAGCAAGGTATTATAGAGTTTTGAGCAGGATAATGTGTAGTCTTGATACCCATAGGAAGAGGTATGTTTATACTCATACATATAGTTAACTGTGATTAATTATCAATATGTATAAGTGTGTGCTTTAGAGGAGATGTTAGATTGGGTATTATCTAGTGTTGATAGGCATAGAGTATTAGTGTATGGTGTCTTATTGTCAGCTGAGGTTAGATATAATTATTGATTGAGAATTAGTATCACTAGGTACCAAGCAATTGGTAGTTAATTATCTATTAGAATTTGAATTATCTTGTGATACCAAGGTAATGTCAAGGTATTAATTGATACTCAAGGTATTGGGTTTGAGTATCAAGATGGGGGTGTAGGTGGTGAGATACCGATTTGGTTCAAAGCCAAGGTATCCACTTAGCATTAGTTTGACTAAGAGTACTATAAATATTGTCTTCTATATATATTAGTATTTTTATATCTAATAACTTGCGTATCTTAGGATACAGTATTTTTGGTTGATACATTAGTATCCTAGACATAGCTAGTATGGCCTAGATACATAGTGTATGGACCCGATATCCTAGAGATGGACTCATACTACCTAAAAATAGCTAGTTTGACCAAGTTTGACCAGTTTGACCTAGAGTTGACTTAGTTTGACTATTTTAACTTAGAAATGGCTTTATGACCTAGAAGTTAACTAGTTTAACTCATTTTCATTCCAAACCTCGTATTAATACAATATTTTGTATATAGGTCTGTGACACCAGTTCGGATATCGTTCGCATTATTTGCTCTGGACCACAGACGAGTATATTTTCTGATAGTTTCCATTATTTGATTACTACTATAATTCAAGTATTTAGAAATATTACTTATAATTCTTGACACGATGGTACACATATTGATATTGTTAGTGGATCGTCAGTCATGAGATGTTACCTTGATTATTGAGATGGTATCGAATACTACTCCTTGTTGGTATTGTATAACATTGAATATTATAGATTAAACATTGGATACATTGGCTAGTAAAGTATCATGATTTGATCCATCGTATCAGTCGGGGCGGGGAAAATACCAATTAAATATATGATCAAGAACTATCGGCTAGTAGTGTAATCATTGGCTACTAACTAATCATGCAATTCACGTATGGTTGAGTTAGATCCTTAGTGTAATCATTGAATCTCCCAAGCCGATCACATATTTAGTTAGTATCTCAAACACATAGTATATTGTAGATTCCATATTCAGTTCATTGATTACTCTGTTCTATTTCTGACACTATAGTTCTTTTCCTTCATTCTTGTACGTATTAATTTATATTCTGTTGCTAGTATTGCCTATTATTTCATTGTTCTTAGATCCTCAGTTATATTCTTATCGTAGATAGCATCCTCTATTTTACTATTTTAAAGCTTTTGTCAATTAATTGGAACTGCTATTGGGTTGTACTTCTCTCCAATCTTGACTAGATAACATTTTTCAGAGGATCCGGGAGATTGGTATTCGACGTATTACGAACCTCAGCCTATAGATGGTGCAGACGTGGACCCACTAGTTCAGGAGTGACTACCGGAAGATCTAGCCGGAATCACTAGTTAGCATAGTTAGTTTCATTTAGCATTTTGGTACCGAATTTGTTTTCAGCGTATATTTGAGACTTGGATATTGTTTCTATTTGTTGTTATTATATTTTAGATTGCATAGTTATGTTAGACTTCTTTGATATCTTATCGTGCTATAGATTTATGATTGAGTATTGTGTTGCCCTCCTTCTTAGAGTTGAGGTATTGTTGGAAGATTATATATTTTGTGAGACGATTAGATAATATAGTCGACCTAGACAGCGTTCTACCGCCGATGCTGCGGCGTAGGCTGGAGGTACCCACGTACTCGTGCCCATTCACCGGGTATGGGTTGTGACATATTTTTGTGGTGGCCCATGCAGGTCAGGCTTCGCAAGTTATGCGATATCGTGGTAGTGCGATGACTTAGTTGTACTACTGCGAGTCTGCGATAGGATATAGGACACTAGGATGAGAGAGGGATACTCAATCACAACTAGGAATTCCAATCTGTTTTGAAATCGCTACTTTTGATTCCTTCTGAATACTTTAAATATTATTGTCCTTCCTTGATAATATCTTATCTTGTTTCGAATTGATCTCTTTTGTTCCGATCTGTCTTCAGGATGCCGCCTAAGACCAGATCCTATCGATCGGGAGCAGTTTCTACAAGGTCTGCCACCTCTCAATCTCGCACTCATACAACAGGGGTTGTACCTCCTACAATATTAATTTACGTAGGAGTCTCGGCTGCCTTCGAGGGTTCTCCTCCACCTGTTCTGAGGGCTACACCAGTTGCTTCGGAGGGACTTCCACCACCTCCATTTTCAGGAGATGCCGTACCGATGGTTGCACTGTTTAGAAAGATGATGGAGGTACATAGGGCACAAATAGGGGCCCAACACAGGCAGTCAGATATGATGCGGTAGAGTATGGAAAATGTCCATCAGGTAGCTATTGCAGCAGTTCAGAGTGGGGCTCCTCCACAGCCACAAGATGTTCAGCTCAAGCCAGGCAATATTTAAAATTTCAAGAAGCTAAAGCCTCGGGTTTTCAAGGGGACAGAGGGTATAGTCTATGCTGACGATTGGCTCGAGGATATCAAGCATCTTATGAGGGTGTCCCGTCTTGCTGAGGATCTGAAGGTTTAGGCGGTAGGACTTCAACTGTTCGACGTTGCCCGCACTTGGTTCAGGAATGGGCCACTTCTTACTGATATGGGGCAATCTTGGGAGGTGTTCAACGATCTCTTCAGGAATAATTTCTTTGCTCGGACGGACAAATTGGACTTAGGAAGGCAGTTTGAGAGCCTTACACAGGGGAGCATGTCCTAGAGGAGTTAGCCGCAGAGTTCGGGAGGCTGAGCCAATTTGTGGAGTACTTGGTGAGGTAGACATAAGTTCGGGCTATCCGTTTCTGCAAGGGTCTGAATTGGGAAGTGAAGATCCTCATTCCGTCTTTCTATGAGACTTATTCTGAGATACTTTCGGAGGTACGCAAGGTCGAGCAGGTGTGAAACTTGAAGCCATAGAGGGACCGTAATATGTTTGGGGGTGCCAGTAGCAGTGCAGGACCGACTAAGAGGCCACAGTTCCAGCAATAGCAGTTTCCAGTACAGTTTAGAGCTTATCAGCAGCAATATCAGATGCAGGAACCAATTATTGCTCCAGTACAAGCTCTAGTACAACAGATACCATAACAGCCTCAGAGACAGGTGCGACAGGCTCCTCAATGCACCTATTATAAGAAGACTGGACACACTTGGAAGATGTGTTGGAAGAGACTTGGAGCGTGCTTACATTGTGGATCAACGGATCATATGGTAAAGGATTGTCTCTGGACCCTTCATCGTCCAGGCCAGGATACATATCATGGGCAGAGAGGTGGAGCTAGGCCACCTGTAGCACCGCAGATTGCTCATCACCCATAGAGGGAGCTACATCAGCAGGACGGAGCATTTGTGATGACGGTCGAGGAGACCGCCACTACATGTGATGGGTTATCGAGTTCTGTTCTTTCTTTCTGTTCCTTTCATCTATTTTGATTGATTGCTTCTTTAGTACCTTTTTGGATGCTTGTGTTATGTAGCTAGTGTAGCTAATATAATACCCTGATAGAGACAGTAATAATAAGACAGACGGAGACCATGACCATGCATGTTGTTCTTTGCATATGACTGTTCTTTGTGTGATTTTAGATAAGACCTTCTTGGACATGATTGCTGGGGGTTTGACCTAGAAGGAGTATGATCACCCTTAAATTTCGAGGATAAAATTATTTTAAGGGGGTAGACTTGTCACTACCATATTTTTTAGGAAAGGATATTTTGGTCATTTCATAATTAAATATTGTGCATGTTGAATATTTATTTATTGTATTATTTATTTATTATTAGCATGTTAGATTTTATTTTGGACTTGTGTTAGTGGACCTAACTAGTTCGATTAGATCCATAGGCCAACATTTTATTCTAGTTAGAACTGAGCCCAAATAATAAGCCAAATTATTAGGATGATGATTAATTAGTTAAACCCATTAGACTAGAACCTTTCCTCCTTAATTAATTTCTTCATGAGAGGCCCAAGGGGTATTTTAGACATTAGATAGTAGCTTGAGGAAGGAGAAAGGGGCCGGCCTATATAAGGGGGTGGAAACTTTTCCTCTCTTCATTGTTCATTTCAAATCTAAATCTAGAATTCTTCTCAACCAAATTTCTTTATCTCCACACCAAATCCCTACCAAATTTCTTCCCAATTTCTTCCCTAATCATCATTGGAGGACATTGAAGAAAGGATCTATAAGGAGAAAGCAATAATCTACAAGGAGGAGCAAGGATCTACAAGTTGGAGGCTCTTTTCATCCAATTTAGGAATTTTATTGGGAATTCATCTCCCAATAGGTACAATTCTATTTTTTCTCTTTAATTAGACTCTAAATATGTAATTTAATCATTAGGAACCACCCCATATAATAAGGCTACCCATAGGAATTAGAATTAGGTTCATAGGAGGCCTATGGAGGAAGTTATGTGATATTTTATGTCAATTTTGGGGAAATTTCGAGATTGACATATTTTGTGTTTATCAATTAGTCAATTAGACCAAATTGACATGTGTTTGATTGTGTGTGGCTAGTATCGTGTCCATAATTGGATACATGTAGGTCGTATCCCGATAATTTGGATATACGGATTAATTTGGGGGTTTTCTTCCGACACGGGAGTTTGTGCATGTCATATTTTGACACAGACACGTAGATGTATAATTAGCTCTTCATGTTATTCATAATTGTTATTTTAGACTTGCTCGCATCCTTCGGGGTACGTTTGGTGGTATGGTGGACTCGTATCGCAAGCGTATCATAGATCTAGTGTGATACGGGTGCGCACTCTACGTATTTGTTTCCTTGCATTTCAATAATTGTTTATAGCTATTAGTGATATGTAGTGTATGGACCCGATATTATAGAGATGGACTCATACCACCAAGAAATAGCTAGTTTGACCAAGTTTGACCTAGAGTTGACCTAGTTTGACTATTTTGACTTAGAAATGGCTTTATGACCTAGAAGTTGACTAGTTTAACTCATTTTTATTCCAAATCTTGTATTAATGCAATATTCCATATATAGGTCTGTGACACCAGTTCAGATACCGTTCGCATCATTTGCTCTGGACCACAGGCGAGTACATTCTCTGATAGTTTTTATTATTTGATTACTACTATAATTCAAGTATTTAGAAATATTACTTATGATTCTTGACACGATGGTACACGGATTGGTATTGTTAGTGGATCGTCAGTCATGAGATGTTACCTTGATTATTGAGATGGTATCGAATACTACTGCTTGTTGGTATTGGATAATATTGAATATTATAGGTTAAACATTGGATACATTGGCTAGTAACGTCTCATGATTCGATCCATCGTATCAGTCGGGACGGAGGAAATACCACTTAAATATTTGATCAAGAACTATCGGCTAGTAGTGTAATCATTGCTACTAACTAATCATGCAATTCATGTATGGTTGAGTTAGCTCCTTAGTGTAATCATTGAATCTCCCAAGCCGATCATATATTTAGTTAGTATCTCAAACACATAGTATATTGTAGACTCCATATTCAGTTCATTGATTACTTTGTTCTATTTCTGACATTATAGTTATTTCCCTTCATTTTTGTACGTATTGATTTATATTCTGTTGCTAGTATTGCCTATTATTTTATTGTTCTTAGATCCTCAGTTATATTCTTATCATAGATAGCATCCTATATTTTACTATTTTAGAGTTTTTGTCAATTAATTGGAACTGCTATTAGGTTATACTTCGCTCCAATACTGAATGGATAATATTTTTCAGAGAATTCGAGAGATTGGTGTCCGACGTATTACGGACCTCAGCCTATAGATGGTGCAAACGTGGACCCACTAGTTCAGGAGTGACTACCGGAAGATCTAGCCGAAATCACTAGTTAGTATAGTTAGTTTCCTTTAGCATTTTGGTACCGAATTTATTCTCGACGTATATTTGAGACTTGGATATTGTTTCTATTTGTTGTTGTTATATTTTAGACTGCATAGTTATGTTAGACTTCTTTGATATCTTATCGTGCTATAGATTTATGATTTGAGTATTGTGTTGCCCTCCTTCTTGGAGTTGAGGTATTGTTGGTAGATTATATATTTTGTGAGACGATTAGATAGTATAGTCGATTTAGGTAGCGTTCTACCGTCGATGCTGCGGTGTAGGCTGGACGTACCTACGTACTCGTGCCCCTTCATCGGGTGCTAGTCTTGGCAAAGTGGAAGGCTTCATGCTTAGTAATATTAAACTGTCTAAAAAAAACTCACATAAATGTATGAATAGAGATGTAGGTCGTCTCTTGAGGGTAAGCTTGTAGACACCCAAGATACATATATCGAGACCATGTTAGCACATGACCTTTAATGTGTGACCCCATGCACAACTAATGTTATTGTATGAGTGGGAAAAATAGTAGTTATGATACTGAATTTAAGGCTCAGTCCATTTTGTATCGTACTGTTGTTTGACCCATGCGAAAAGTTTCAAGTCAAAAGCGACATCTATCCTAATACATAATGAGAAGTCACTGTGGAGAATGCTCATCCATATATTGTGTATGTGAGAAATTATTGGGGTTTTTCCTTATTCTTTAGGAAGTTTAGTCCCATATTAGAAAATCTACTGTGTGTGTATCTCAATGTATAGCTTTGTTTACTATTGGCATATGCACATGGGGTGTGGTAGCCCATGTTGGGATGTTTTTCTAGAGGATTTAAGTTTAATCCTAAATTTTTTTGTTTTTGTCACTCATTTCTTTAGGATTTTCATAGAAGCTAAGTTCTATAGGGGCTTAGCGAATCGAACTCGGACGAAGGGCGCAAAGTAGCGCTTTAATGGAACACTTTGTACTTTATACGTACGCATCGGGTGCGAGTTAGAACGTCTATTCTAAATTGTGCGTGAGGTATTATATGCGCTAGGCATTATGTATGAGGTATTATGTGCGGCAGTATACACGTGTCAATATTTATGAGATAATATGTGTGAGGGGCACTGTCAAAGCAGTTGGCTTGGTTGTGTGTGCTGCATAGCTACCACCTATATTAGTGCCTTCTGCACTTGTGTGTGCCCCCAGGGCATGGCACTTTCGGAGCAAATAGACTGCTAGTGTCAGCACAGGCTGTCAGCACAGACTAATTTGACAAGCCGATTGGATAGTATGGGGTTGCTTTGGGGTTGGTGATGACCTCCCCTATATATATGGGTGCTCCTCTTCCACTTGAGTAGGTTGAAACAAGAGAGAGAGAGAGAGAGAGAGAGAGAGAGAGAGATAGACCTTCATCCGGAGCTCATCCCCTGTGCAGCCAATTCCCTGCGTAGGCAATCATGTCCACGATAGACAACGTCAAAGGGAGTTCAAGGGTCCAGTTTATTTCGAAAGTGACTTAGAGCATTCTAGAAGTTTATTCCTTAATCTTGGTGCTCCTAGGAGTAGATCGTCAAATAGGACAAATCTTGCTTTGAGCAACGATGATCGTCATCACCCCAATAAGGAGTTTTCCTTTTGTGCTCACCACAACAAGGAGTTTCCTTTTGTGCTTTCTTTCTTTCTCAAATTCTTATTTGTTGTTCTATATCATTGTAGCAACTGCAATTGCAAACAGAATAACGTGTCTGCTTAGCTTTTATTATTGCAAGTTTCATAAATCAATTTGTATCCTTCTTTATCTTTGGAGTCTTTTATGTCAGTTAGTAATCTCCTCTACCTTAGTGATTTTCATTGTACTCGGGATCAAACTGTGACTGTCTGTATATCACAGTTTGGAATCCATTTTTGTGACCTATTGCAACAATAAAGCATCACTTGTCTGTAATGATGCTTATCACATATGAATATCTAGCACTTCACTATGGACTGGCTATATCGATATCGATACCTAATTAAATATATAACTATCACATTATTTGTTTTATAGCTTGTAGTGCATTACTAAATAAAATGACGAGTATGAACTAGGAAGCACTGTTGTTCGTATTAATGTCCGTGCAACATAGACTTTTGATGGTCTGTTTGGTTGCTTTGAAGTGTACAATTCCACTACCTCTCTTATGTGGAAATAAATCTATTCAAGGTATCGATCAACAGTGTTATATCTGTATCGCATCTGCCTCCCTTACGATTTTATCTAACCATGTCACATTTGTATCAGCACAATTTTTTTTGTTCATTAATCTAAGTTTAATAAAAATATTATTATAAGTTTAACTATAGAAAAATTTAAATTCAAGAAGAATATATATTCCTTTCTACCCTTACCAAACACAAAATTTCTCTTTAAACATATTCATTCTTAGGAACATGATAGCAGCATTGAACATAAATCAAAATCTTTCTTATTAACATGATAACATCATTACACTAATACAACTTCTTTCTTAGAAATAATTTATAATGGGAAACATAAAACTATAAAAATATCATTATGCAGTGATTCTAAACCACGGACGACTATCTATCCTTGCAATAAAAATAATTTAAATAATTTGCATAGATATAATTTCTTGTCTGTCTCTTCATCAAACTGTTAGGCTTACAATAATATCATCCTTAGCATGTGACCTAACTACATAATGGTCCATGGGTGACCACTTCCCATAATTAAAAGGTTGGACGTACAAGCCCATCACTCTAATAGACATGACACCCCTAATCTCGGGGATATACAAGCCCTCAAGGTGTTATCTCTCCTAGGTCAATATGATTCTGGTGTCCCAACAATTGATCGAGATACTAAACCTTGTGCATAAATTGTCCAAGAGCAATGCATGGCATGCAAATTCTATCGAATAAAATAATTTAATACAGTAGCTAAGTACCAATCAAATATGTCTTTCTATTTTTCTTTCAAACCATAAAGTCGTAGCTCTGTTCTTCCTTCCTTCCTTTCTGATGACCATTCCATATTCTTTCTTTTATTTCTTCCGTATTATTTTCTTACAACAATACAAAGATATTTCTATACACTTTTATCTTAACAACATATGATAAAGGAATATGAAATCTTTCTTTAACAAACACATCAATAATTCTTTCAATTGTGTTAGCTGTCTATAATTCAAGTATGTAAATTCTTATCTCTTAACAACACATGATAAAGATTCAATCAAATCATTCTATCTTTCTTTAACAAGTATAGCAATAACTATTTCAATTGTATTCACAGTCTAACATAAGAATGCAATTCATTGTCTTTATTTAACAAGCATAACGATAGTCCTCTTAATTTTATTATCAGTCTATGATTCAAGATTGTAATTCTTATCTTTTAACAACATACGATACAAAGTATATTAAAATTTTCTTTCTATCTTCAATGAGCATAGCAACTGGTCATTATTAATATAGAGTCAATAAAAATATTGTTTTTGGTTTTATTATTAATCGTGAAAGAATCAGGAAGCGAAGTCTTGCCTACTCACTTAAGATGAAACATGTTCCTCTCCCAACAAAGTATCTCTTACTTAAATCTTTCATCTTACTTGATCCAACAAACCAACATCAGTATCAATATAATGCCATCATTAAGAGCGGGGCATTACATAATACCCCATTGAGAAAAATGATTTTATCATCGAAACTTAGAGAATAAACTTACCATATCCCAAGTGTTGATGGTCCTCTTCCCAGTACCATCATAAATTAATAAAACACAAAGTCAATAAAACATATGATAGAATCATAGTAAATATTTATGGACCCAATGTATCGAACTTTCATCTAATCAACAATATCAATCTAGAGGCCAAGGGATTTCCAATCAAAGAGACATCTTCGGATAGAAATGAATCATGGGAGGGCCAAAGGAAATAAACTTGTCTCTGATAATATTAATTCACATCTTGATCCTAAAGGAAAGATAAGTCGCCACTGACGTTATGCCAAACAAGTCTAAGTTGCATTGGTATAAGGCACAAACTTGCACATTAATAAAATAGACTGAATTAAAATAAAACATCATAAATTTAATATATAAAAAATAAGTAACAACAACGAGACAAGAGTATTTTTTTTTATTCATAACTTGCAGCGATTATAAAGGCTTTTAATAGCTAACTGAACATGCCAACTTGGCTTAAAACTTGAACTTAAAATAATTACAATGACTTCATTCCATATACATCCATTTATACAAAAATAATGATGTACCTTCAAATCTCTTGCTTCCAAAGGATAAGGGTCTTCTATCGTCTCAATAAGTTTAACAGAATATCTAGCACATTTGGCGGTGGAGATCAGTACACAGGAGAATGCACTAGTGAAGGACAAAAACTACTCTAAGATGAAAGAAGCCACTAAGTAATCATGTGAGAAAATGTTTCTTTTATTAATTTTGGTCTTTCTATCTTTTACCTACTTCCATTTCATGTAAATACTCAATCAAAAGTATACTTTTGTCACGACCCGCATCCGGATATTCGAACACGATTACGTGGGTACGTCCAGCATACGCCACAACATCAGCGGTAGAACGCTGTTTGGGTCAACTCTACTATCTAAACATATCAAACAAAATATATATGGTACATATCAATCACCTCAACTCCAAACGGAGGAACAATATGGTATCTGAAAAATATAATTATACTCAATCATAATACAAACTAAGAAAAATAGAGCACAAATGGAATAACGAAAGAAAGAGTCACAATACATCCACAAGACTGAAATAATATATACATGCCAAAAATCTCAATAAAAGTCTAATACAAGTCTACACAAATAATCTAAACCTCCTCAGACTCTGGTACTAAGTCCTCATGCTCTAAATGAGTATCCTCTAATAGAACGTCGTCATGCGGACCGTAATAAGTGTGACACAGCTCCTCTAGCCAATCATCTGAAAAATATAACCAATCAGGAAAGGAGCGAAGTACAAAACTCTGAAAGAAACTCCAAATACATGGTAAAGCATATATGACGAGTAATAGAAAATGATACAAGATGCACAAGTATTAAGAAATGGAAATACTGGTAAGAACATGTAAATAATCACGATAAGGAACTGAAAAGTAAATACTGGTAATGTAGAAATAAACTACAAGTAGAAGACCAAGAATACTAGCTATGTAGTTTAGAGCGCATGTTCGTTATGTGATCGGCTTAGGTTGCACATGAGGTAAATAGGTAACTCGATTATACGTGAGGTGTATAATCGACATACACATGAGATAAATAGGGCTTGATCACATAACCAACTTTTACTCCCCCTCCCCAGCCAATACTCATGGATCTAATCATGACACGTTATGCACATAAATACGATATAGTCACACTAACACAGGAAATAGTGGATGCACATGAAGCACATAAAAATCAATACCCGATGTACGAGATGAAATACATGTATAAGGAGTACCCGTTGAACACGGTAAGGGATAATATCTCCTGACGGGATCCATATAGTACCAGTCCGTGTAACCAAGCATCAGTATCAAGTACGTAGTTCTAGAACAAGTGATATATACATTATCATGAAATATAAACTAACAGAGAGATGTACTCGCCTGAGGTCCTGAGCAAAGGGTGTCTCTCGATGCCCAAACTGGTGTCACAATCACCTAGATATGAATGATATATCAAAAATGGGTGTAAGGAGTGATAAATACACTAAAATGCATTAAGGATGCTCTTCTAAGTCATGACTAGGTTCTCACTGGGCTATTAGGCCTAACTGGTCACTTAATTAGCTAATACTAACTAATAGTAACTATACAAGATTATTTCTAAGTCTCAAGGTTAATATTAATAACTACCTTACCTATTTATATACATAACTTACATTCAAAACATATACTAAAAACTATCACTCTAACTTACTACTGGCTTGCTGACTGTTATTAACTATTTGTTACACTGTATAGGTTATAAAACTAATACTAACAACATCCACCTAGTACTTTATCTAACAACTAACTTATTTAAACTGATAACAATTATTAACAATAAACCCAAGGAATTTTTATACATATACTTATCTATCTAATACTAATAGACACTAATTATACCAACTAAACACAGATAGGAATCTAACCTGGATACCCTCCATCAAGGAATACTTACCTAAACATAACCTTTCTTCATATAGCAAAATTCTTCCATTAACTAGCTGATATATTACCTTACCTACCGTAGTCTCCACCTTACTGCTGCACCTAAAACCTAGTACCCAACATACTAGAATCTGAGGTCTAGCATAATAATTTCAGATACTCCCACTGGACACTACCTAGAGATAAGACTTCTAGTCATGATACCACTGAGGTCACCTACTTGTTGTTCCTAAGGTTTAAACCACTGCCAAAACTATAACTACATGCATTAGTGCACTCAGTCTAATACTGATACACACCCACATCCTCTACAGTGACTGATACTGCTTGCTGCTCTTGCAAATGCTACTGCTGCTAAATGCAAATGCTGCTGCACTGCTTATGCAAATGCTGCTGCTCAATGCTTGTGCAAATGCTGCTGCTCCTAGCTATTGCTCTTGTTGCTTGCTGCTGCAGCTAGCTGCACTGCTCGAGAACTGCTGCTACAACTGCATGTTGCTGCCATTGTTATGCAATACTGCTGGTGCACTACACTGTAATGCTACTACTGCACTGTACTGTAAATATTATTGCACACTGCACTGCAAATACTGCTGCACACTGCTGCTGATACTGCACTGCTGCTGGATTTGCTGATGCTTACTGCTGCAGTATAGCTTGCTGCACTGCTGTAGTATATACTGCTGCTCTTGCTGCAGTTGCAAATCCTGACACCCTGTCACGTCCCAGTCCTAAAATACGTAGGACTAGGAACACGTAAGCATGCCAGTCGTATGTATATGGCAACTCCAATATATGGATACCATAATACACACGTACGCTGTAATATGAATAATAACTCACATGTGGTATATATATTATCACAAGTCACAGAAATACTAATCTCATCCATACAACAAGTCATAGTAAAGAAATAACTAAAGTAGAATAATGAGTCTGAATAATCCAAATATGATAGTCGGGTGGAGACAAATCCACTACCAATGACTATGTCAAACTAAAATGAGAGAGGAGGGTAAAATCTTCAATATAAAATAATATGATGATATAAAAGTATCAGCTAAGAGGTCCATCACTAGAGATAATCAAAGATGCTTAAGAGGTAAGACCTCCTCGGTAGAGAATAATGCGTCAGGTCCTGGCCCGTACTCCTGCGGATAGTCAAGATCGTCTATACCTGTAAAGGGACCAGGTCCTCAGAGGGACGTAACAAGATACATAGAAGCATGCCAATTGAATACAGTAAAATATGCATAATAGACAAAAAATATATAAGTACGCTGTACAAGACAATCTATATGAATACAAAATGAGGATAACTTTTCGACGTATGGGCATGGGTAGGCTACTCGATCTAAATCTCACAACTCACACACACGTCAGGGACATCAAAAATTGACATACCGCGAGGGTATCGACCAGCGCGACACCAGAAATTGATATACCACGAGGGTAGCGACCAGCACGACATACTACCGTAGTACGTGCTAGTTACTACGGTTTACCAGAGTGGTTATAGCCCATACGTCTACTGATTATCCTCCTCTCTCATGATACTATATGTCAAGTGTGTGTCAACATATATATAGTATATAATTTTGACTGAAAGAAAACACACATGCAATGAATATATAAAAATATAATAAGCATGCAAAGTACTGTAAGCAATTTGGCAAGGTATCTTGCCTGGCAAGGAAGCTGCAAAATGTAAATGTCCAGATGTCAAGCACACAGGAGTAGAAACTACGGTCTCAGAATAAACGTCTCCGGATGCTGAAATAAATATCACCAACGTTCCCAGAATAAGCGATATAGCTCGATAACACTACCCTTTCGTCCAATTTAGACACAGGGGAAAAACGGTAATTTTGGGTCAAAGCGGGGTCCACATGTGGCCCACTTTGCACCAAAAAGTGTGTTAGGGGTAAAGGTCTCTAAATGGGACAAATTATAGATCAAACAAATTTTAAACGTCGATACGAACTCAACGGTATATCCAATTTTGGATTCCGGTAAGCCGATCATAAATTCGCCCAAAAAGTCAACTATGGGGCCCGCAAATAGGCGGCTTGGTCAACTGTCTCAGAATTGCGTGAAACTTGGGTCACAGGACCAGCATGATACCATGAATCTAATGGAGCAAGTTTCGTCGTATTTTGACGAGCGTAGACTAAATGGTGCGATATTTTGCAAAAGTTGCGATACGGTGCCTTTTTACGGATACGGGGTGATTCTGACGCGCACACACACGTCCAAATCAGTTTTCGCGAAAGCCCACACGACATACCATACGCGCCTTTTGGTGCAACTGGTACGCTATGAGACATTCTTGTTTGACGGGGCGCGCTCCGTATCACAAATTTTATCATTTTAAAAATAAGTTTTTCTGAATTTTCAACCTAATTTAATTTTGCATATAACACTAAATAAAATAATATAATTAACAGAAAATAATTACGGTTATATGGTCTTCACATAGCAAAAAGAAAAGATATCTAGTATATAGATAAATCCTGGTCAAATGATTTTCTTTTGGAGGAATCCGGGGTATCACTTCAATATATATTATGATAAAATCCTTTCCTCAATTAGAAGAAGAATTTATCTAAGTTTGGATCTCTGTGGTGGGAGATATGAGTCCTTAAACATGGGTCATCGCAACAGATTTCTGCAGCGTAAAAGTTATGATTTTTTCCCAACTTGGCATCAATTTTTTACCTAGGGTTTTGCGCTGATCGGTGGAAACTAATTAACAGAGTTGGAAGAGAGATAGGTCGTGAACATACCGGTAAAGACGGGATCAAATTTGGTCGAGCGAGGAGGTGGGAATCAGCGTGTGAAGGAGGGGTCTTCACTGTCAAATTCTGCGCGGACGCGGCTCGGGCGGACGGCGGCTGCGACGTCGCCGGCGGCGCTGGCGGCTACGGGGGTTCCGAGCGGTGGAGGTCGGCTCTCCGGTAGCGGCGGTCGGGGGAGATATGAAATCTAGGGTTAGGGTTTTACAAGAGGTGTTATAACCTATATATAGAGAGAGAGATCGAGGGAGAGGGAGCGGGGAGAGACTCGCGCGGCTCGCGGGTGAGGGGGCTCTGGGCCACGGGTGGGGGTTAGTTTTTAAGGGTGGGTAGTTTAAGGACTTAGTATTAATTAGGATTAGGGTTTAGGATTTCTTTTTTTTCCTTTTTTCTTTTCTTTTTCTTTTTCTTTTCTATTCCTTTTTGTTTTATTACCAATATTACTATAATTATTATTATGAATATTATTAACTATATATTATTATTATTATTGTTACTATTATTATTATTACTAACACTTATTATTATTATTATTATCAAAATTTTATTACTATTATTTAATAACTATTTATTATTAACGCATATATTTAAGGTATATAGAAAAATGTATTTGTACTCAATTTAAATTCTAAAAAAATCTATCCTTCTTCAAAGATTCCTAAATTCAAAATAATAGTTTTTGTACAACAATTTCTAAATGATTAATTATCTAGGTACTTAAATCAATAAATCATATTTCTAATTAACTACGAAATAATATAAATAAATTCAATAACTAATTAATTAAATAATAATAAAAAATACGGGGTTTTACATTCTATCCAACTTACAAAAATTTTGTCCTCGAAATTGACACTAACCCATATTCGTAATAATTCACTATAGCTATTATACTTCACTGCTATCTAGCAGTGCTTCCTAAAAGTTATGGTCAGCCATTCTACTACTATTCCATTATCCTCTAACTCGTCTATACTACCCAACTTACAGGAGTTCTACTAGTGGTCATAGTCTCTTGAGGCTATTGTCTAGGTGGTAGGACAAATTTATTCATTGGATCGAAAATTTTGGGATACCTGTCTGGAATCTCATAACCATGATTTTTCTTTGTAACCGTCAAGTATCATAGTCTAATACTGCCATGCCACCTGACCAGTATGTCTGCAAATACTTTGACTACTCTACTATAATGGTCTAGCTGCAGCTGTTGCTACTTCACCAACGATTTGTCATAGTCGTCAGTTCGTAACAAGTGTCTTCAACTCTTTCCTAAGCTTAGTCTAAGTAAGTTTTTTTTTAATTTTTTTTTGGGCAACAATTAAGGTCTTGACTAACTTATAAAACTATTAGAAGTATAAACTAATTCAACAATCCAACAGATTCCTATTAGACTAAGGGATGTTATACATGGTTTTAAAATGATAAAAGGATACATATATTGCTATAGTGCATATACATAAGGGTTATCATTATGTACTCATCTTTTAGTTATTAATCATTTACTAAACCATTTATGTTTTTAACTAACAAAATAAGGTTGAGGTTGAAGTAATTCAAACAATTCATAATGGCACGAAAGGATACGACTATGATAGGAAGAGTTAAGCACGAGATAAGGAATGGATATAGAAGAGAAGATGAGCCACCCCAAGGGGCGAGATGGTGATAGGGAAAGAATACTACTACTGCTACTCGCGTCATCTATTAGCATCGCGTGTATGCCATCGGGGTAGAATATCAATATATCCTCATAACTTCTAAACCACCATATATATAATTCGACGTCTACTATGCACCTAAGATCTCGTATCATAAAGGGGGTCATGTATGAAACGACAAATATAGCTAAAGGTCTTACCTGTATCTACGACTTCCTGTGCCTGCGTACCCTTATTTTTTATCATGAGTGCTTGGCCTATGGGGTATGTCTAGTACTATCCGTGTATCAAACTTATACTAAGCACGAACGTTCGTCTTTCCGAAATAGGGGAAGACGAAAAACAACAATAAATAATTCAAGGAGGAGGTGATAGAATACAAGTACGAGATTCAAAGGGATTAGAGAATTTGAGAGGGAGTTGCCAAGGCAGTTATGGATTAAAATCTTATTTTGGTAAATTCCTATTCGCATGTTCAAATCAGAACAGTTATGTACCTGACATAATATGCTCTGACCAGTCTAGAGGGCAAGTATATTCGTCTAACAAGTTGAGTCAACTATATCTCAATCCACATAAAGTTGAGCGAACCAAGCGCACTAAGGTTGATCAGACCATAATATACTGATTCTGATTTAGACAATGTATTAGTATGGGCCCCCAATAATACATATGTCATGAACAAGCTCGATAAAAGAATAAGCTTGCAAAACTAGGCTATAATGGCAGTATAAGTCGAGGTAGTTCAAAAAATATAAGTACGTTGATTAGGATGGAGGAAGGTACAGAATAATTTAAGTTCACTAAGAAGATCGGTGTTGCCTCTATATTTGTCATACTAACTCATTGTCTAAGTCTATAGTCGACCAAATGGGGGTATGGGCCTATAAGTTCTACAATCTAGATAAACACTAAAGTTCTATAGTCTAGATAAACATTATCTTCTTATGCATGCCTATAGTTGGTGTCATTTAATTATACTTTATTAATGGGGCAATAGGACTATGTGTTACTAGGTTATGAGAAATACTACCCAACTTACAATAATTTAACTAATAGTGTTATTGAACAACATAGTGTATATTCCTAGTATAAATCATCTTCCTAACCCCCCATCAAGCACAAAGGAAAGATAAGATTGACGTTGTGAAAGGATCAAGCAGATGCAATGCAAGCAATCCATTTAGAATGCAGAACAAATCAAGGGAGGTGATAATTAAGTGGATGAGATCCTATATTCTAATCCTATGTGCAGGCTTGCTCGGTACAGTAACGTAACCGAGACAATATGCTCTCGACCTGCATGGGCCACCACAAAAATATGTCATGCCCCAGTCCCAAAATACGTAGGATTAGGAACACGTAACCATGCCAGCCGTATGTATATGACAACTCCAATATATGGATGCCATAATACACACGTACGCTGTAATATGAATAATAACTCACATGTGGTATATATATTGTCATAAGTCACATAAATACTAATCTCATCCACACAACAAGTCACAGTAAAGAAATAACTAAACTAGAATAATGAGTCTGAATAATCCAAAAATGATAGTCGGGTGGAGACAAATCCACTACCAATGACTATGTCAAACTAAAATGAGAGAGGAGGATAAAATCTCCAATATAAAATAATATGATGATATAAGATTATCAGCTAAGAGGTCCATCACTAGAGATAATCAAAGATGCTCAGAAGGTAAGACCTCCTCGGTAGAGAATAATGTGTCAGGTACTGGCCCGTACTCCTGCGGATAGACAAGATCGTCTATTCCTGGAAAGGGACTAGGTCCTCAGAGGGACGTAACAAGATACATAGAAGCATGCCAATTGAATACTGTAAAACATGCATAATAGACAGAAAATATATACGTATGCTGTACAAGACAATCTATATGAATGCATAATAAGGACAACTTTTTGACGTATGGGCATGGGTAGGCTACTCGATCTAAATCTCACAACTCACACACACGTCAGGGACATCAAAAATCGACATACCGCGAGGGTAGCGACCATCACGACACCAAAAATTGACATACCACGAGGGTAGCGACCAGCGCGATACACTACCGTAGTACGTGCTAGTTACTACGGTTTACCAGAGTGGTTATAGCCCATATGCCTACTGATTGTCCTCCTCTCTTATGATACTATGTGTCAAGTGTGTGTCAACATATACATAGTATATAATTTTGACTGAAAGAAAACACACATGTAATGAATATATAGAAATATAATAAGCATACAAAGTACTGTAAGCAATTTGGCAAGGTATCTTGCCTAACAAGGAATCTGCATAGTGTTAACGTCCAGATGTCAAGCACACATGAGTAGAAATTACGGCCTCAGAATAAACGTCTCCGGATGCTGAAATAAACATCATCAACATTCTCAGAATAAGCGAAATAGCTAGATAACACTACCCTTTCGTCCAATTTGGACACAGGGCCAAAACAATAATTTCGGATCAAAACGGGGTCCACAGGTGGCTCACTTTGCACCAAAAAGCGTGCCAGGGATAAAGGTCTCTAAATAGGATAAATTATAGGTCAAACAGATTCTAAACGTCAATACGAACTCAATGGTATGTCCAATTTTGGATTCCGGTGAGCCGATCATAAATTTGCCCAAAAAGTCAACCGTAGGGCCCACAAATAGGCGGTTTGGTCAACTATCTCAGAATCACGTGAAACTTGGGTCACAGGACCAGCGTGATACCACGAATCCAATGGCATAAGTTTTGTCATATTCCGACGAACGTACACTAAATGGTGCAGTGTTTTATAAAAGTCACAATACGAGGCCTTTTTACGGATACGGAGTGATTCTGACGCGCACACACGTCCAAATCAGTTTCCGCGAAAGCCCACACTTCTGGACATACCATACATGCCTTTCGGTGCAACTGATATGCGATGAGACGTTCCCGTTTGGCGGGGCGCGTTCCATATCACAAATTTTATTATTTTAAAAATAAGTTTTTTTGAATTTTTAACCTAATTTAATTCTGCATATAACACCAAATAAAATAATGTAATTAATAGAAAATAATTTTGGTTATATGGTCTTCACATATCAAAAAGAAAATCTAAGTTTGGATCTCTGTGGTGGGAGATATGAGTCCTTAAACATGGGTCATCGCAACAGATTTCTATAGCGTAAAAGTTATGGTTTTTCTCCAACTTGGCGTCGATTTTTCACCTAGGGTTACGCGCTGATCGGTGAAAACTAATTAATTGAGTTGGAAGAGGGATAGGTCGTGAACATACTGGTGAAGACGAGGTCGAATTTGGTCGAGCGAGGAGGCGGGAATCAGCGTGTGAAGGAGGGATCTTCACTGTCAAATTCTGCGCGGACGCTGCTCGGGCGGACGGCGGCTGAGACGTCGCCGACGGCGCTGGCGGCTGCGGGGTTTTCGGGCGGTGGAGGTCGATGCTCCGGTGGTGGCGGTCGGGGGAGAGATGAAATCTAGGGTTAGGATTTTACAAGAGGTGTTATAACCTATATATATAGAAGAGAGATCGAGACAGAGGGAGCGGGGAGAGACTCACGCGGCTCGCGGGTGAGGGGGTAGTTTAAGGACTTATTAATTAGGATTAGGGTTTAGGATTTTTTTTTTCTTTTTTTTTCTTTTTCTTTTATTACCAATATTACTATAATTATTATTATGAATATTATTAACTATATATTATTATTATTATTGCTACTATTATTATTATTACTAACACTTATTATTATTATTATTATCATAATTTTATTACTATGATTTAATAACTATTTATTATTAACGCATATATTTAAGGTATATAGAAAAATGCATTTGTACACAACTTAAATTCTAAAAAAAAATCTATCCTTCTTCAAAGATTCCTAAATTCAAAATAATAGTTTTTGTACAACAATTTCTAAATGATTAATTATCTAGGTACTTAAATCAATAAATTATATTTCTAATTAACTAAGAAATAATATAAATAAATTCAATAACTAATTAATTAGATAATATTAAAAAATATGGGGTTTTACACACCCTGTCTCACTTACATACAATCTCACAACCAATGTTGCACAACACTTACACACACACACACACACACACACACACACACACACACACACACACATATATATATATATATATATATATATGTGTGTGTGTGTGTGTGTGTGTGTGTGTGTGTGTGTGTTATTGGTATATATATATATATATATATATATATATATATTGAGGCATTTAAACAAATACCTATAGTGCATCAACTAGGATATTTATGATACTCAACCCAATGAGGTGCCAAACTCTCCATTATCCATAATATATATATATATATATATATATATATATATATATATATATATATATATATATATATATATATATATATAATTAAAACTATTACAAGTTATTACAACATATAATGAAGAGAATTCATGTAAATCACCCAAAATTGGCCCCGTATCACACCGTATCGCAAAATACCGTGATACGGCCTATATGTATCCATTTGAGGATACGTACCTAGTCCCATAACCCCGATCTAAGTCTAATTAGATCTAATTGGTTTCATGTCACATAATTGATGTGTCAAATTCGTAATTCTCCTAACATGCACACAAAATATCATATAGAACTCACCTTACAAAGCCAAATAGCCTGGAACTTGTTCCTATAGGTAATCCTATGCCATGTGGTTATGCAAATTTTATAGGCACTATATATTTTACTTAGGTTTGTTCAATTTTATTAATTTATTTACAAGTTTGTCATTAATTTTTTTTGTTTGAGGGCACCCCAAATTTTCATATAAAAGTTAATGACATCTATTTTTCAGGATTTTTTTTTCAGGACTGTCACAATGTTGACAGTCCTAATTATTTAGGACTCTCAAAAATGTTGACAGTCCTTCCAATTTATTACAGTCATAAATAATTAGGACTGTAAAATAAATTAACAGTCCTTCCAATAGAAAGGACTGTCAATTTTTTTTACAGTCCATAGAAGAAGAAGAAGAAGCAGCAGCAGCAGGACGGGGGCGGGCGAGGGCGACGGGGTGTGGGGGCGGGTAGCGACGAGAGCGGGCCGACGACGGCGGTCCGACGACGGTGGCGGTAGCAGCAGCAGCAACGACGACAGTAGCAACAACAACAGCAGCGGAGGCCACTCGCCTCCCGCTGCCGCCTCCTCCTCCTCCAGCCTCTGTATCCTCTTGCAGTCTCCTCATTCTCCTCCTCCGGCGGTTGGGGTTGGAGTTAGAATTAGGGTTAGTGTTTGGGGGTTTGGAAATTTGAAGAGAGAGAGAGAGTAGAAATTTAGAATAAAAGATTTTGGGAAGGTTTATAAGGTTTGAGCTATCATGATCCCATTTTTTTTCATCAGGTCGGAATGAAGACCAAAGATCTTGAACGACCGATCCGGCAGAATAACTTAAAAGATAAATATTGTCATGAATAAAAGTTATAAAAATCTGAACTGTTACGAAGTAATAAGCTGTTATAAGTAAAATATGGAATAAAATTTGCATTAAATTATTAAATTTACTACAAACAAAGTCAGGTTTTGCTAATAGCTCAGTAGTAGGTATTTAGGTCATTATGGCATATGCGTGTATCGGCCGATATTTGCAATGCACGATTGGATTGTTTTAACCGTCCACCGCCAATGATGAACGGCTACTAAAACACTCCTCTATCTTTACTATATATAGGCACTCCTTGGCGAAGCAAACAAGCATTCCTCTTCCCTCCTCCCTCTTGTTCCCAATTCTCTCTTTGGATCTCGAAGCAACCATCAATTCATTTTTGGGTAAAAAAAAAAACTTTTAATTCTGTAATTATTGTTTAATTTTACTGCTTTATGTGATTTCTGCATGGGTTTTTGTGATTGAATCGAGTGGGTTATGGTGTGAGCTAGTTAGTGATTTCTTTATGGGATCTGTTGTTAGGTTCCGGTTTCGAGGAATAGCAGAGAGAATTTTCTTTTTTGTATTTTTTTGTTGGGGGTGGGGGCTGGCTTTTTCTGGTCTTTAATGCGTTTGGATCTGAGAAAAATTGAATCTTTGCGAAAGATTCAACAGGGTGTTGTATAGTCTGCGGTATGCTAGTGTTTCGATTTGCCAATGGAGTTATATATATATATATATATATATATATATATATATATATATATGCTTGTTTGGTTGGTATAGAGAGTTGAAAAGAAAATCCGGAGGAAAGCCAAGAAAAAAACGAGATTTGAAAGAGATGACAGATGGAGAGAGGTCGGAGTCGAAGAAGATGGATTTCGAAGGAGTGGCAGAGTGGGAGATAAGTCCCAATTTGTGCATCTAAGGCTGGGTTACGGATGGTGTTGATGACCTCCAGTCCAAGTCAATTGGGTTGTGTTTGTTTTGGGGTTTGTAGAGGTTGAGTTAGTCTTTTGCTGCCAATTGCCTGAATTTTTTATGGTACAATAGCTCTTTGGCACACCAACTATATCCCAGAAAAAAAAAACCCAACTTTTCCAACTCCTACTTCATATGTACTCCTACTTCATATGTATGGATTTTTGAGTCCATGAGCACAATTAAGCCAAGAAGAACTCGCTTACCATAAGGTTTAAGCTATTTTGAGCTTTGGTTACTTACATCTCTACTTGAAACCCTTAAACTCCACGAAATTCATAATATAAGATCTAGTCACCCTTAAACCCGAGGAGAAGTGCTCTTAGGCGTAAAGGTCCTTTGGAGCTAGGCACGAAATACACAGGTGAGGCAAGTACATGAGCATAATATATAATATACTATGTCATCTAGTGCCACGAGGCTGCTTCTTATTTAGGGTAAAAGGTAGTATGTCATAATATACATATTTCTTAGTCCTTAATAATCAAAAAGAAAATATATTAATCTAGTTTTAAAGAGGAGGTTGGTGCTGCTAGGACAGCACTACGAAATGGGAGTATTAGGTGGCTGCTGATGTTGACTGCTGGGAGAAGATGTTGGTTGCTGCGAGGGGGAGATGTCTAGGAGTTGATGGTGGGTGTTGTGTGGAGGAGATGGCTGCTAGAGACAATCCGTGGTTGAGGAGATGATTGTTCTGCCGGTGGTGGAGAGGAGATGGCATCAAGGATCCAGATTCGAAGAGCTTTAGTTAGAGAGATCTGCAAGAGCGAAAGAGAGATAACAGGCATTGGTGCTAGAGTATATGTAGATAGAGATTGCAGAGAGTTACAGATTATTAGTTAGTTACTCAAATCCTGGTTGGGTTATAGTCGTGTTCAGGTTGTAGAAGAAGGTTGGGTTAAAATTGGGTTCACGTAGAATTCTAGAAAAACTAGAAACATCTTTTTTTACTTTCCAGGCTTGCGCCTAGTTGGATACCTTTTTCTTTACAGGCCCGCTCCTATGCACCTCCCACCTCGCCCAAGGCCTGCGCCTAGGTAGTGCTTTTGCCACTATGCTGCACTTTGGTTGAAGGAGGCATGCTTTGGCGTGCTTTACATTTAGGGCATTCTTTTAATAACTATGTTAAAATCTATCCAATTCTTTTTATTATCCTATTCAAGCTTAGATGATAAGATTCTTCCTGATTGTCTTTGTTCACTGCATATTTCTTCTAAGTTGGTTCCTGTAATTATATTCCAGTTAATCTTGCGAGTAAAGGTAGAGAATTCATATTTTGTTAAAAAAATAAATGAGAGAACATATCAAAGGCCTGTAGGAGAAATTATATAAAATTCCTATTGAGCTAAAAATTTGTACAATATAAACATCACATTCCCTATACAAATCTTTTCAAGTTTCTAGTTTGAGGTGTTTTTTGGGGAAGGCAGAAATTTCGTTCTTTGGAGATGAACCTATTTTGTTCCAAAACCTTGCGATATAGTTTTGCAGATTGTATCCCTGAAGTGAAGACCCGGTTTTCTAACTAGGTTCTAAGAATCGAATAATTATGATATTTATTTTTATCTTTTGTTTGATCAGTAATATGCTTGTTGGTCTTTAAATTTATGAGCCAGGTCATTGTGTCCGTAGGTTTATGCTGCTAAGAAGTATATTCATTTTGTGTGGGGTTAATTCATATTAGTTTTTCTGCTTCATGTTTTAGTTTGGTTCATAAGTAGTGGTTCTTCACAGTTTTAAGTTTTATGTTATGTTTGTTTTTGCAAACAACAATTCTCTTTGCTTGGCGGATAAATGTGAAATATGGAGGCTGCTATATTTTTATAGCTTGACTGTGTCGAGGCCTATGATTTGTGAGCATTTAAATTTATATGAAATAGAGAGTTTAAAGAGCGCCAAGAATCATGGATTTGACATTAGTCATCAAGTATGAATCATCACTCGCATCAAGGACATTTTGGTTCATTATTATCAAGGGTGGCTCATCTTTGCAAAATATAAGTGATGATGATAGTTGCTAATCATGTTAAATCTGTGCATATCTTGACATACCGTCAAAAGAATGTAATGTTCTAGTAGAGCATGAAGAATGCCCTGAAAAGAAATAGTGTGTGACGGTCTGTGGTGATTTAGACAATGTATGCTTATGTACGTTCTCACTTCTTTTTCTCCCTTTTAATCTTATGTTACTTTGAGATTGGGGGTTTGAGGGGCATATGGAGTCTGTATTTATTTCATAACTTTATTTCACATTAAAAGCTTGAAGTTTTATGAGGCCCATCAAGTACGAAATGTTTTTATATTTGACTCTGACTTCCAGTTAGATATGGAATTGAGAATAACATGTTGTGCACCCTTGTCAGTCATTATCAACAGCTCTTTTCTGATTGTGTATCGTGGCTAAAGTTAGATGATCAAGTGAAAGAGCACAACAACATTGTAGCAGTGGCATTAGTATATTCTGTACTTTGCTACCCATCTAGCCAGGGGCGGACACACACACACACACACACACACACACACACATATATATATATATATATATATATATATATATATATTAAGATCACAATCCTCTCCTGCATAGAACAAATCCACTCCTGAAAAATATTTTTTCGTTTTTTTGCTAGTGGGGTCAGTTGACCCCACTTGTACCTTACTGTGTCCGCCCCTGCATCTAGCAATATTAAAGAGTTATTTAGTGTAACATTCTGAATTTCAGTTAAGGTCTATAATATAACTATGACATTTTTCCTTTTTCTTTATTTGCTTCCTCTTTTAGATGCAAATGACCAATTGTCTTTTGTAAGGGATAGCTGATTGTGTGGACCAGCTAATTATTTTTGTCTAACTGATTTTGCTCAATGTCAGAACATTATCCGCCAATTGTCAGATGGCGTCGGCAGCAGTTACAACTTTGTCCACAGTTTCAGTTTCTTCCTACAGTCCTAAGGCTGGCTTGGGATTGGGAGCAAAGTCTAAGCCTTTCAGCTTAAGCTTCAACACCCCAAAGTCCTTGAAGGCCTTTAGTGGTCTGAAGGCTGCATCATCAGTTGACCTGGAATCAGAGACATCCTTTTTGGGCACAGCTGCTCTCAAGGCATCGTTTGCTCCAAAATTACAGCCGAGGAATAAGTCCACAAATCAGCTCCAGCCCCAGGCATCATTTAAGGTTGCTCTTCTTGGAGCTGCAGGAGGAATTGGTCAGCCATTGTCTCTTCTAATCAAGATGTCCCCACTTGTCTCAGCCTTGCATCTTTATGACATTGCTAATGTAAAAGGAGTTGCTGCTGATCTTAGTCATTGCAATACCCCCTCCCAGGTTTTGGACTTCACTGGCCAAGATCAGTTGGCCGATTGCTTGAAGGGTGTAGATGTGGTTGTCATCCCTGCAGGAGTTCCAAGGAAGCCAGGCATGACTCGGGATGACCTATTCAATATCAATGCCAATATAGTGAAGACACTGGTTGAGGCTGTGGCGGATAATGCTCCGGATGCTTTCATCCACATCATTAGTAATCCAGTGAATTCTACTGTCCCAATAGCTGCAGAGGTTCTCAAGCAGAAAGGTGTCTATGATCCAAAGAAGCTTTTCGGTGTCACGACACTAGATGTTGTTAGAGCCAACACATTTGTTGCACAGAAGAAGAACCTTAAGCTTATTGATGTGGATGTCCCAGTCATTGGTGGTCATGCTGGGATTACCATTTTGCCTTTGCTCTCAAAGACGAGGCCATCAGTGACCTTCACGGATGAAGAAGTGCAAGAGCTGACTGTGAGAATCCAGAATGCTGGAACAGAGGTGGTTGAGGCAAAAGCTGGGGCCGGTTCTGCAACCTTATCCATGGCCTATGCTGCTGCCAGATTTGTGGAGTCATCTCTCCGAGCTCTGGATGGTGATGGGGATGTCTATGAGTGTTCGTTCATCCAGTCTGAACTTACTGAGCTGCCATTCTTTGCATCAAGAGTGAAGCTTGGGAAGAAGGGTGTGGAAGCTGTGATCTCTTCAGAATTGCAGGGGCTTACTGAGTATGAGTCTAAAGCTTTTGAAGCTCTGAAGGCAGAGCTGAAGGCCAGCATTGAGAAGGGTGTCACATTTGTGCAAAATAAGGCTGCGGCAGCTGCTAATTGAGGCTGGTTTCCTCTCTCCCTCTTCACATTTTTGCCTCGAAACAAGCATACAAGAAAGATTAATGACATCCCTTTTTCAAGCCCTTCCAGTTTTGCAGCGTGGAAGGGTCTCTGGGGTTTGCTTATGGTTAGATTTAGGATATGTATGAACTTGAAAAACTAATCAATAAAGAGAGGATAGTGAATCGAGCCATTTGATCTTCATTCAATGGTTATGTCATCACGAAGTGTAACAAACTTCTATCTGGTTTCTTTGCTTGTTATGGTTGTCTTGTTGTTCAATATGTTAAACAGAATAACTTATCGATAAAGAGAGAATAGTGAATCTAGCCATTTGATCTTCATTCAAATGTCATCATGTAAGTGTGACAAACTTCTATCTGGTTTCTTTGCTTGTTATGGTTGTCTTGTTGTTCAATATGTTAGACAAAAGAAATATTTGCTTGTATGTAGGCAAGCACATTATGTGATAGATAGCATATGGCTATGTTTTTCAACTGGATGGTGCTCCTTTGTATTTGATTATTTCTCTGCCTCATCTGTGATAGGCACTCTCTAGTCTCAACTGATATTAGCATTATTTATTACCATTACTTTCTTTTGTTATCTATGTTAGAAGCTTTCTAAAGATAATTCTTTCCTCACTTGATCACTTTGCATATGCTTGTGGTATCAATGTAAGGATATTTCACAAAACTCTCATTATAATTTTAGTAGCGTGTGTTTTGTTATCCATCACTTCCTGGAGATGGTTCTTTTACTTCATATTGTCTTTACATAGTAGTATCTTATCTATTTAAGTTCCTTCTGCTTGTTCCTGAGATCTGATTGTAGAATAGAGAAGGGTTTGGTGTTAAAACGGGACATGCATGAATGTACCTTGCTTTAGATTCCTATTCTGTCTATATCTTGGGACTAGGTCTTCTTTGTTACTGTAGTTTGTTCCCTCTCGAATGATTCTTGTATTATTTCAAATGATATGCCTTTATAAATATTCTATCTTTAGAGCAATTTGTACGGTTTTAATATCTATGTCTACACACATTTTGTTCGGCGTATGAGCTTCTTTCTTGAAGACCCATGCAAGCTTTTTCCAAATTCTTGTCCAAATTCATAGGACGAGAATGGGAAATGTGGAGCAAAAGAGAGACTGTGCAGTTGAAAACTTCCACTATGCTGGAGAATATGACAATTTATTGGTGGTGAGGAACAAATAAGATCTCTTCCTTTATATAGTCTCATAGGCTTTACAAGAATGACTAAGATTGTGTCACGTATCAACCATCTAACGGTAGAAACTTTCTAAAACATAGATATTTACAATATTCTTTATTAAGATACTTACATGATAAGAAGTGTCTCGAACTTCTAGAAACATAGGGAAGTCTCATGAGAGTTTAAGCGGACTTCACCATAGTTTGGAGAATTCTATAGCCTTCCAACTAAACCCTAATTTGGAGAGGGTTATGCAACAATCTTGGTGGGTCAAAAATTTTTGTACGTGACATTCTCTCCTACTTGTTTAGTCTACGCCAATGTACTAATTCTTTGAACGGCTTACACTCCCGTAGCCATGGTCGTTGCGTGTTGTACCTTTTTTTTTTCTTTCTCGTGAGGCCTTTCATAGACTTGCCCATATTTTTTTTCCAAGATTAAAAACAAATTGCTTCACCGAATCATTTTTCCATGTGGTTTGTGTCCTCCTTGGCAAGTAACGAGGCTTGAGTGGCCTATCATGTCGTTAATCCATCTTGTCTCGTAGATGCGCATAGTCCTCCATACATTTGCGCATGCGAGTCTTATTGCAACTCGATCGACCCGAACGTCTACCCAACTTTGTATTGCCATGATCTTTGAGCGACTTCTTGCACGAGATACTCTCCACACAATTTTTTAATCACCCTTGGCATATTGAGGCTTCTCCTTTGGCCAAAATCTGCTCATTTTGCCTCCTAGTGAGAGCTTCACCATCCTTCGGGTTGTTTGTTCCTCGACCATGCCCTCCTTGGCACGACGACTATTGTCACTCTCTATTCCCGATATTCGTATTTATACGGATATTTGCCTATGTATCCTTGTATCTAGTGTTTTCCAGTATCCAGTTCTGATACGGTATTATATACTTACATTGATAGTACCCCTATTTGATACTGGATTTTTATATCATGTTACTTGATTTTCTGATCTATTATCGAGAGCCTTATGGACGGATCGCCTGTAAAATAATCGACAAGTTTAAAATCGATTAACTGACTTATGTAACATAATTTTGATTTCAGTTTTAAATAAGGTATAATATGAAAGACTACCCTAGACCCCTAATTATATCATGAGCATTGCCCTAGATCCATACTAGGACCCGTGCATAGACTGGATATCCAAAATTCCCCAAATTTGGATTTTTTTTCCTGCATATACAGTATACTGCCAGTATACTGTCAGAATTCCGATAGTATACTGTCTGCACAGCAGTTTACCCAGTCAGACTACTGACTTGGCTAAGTCAATACCCATTGGGTACTTGGTTTTTCCTAGGATGGATATGATAGGTTGGGGGTTGGATTGCTGATTTGGCAGCATCCCAATGACCAAGATCAACTCCCCTCTCTCTGTATTAACTCTCCTTCTTCTCTCTTTTTCTCTTTTCTCTCCTTCATTTTTTGTCACTTTCTCATTTCTTCTTCTTCTTGGGATGATCTAGTAGCTTGATCTTAAGATAAATGGTGTGGTGTCTAACCCCCTAGGAGGAGAAGTAGAAGACTTAGGCTTGGGGCTTGGGATTTAAGAAAAGTACATCTTGCTTGAGTGAATGAAATTGAATCTCTTGCATTTAATTCTTTTGATTTTAATGTTACCTATATTTATAAATTATTCTTGTTGTTTACTATCAATTTATGACATAATGTAGCTTTTGACTATATGATTTGGTTGAGTTTGTATTAGGTTTTGGACTTGGGGTGTATGATACCTAGACCTAGGAGAGTAATTCATGGAATTTTATTATGATACATATAGTATAATCGAATTTTATTATGATACATATAGTATAATCCCAACCTAAACTTCTAATTGGTGTAGGGAACCCTCATATAGATTCCCTTCTTTTGTTAAAGGCAATGTGACACAAATTTGACACCTAAAATCCCAGGTCGAGCTGTTGTCTGCACAGTATCAGTATGGACAATATACTGACAGAATACTGTCGGTATTCTGTCAGTATACTACTAATATACTACCAGTATACAATGCAGTTTTCTTATTTCCAGCAAATTAGTATCTTGTTCTACAAGACAAAATAATATACTAACATTATACTGTTAATATACTGTTAGTATACTATGTGGCATTTTATTTTTTCGGCCAACCGAGTGTACTAATCTACAAAACAGAACGGTATACTGTCAGTATATTGTCAATATTCTATCAGTATTGTTGCCCTGTTAATTCTTTAGGAATTATCATGGTGGTGTATCGTCTCATCGTAGACATTTAACCTTTATCGGGACACTTCCTAGTACCCATTCAATGTCCCTTAGCCCCATGACACCATGTCACGTCCCAGTCCCAAAATACGTAGGACTAGAAATACGTAAGCATGTCAGCCGTATATATATGACAACTCCAATATATGAAAATCATAACACATACGTACGCTGTGTTATGAATGAGAATTCACAAGTGGTATATAATGTCACATGTCACAGGCAATACTAATCTCATCCACAATACCAAATATAAATAAATAACCAAATATGACAATGAACCAAGTACGAAATAGTCGAAAAGAACCGATAGTTGGGTAGGGACAAATCCACTACCAAGCTAGAATATGAAAGAAAATATAATAAGTACAGTATCTAATGATCAGAGAGGTTCGAAGGAAGGACCTTCTCGAAAGAGAAAGAAGTAGCAAGTCCTGATCCGTGCTCCTGCGAATAGTCATGAATCGTCGACACCTGGAAAGGGACCAAGTCCTCAGAGGGACGTAACAAGATACATAGAAGTATGCCAATAATAAACTGAATATAAACATATGTACTGGGTAAACTAACCAAGCTACGTGAATGCAATTGAGGATAAGCTTCGCACGAATGGGTTGTTTGGCTAAAAATGGGATTGGCGTAATTCTCTCGAAGAATCGGTGGCCTACAAAGCATAATGTCTTTCAATCGTCAGAGACCGCCTGTAAATAATATAAGTGTCATCTTACCACGCATCTCCGGCGGAGCGTGCGAGTTACAAAAAAGAGAGAGAGAGTGTAAAATAGCCCAAACGACTCGTGTGTATCCTCCCCACCCAAACGACTGTCTGGTTCGTATCCATGACACGACACATCCAGTTCCTCACTACTAAGTCAATGAATGCACCTAGACACTAAATATGACTAGGCCGACGCACGTCCCTTACGTATTGGGAGCAACCTGAATACGATGATTCGTGTCCTCTCACGCGTATCACATATCCGTGTATGTACAAAGTACGTGTCAAGGTCTAGGAGATATGAGAATACCTCACAATTAAAGGGTGGTCACATAACTCTAGGTCAATATGCATAGTAAACAAAATAAAGACGACATAATCTGCCGTTGCACCCAAGTCTATCTTGGACGCACAATTTTTATAGTAAATAACTAAATAAATAAGTAACATAAATATAACATGCTGTACAAAATATAAATAAACAGTCATCATGGCAAGGTATACTTGTCTGGTATCCGAGCAGAGTTTAGACGATGTCCTGGCAGTGAATATATATGAACGTCTCCGGATGTATGAACGTCTCCGGATGTTAAAATAAATATCACCAATGTTCCCGAAATAATAGAATTAGTTAGAAAATACTACCCTTTCATCCAATTTGGACACAGGCAAAACGATAATTTTGGGTCAAAGCGGTATCCGCATATGGCCACTTTGTACCGAAAAATGTGTCAAGGTCAAAGGTCTCTAAATAGGATAAATTATAGGTCAAATAAATTCTAATCGATGATATAAACTCAACGGTATGTCCAATTTTGGATTCCGACGAGCCGATCACAAAATTACTCGTCAAGTCGAATCGTGGGGCCCACGAAAAAATTGATTCGTCGACTGACTTGGAATCGGACTAAACTTGGGTCACAGGACTAGCGCAATGCTGCGAACGCGATATCGCAAGTTTAGTTGCGATCCGATGAGCGATCATAAACTAACAGGGTAATTTTGTTAAACGTCGATACATGAGGACTTTTTACGGATTCGGGGTGATCCCTATGTGCACACACGTCCAAATCAACTTTCCTGAAAGCTCACACATCAGGATATACTATACGTGCATTTTCGTGCAACTGGTACATGATGAGGTGGTCTCGTTTGGTAGGGCATACTCCGTATCGCAATATTTTAGTTTCTGAAAATATAATTTTTGGTCATTTTGGAAACAAAATAATTTGACGAATATTGCAAACTATGAAAAACTAAAAGAATATAAATAATCCTGGTTATATTGTGAATAAGCCCCTTCAAATATATTTTAAAATTATTAAACGAGTTGGTAGAAAACTGGGGACGAACAGGGGTACTTGGACTGAATTTTTGAATTGTTTCGAATAGTTTTTCGTCCAACTTTCGATCGAATTTTTGATCAATCCAGGCACCTAAATCCGTTCCACTTGGAGGTATTTCTAGAGGGTCATGTTGTGATCGTGTACGAAAAAATTGTTCAAAAAATAAAGCGAAGATGAGGAAGAAAACTAACCGCGAAGTTGGGGGGTCGGGGCTGTTGTGATCGCGCGGGTAGGGCTGTCGAGCGGTCGGTCGGCCTGTGCGGGGCGGTTCTGATGCCACGAGGGTTGGGGAGAGGCTTGAAGCTCGAGGGTTTGAAGATTAGAGTTAGGGTTTCAGTTTTAGGTTTTTATGCTAGTATATATAGGAGAGCGAGAGGGATCGGGGATGGGGGTGTCCGCGCGGGTAGGATTAGAGTTCGGGTTTGGTTCTGGGTTAGGGGGTTTGGGTTTTCGTTTGTTATTGTTGTTGCTGCTGTGGTTTCTTTCTTTCTTTTAATAACTATAACTATAACTATAACTATAACTATAACTATATATATATATATATATATATATATATATATATATATATATATATATATATATATATATATATATATATATATATTTGTTCATATACCAAGATGGGAAGGTATAACAACACAAAAATAAATATTTTGGATATAATAAATTATTAGAAAAATATTTTAAAATAAAAATATAGTTTTGTGGAATACTTTTAAATAAATATTTATATAGGTAAATCAATCAAAGAATTTATTTCCTAATTAACTAAGAAAAAAATCTAAAAAATCTAAAAATTCAACAATTAAATAAATAAATAAATAAATAAATAAATAAATAAATAAATAAATATATATATATATATATATATATATATATATATATATATATATATATATACTTAAAAATAAAAATAAAATTTTAGGGGTTTACATTCTACCCAACTTATAAGAATTTTTTCCTCGAAATTAAAAATAAGGCACGTTTTAGAATATGAGAAGACAACATAGTAGAGGAGAGTCAAGTACGATTTAATCATACCTCAAACCTGGGAAGGGAAAAGTGTAAATTATGCATTAAATTCTAAGGGCCAGTTTGGTCTGCTTAAGTAAATTAATATGGCACAAACAAGTTTTAGCACAAGAAAAGCTAGCACAAGAAATTGAGGATACGAAGGATACGGTAGATGAGATGAGTAATCCAAGGGGACTGGGTGTTGATAGGAGAGAGAATACTACTACTGCTACTTGTGTCACCTACCTGTCTCATGGGTATGCCATCTAGTTAAAATATTAACCTATCATTATAGTTGCTAAACCATCATATTACATACGATTCTACATCTATCTATACTCCTAAAATATTATGTCATAATGAGGTATATATCTAGTACTATCCATATATCAAACTTCCGTCAAGCACGCGTGTTTGTCTTTCCGAAATAGGAAAAGATGAAAATCAATAATAAAGAGTTCAAAGAGGATGTGATCGAACACAAACACGGGGTTTAAGGCAATGATAGGATTCAAAAGAGAGTGGTCAAGGCAGTTGTGGATTGAGATCACATTATGGTAAATTTTTATTCGCAGGATCGTATCAGTACAGTTACATAACCGATACGATATGCTCGGACCTATCTTGAGGGTAAGTATATTCGTCTAATAAGCTAAGTCAACTATATCTCAATCTACGTAAAATAGTTATACGAGAGCGAACCAAACGCACTAAGGTTGATAATATCATAATACACTGATTCTAATTAGGCAATGTATTATTGGGCGTCCCCAAAACACATATGTCATGAACAAGATCGGTAAAATAAAGCTTGCAAAACTAGGCTATAGTAGCAGCATATGTCAAGATATATATATATATATATATATATATATATATATATATATATATATATAAGTACGTGAGATTATTATGAATGAAAGTACAAATAGTTTTCGTGCATGAAACACTTGTACCTGGAATCGTGCTTGGGAGGGAATACAGTAGAAGGGATATATAAACCAAGGATGGGGCGTTGATAAGGTAAAGGGTAACCTCTACTACTTGTGACACCTACAAGGTTCATATACAGGATATCTAGATATAAGACCAATCCATAGTGTGTGCTTGTCTTTTCGCAATAAAACTTGCGCCATCTGATTCGCAGCGTTACGTTGGTCATGTGACCCAAGTTTGGCTTGATTCTGAGAACGTTGACGAAACACCGTTTTGCGGGCCCCACGGTTCCACATGACGGGCTATTTCGTGATCGACTCATCGGAATCTAGTTTTGGACTTTCTGTTGGATTCGTATCATCGTTTTGGACTCGTAGACACTAAGTTTGATAAATTTGGAGAACTTTATCTTCGGCACGCTTTTCAGTACGAAGTAGGCCACTTGTAGACCTCGCTTTAACCTGAAACTGTTGTTTTAGCCCCTGTGTCCAAATTGGACTTATGGGTAGTCAATCCAAGATATTTTAAATATTCTGAGAATATTGGTGATATTTGTTTCAGCATCCGGAGGTGTACATACAGATTCCACTTTTCCAGGAGCAGTTGACGGAGTTTAGAACCCAGGCAAGCGTACCTAGCCAAACTTGTAGTAGATCATATTATATTATCTGCTTGTGTTTCTTTTTATATATTCTTGTAATATGCCTGTTCAACCTAGGACTGTGATACGTTGCTTAGCGTACGAACAAGATTCGAGTGTCGACGCTGTACACGGAGTCGAGTAACGTCACTTTGAGAGTTGATACCACGATCCTATTTTTACGTGCTTTCTTTACCAAGTACGTCATACCGTAGGACACTTGACACTATTTTATGTGACATAATCTTTCTTGAGTTATTCATGGTGATTCTGTATAGGCTTACAGGATTCGTGATATGAGACTTGTATATTATATAGATATCATTATGACTCGTTGTACTAGCTAGAGGTCATGATCTTGCGTGTTATGGACATGAGATGCCGTAGACATGAGACATGAGATTACATTGGGTGGGGAGAGACACACCATACTACATGCTGATTATGTTATATATATATATATATATATATATATATATATATATATATATATATATATTACTGGAGGTGCCTTAGACTCTGTCTCGGATCTTTGACACATTTACTGGCCCTACGAGATATTACTTGCTGCTATAAGCTCCCCGACACAGAGCCTATAGTGGTTTTAGCCTGAGTACGAGTGATGTTCTCACGTGCATATCACTTAGATGGTTACAGTAGTTTACCCTTGAGTATGTGGCATTATACTGTTTTACTTTGGCATGTTATTTCTTGTACCTTATTACGTCCCTCTGAGGACCTGGTCCCCTGCCAGTTTTGCAGCATAGGCGGTTATGGAGCTTTTGGAGTTGCTGATGGGTGTTGCTTGTTATGAGGGCATTGGTGCCAGATACTTATATCATTTCTACCGGAGTTATAGTTATTTATTCATATTGTTTATTCATCTGCTGATGTCGCCTAGTTTTATAGACTCATATTCCTTTCTCGAGTCTATTCAAGGTTATGTGTTACTGGGCGGCCGACTTTAGCACATGTAGTTCATTCTTGATATTTTGTTCTTTATGTGGATTGTGACATAGATATTTTCAGTATTCTTAGATAGTTATCCTTATTATACAGCTTATATATATTCGTGACACGCCCCAGTCCTAAAATACCGAGGGACTAGACACGTGGCAATGGCCAGCAGCACACACCGATGACCAAACCTAATTTAATGGATCCATCGGGATGCACTTAAGCTGTAAAATAACAGTAAGGATCCAAATATACTAATCTCATCCACAGAATAAATACCACAATATCTGAATCATAAAGCAAGATCATATCTCAATAAAATATAAACTCGGGAAATAACTCGACAATGAGTCTGTAGCCTGTGTGTCTCTCCCCATCCAATGTAATCATACGTCTCATGTCCACGAGGCCCCATGTCCATGTTACGTAAGATCGTATCTAATGCAGCAAGTCATATAATGTCTAGGAATATAATATCTATGTCATAAAACCGGTATCCTATACAGAATCACCATGAATATCTCAAGAAGATTCTGTCTCATGAATAGTGTCAAGTGTCCTGGGTATAACGTACTTGATAAGACAAGTACGAGAAGTATAGGGTCTCGATATCCATGTCTAGATGACGTTACACAACTCCGCGTACGGTGTTGGCACCCGACTATTAATCGGACGCTAAGTAAGTCACACGGTCCTAGGTTAAGCATGCACAACAATGATATATGTCAAGGAAATAAGTAGCAAAAACTGCAGGATTTGGCAAGGTACACTTGCCTGGGGTTCTCGCTCCAACTGTAGCTCTGGTCTAAGTGTGATTTGCAGGTAGTCATCCGGATGCTGAAATAAACATCACCATCAGATTCAGAAAATATTAAATAGCTAGAAACGCCTGTCCTTGAGTCCAATTTGGACACAGGGGCAAAAATGACAGTTTTTGGTCAAAGCGAGGTCCACATGTGGGCCGCTTTGCACCGAAAAGCGTGTCAGAATCAATAGCCTCCAAATTTGTCAAACTTAGTGTCAACAAGTCCAGAACGCTGATACGAACCCAACGAAACTTCCAGAATTAGATTCCGATGAGCCGATCACAAAATTGCCCGTCAAGTGGAGCCGCGGGGCCCACGATACGCGATTTTGTCAACGTTCTCAGAATCGAACCAAACTTGGGTCACAGGACCAGCGTATCGCTACGAGTCCGATGGTGTAAGTTTTGTCTCGATCCGACGTGTGTACACGAAGTTACGACGTGTTCCAGAATAGGCGAATACGGGGCGTTGTAAGCGGATACGCGTTGATTCCGGTGTGCACGCACATCCAAATCAACTTCTGCAAAATCCCGCATGTCTGTATCAACGGCGCGTACGTTTCGGTGAAGATCGCACGCGACCAAGTCGTCCCGTTTGGCGGAGCGCACTCAGTTCCGGGGTAAAACAGGGCGTTGGTTTTCCTGTTTTTGGATCGCGGTTTGCGATCGTCACAGGACGCGACGCACCGAGCGAGTTGCACGGGCATCGAGAGGGTTACACAGTCTACGCGACACAACTGACGGAACAAAAAATAGAATAACGAGGAGAGAGAACGGGTTACCTGAACAGGGCTCCGTGAACCGAGAATTCTCGTGTCCGAGATGCTGTTTCGTGTCCTGGTCACCGTGTCCGCTGTGTCGACTCTACATAGGATCCGTGTTCGGGCTAGGGTCTGTGTCCGGAGACAGCAGGGTGGACTCGTCGGAGACTGCGCTGGCCGGGGTTGGGCTTCGCCGGAGGGAGTAGACGCGTGCGGAGGCGGAGCGGACTCGTCGGGGCTGCTGGGGGTGAGGTGGTGCTGGTCGAGCGGGGTGCTCGGTGCAGCGGCTGAGGGAAGTGGTGGTCGATGGTCGAGGGGGTGCTCGGGTTAGGGCTAATGGCGAGACGGCGGAGCGGTGGGGGGTCGTCGGCTGTGGGTTCGATGGGGGAGCGGCGGAGTCGTGGTGGAGATGGAGAGGTAGTTGTGGAGGCGGTGATCGGTCGGCTGAGCGGAGGAGATGGCTGGAGGTCGTCGGCTGGGTGGTGGTGATGATCGGGAATGGGACAGGGGGATCGAAGAGGACGAGGGTCGTCGATGTGGTCGAGCGGGGCGCCGGAGATGGTCGGGAGGTGGTGGAGGAGATGTCTGGAGGAAGGAGACGACGGGGATTAGGGTTCAGGCGACCGGGCTGGCTGCGGGCGGCAGTGAGAGGAGAGAGAGGGTTTGCGGCGGCGGCGGGCGCGGATCTCAAGGCTATTAAATAGCCTGAACAGTAAATCCGGTAGGAATTGGGATTCGGGTTCGGTTAGGATTTCGGGTTCGGGTCAGGTTTGACATGAATCCGGCCCGACCCGCTAGTGTTTAAGTGCGGGTTTGGGTCTGCGGGTTTCGGATCGGGTTTAGATCCGACCCGACCCGATACGGTTGGATTCGGTTCAGTTGAACCGGGTCTGGGTTGGTTTGGGTTGGTTTGGTTCAATTGAACCGGGTTTATTTCAGGGTTTAATTCGGTTTATTTAAACTTAGTTTTTAGGGCTTTAAAAATACTTTCGGAGTCCAATAAATTCCCGAAAAATTACCCTATGTCCAGTTTTCCATTTTACACCATAAAATATTATTTCTATAATATTTTAGTATTAATTAACAGCAATTAAAAATTATTTAATTACCAAGTACCTAGGTTTTTAATTATAGAAAATCCCAGAAAAATTACAGAAATTTTGTGAAAAGTTTAAATTAAAATTCTTGAAAAATCAGGCGGCTTACAATCTACCCTCCTTAAGAGGATTGCGTCCTCGCAATCAAAGAATAACCGGTCAACAGAGATAAAATATTGTTCGAAGCACATCATGATCAAGAAGATTAAAGGTTGAGGGTGTAAGAATAATACAAAGGAAAAATTATTTTTCTAAGCATTAAAAGTTATGCAATCTCCCGTATAAAGGAGATTTAGAAGACTACAGTTCATTACTTATAAAACATATTAGGTTATCAATTATAAAAATATTCTAGGTTATTAGCAAGTTCAACATTACTAGGTTAAGGCTGAGGTCACGAACCAACAGGCACGAGCTAAAACAATACTAGAAACGAATAACTACGAATCACTTATGCGCATTAGCTACTCCATGAGTCTGCACGTCTTCCAAAGTCATCGCTAGAGCTTGTTCACATCCTTGCAGTTGATTCCTCTGCTGCTGTTGAGCCTGCTGGAAGAGTGTTGCTTGTGGTGCCAATGGTGGCCTCGGCTGATATCCTCCTAGGGCTGGTGGTCTGACTCCTTGAACTCCCGTTTGCGGTGCTTCTAATACTGGATAAGCTGGCCTCGGTGCTGGTGACATTAGCACTCTTTCTCGATGTTCGGGGCATTCCTTTACTAAATGCTGACTGGATCCGCAAGCTAAGCATAATTTTCTTTTGCGTTTGCACTCGTTCTCAATATGGCCTCGCTTACGACAATGTTGACAGATAGGTAGTACTTGAGGAGGTGCTTCTGGTGGCTGGTGCATGTGAGACTTCCTTGCAATTTCTTCCTGTGGTGCTCCAGCTGGTGCTGATGTGGCTGGTTGATGTGTATACACCCTGATTTTCAGGATAAATTTTTTTAAATAATATTCCCGGATTTTTGGTAATTTCTAGAAAAGAACCAAGGTATTTAAGGATTTTTAAATGCAGTTATTTGGAATTAAAATATGATGGGAATAAGATTTTGCGGTATAAAATGAAAAGTCGAACATGTGGTATTTTTCGGTGTATTTATTGGACACCGGAGGCGCGTTTAAAGCCTTAAAAACCATTGGATATATTAAACCCAAACTAAATCGAGACAAACCTGACCCGAAACCCATTTGGAAACCCTAGCGGCTGAGTTACTGTTCACCCTATAAAGGTGCCTCGGCATTCGTGCCCTAAGGCAGCCGCCACCTTGAGACTCCCTCCGCAGCCGCCTGGCCGAGTTCCTCATCGACTCCGTCGACTCCCCTCACGCCGAGCCCGACCCCCACCTCCGCCTGGCCGAGTTCGACGCCGCTTCCGTCGACGACCGGACCCCGACAGCAGCCACCCCGTCCAGTCCCGACCCACGGGACGCCGTCGCCTTCAGCCGACTCTGAGTCCCCCCCCCCCCGCCTGCTGCCAACGCTCCCGACCCCATCGCCGGACCGACCGATCCTCCACCGCGACACAGCCCCGACCCCGACCGGCTGTGCGTCCCCGACTCCGTCGGCGCAGCGACCCCCTCCGGTCGGCGCAGCGAACCCTAGCCATCTCCGGCTGCTTGCGCCATCGGCCACAGCGAACCCTAGCACTGGACGCAGCAACTTGATACGCAGGACACGGAGTTGACGCTCGGACACTTGGAATTCAGCGTTCACGGAGCCCTGTTCAGGTACCAATTTCTCTCACCTCGTAACTCTGTTTTCAATTCCGTCAGTTGCTACGCGTAGACTGTATAACCCTCTCGGTGCCCGTACAACCCGCTCGGTGCATCGTGTCCTGTGGTGATCGCAAATCGCGATCCAAAAACAGGAAAAATAACGTCCCGTTTCACCCGGGAACTGAGTGCGCCCCGCCAAACGGGACAACTTGGTCGCGTGCGGTCTTCACAGATACGTGCACGTCATTGATACGGTCGTGTGAGATTTTGCAGAAGCTGATTCGGATGTGCGAGCACACCGGAATCAACGCGTATCCGCAAACAACACCCCGTATCCGACTTTTCTGGAACATGATGTAACTTTGTGTACACACGTCGGATCGAGACGAAACTTGCGTCATCGGACTCGTAGCGATACGCTGGTCCTGTGACCCAAGTTTGGTCCGATTCTGAGAACGTTGACAAAATTGCGTGTCGTGGGCCCCACAGGCTCCACTCGACGGGCGATTTTGTGATCGGCTCATCAGAATCTAATTCTGGAAGTTCTGTTGGGTTCGTATCATCGTTCCTGACTTGTAGACACTGAGTTTGAGAAATTTGGAGACCTTTGACCCTGACACGCTTTTTGGTGCAAAGTGGCCCACCGGTGACCCGAAAGAATAATTTGTCATTCACCGCTGGTTGCAAAGGAGGTTCCTCGAAGGATCGAAAACAGGAGCAAGCTCCTTTCTTGAGACCATCCTGTTGCACTCCTCATGAAACATTAGAAGTAGGGCGAGTGACTTCAGTCGATAGCGCACGCAAATCAAGTAGCATAGGTAAAAGGACAGAATAGGGAAGGACAGCATGAAAACAATTTCCTGTTGAAAAAAAATCCTATGTTAGCACTTTCAGCAATCCCAGAATGCGGGTGGCAGTGGGCTTGACAGCGCCTCAATCCACTCTCTATCGTGACTCTCCCTACTTGGTTCATCTCTGACTAAGCTGAGTCTGTTTACTCCTAAGCTATAAGACGAGGCGCAAGCAAGCCCAGAGGACGCACAAAAAGAGACGTGCTCTAAAGTCGGCCTTTGTTGGCCTTCCATACGAGCTAGAAGTTTTCTTTGCCACTATCTGGTCCAATGAGCAGTTCAGTTATCAGGCGTTTAGTGGAGCACCATTCTATACGCTGTGGCCTAGCGGGACCTATTTCTTTCGCCCGCGACCCGCGGAATGACTGGTGGTGTGGACCCGCTTTGGCCCGAAAATATTCTTTTTGCCCCTGTGTCCAAATTGGACGTAAGGACAGGCATTTCTAGCTATTTGACATCTTCTGAGACTGTTGGTGATGTTTATTACAGCTCTTGGAGTAGTACCTACCGGATCCACAGATACAGGGACAGTTGTGGATATTCGGACAACAGGCAAGTGTACCTTGCCAAACTCTGCAGTATTGTTATTCATTTTCCTTGCTTTATTTATATTGTTGTGCATGCTCAACCTAGGACCGTATGACGTACTTAGCGTCCGATTATCAGTCGGGTGCCAACACTGTACGCAGTGTTGGGTACTGTCATTTAGAGATGGACATTCGTGACACTTATTATTCTCGTACTTGTCTGATCAAGTACCATATGACCTAGGATACTTGATACTGTTCATGAGACAGGATATTCCCGAGATATTCGTGGTGATTCTGTGTAGGATACAGGACTTGACAGAGATACTATATTCCTAGAAACATATGACTTGTTGCATTAGTGATGATCCCGCTGGACATGGACATGAGACGTTATGGTCATGATATGCGTGGTTACATGGGGTGGGGAGAGACACACAGGCTACAGGCTGTTTCTATATATATCTACTACTATTGTGAGGCCGTAGACTCTCGTAGCAGAGCTAGGCACATTACTTGTTATTACCACTACCGGCTCCCCGACACAGAGCTTGTAGTGGCTCAGCCTGAGTACTCGTGCTGCTCTCACTTGCATTTTCACTTAGATGGTTACTTATTTGCCCTATTTATTTCATTATCTGCTGCACTATATTTATTTTGGCATGAGCTTTCTTGTACCTTGCTATGTCCCCTGAGGACCTGGATCCGGATTATGTCCCCAGGATTTGAGGATGAGATCTATCCCGAGGTATACGGGACCGGAGCAGGAGCTGATCCAGGAGCTGTACCGACATCCGAGGACGAGGTGTTAGCTGAAGACTTTTCCTGAGTATCCATGTTTCGTGCTCAGTATTTATTATTTATTTCAGTCTTTTATTTTCTAGTCTGTTGAACCATTGTACTAGATATTTATCGGGTTGTTCCCCGAAGTACTTTGTGAGCCTAACTGATGATTTACATTCCTTATTTATTCTGTGGATCATATTTTATATCTTGTGTGGATGAGATTAGTTGTGCCATGTTGTCGTAGACTTGATTTTACAGCTTAAGTATGCCCTGATGGATCCATTAAATTGGGTTTGTCCATCGGTGCGTACTGCTGGCCATTGCCACGTATCTGGTCCCATGATATTTTGGGACTGGGGCGTGACAAGGTTTTTGTGGTGGCCCATGCAGGTCTACGACTAAATTGTTCGGTTTCAACTTAGGGATCGAACTAGCCTACCCTAAGGATAGGATAGATTGTAGGATCTCATCCATTATCTAAACCATTATTGAACTCTATATCGAACTCAAAATTGTTACTTGAACTGCATCCTGTGTTGATTCCTTGGTGCCTTCTTACAGTTTATCTTTTGGTTGCAGAGAAATGGATCCCAGGAACGGAGACAAGATTCCTTTGGACACGCCACACGATACGGTGGTTACATATACAGACGGAGTGACACCAGGGGATGGAGGACAAGCATCGCAGAGCGATCAAACCGGTAAGCCTAATCCAAGGTTCCGGAGAGATGACATCCCACCTCCACCACAGTTCACTCCCCAGATGCCCCTTTTTTTTGCCCGGACAAGCCATGGACGGGCAACAGATGTTCCAGATGATGTATGCCATGATGCAGGCCCAGCAACAGATTCAGCAAGAGGCCCATCGCCAGGAGGCAGAGTATATGAGGACCAACCTGGTGTCCGCATTGGAGCAGGCAAATCCACCAACGAGGCGAACAGCGACGGGATCTATCACCGATTTCTGTTATCTCAAGCCTCGTACATTTTCTGGCAAAGAAGGGCCAACAGAAGTTCATGAATGGCTCACTAACATCCAGCATCAGTTGGAAGCCGCTGAACTTCCGAGAGAGAAGTGGATGACTGCAGTCAGAATACAGTTAACTGATAATGCGCATCACTGGTGGCTAGCAGAAGAGAGGAGGCTCGGACAGGACCGAGTCACTTGGGAAGAGTTCTCCAGACTCTTCCAAGAGATGTACATTTCGGCAGTTGCACGATCAGAGCTCAGAGACAAGTTCAACCACCTCATCCAAGGCAGTATGACAGTGGAAGAATACAACGCGGAGTTTATACGCCTAAGTCGCTTCGCTCTGACATTGATCTCGACAGAGGAAGAGAAAGCTGAAAAGTTCTTTGATGGACTGAAGTTCAAGCTTCAGAGATTGATTGGCTCAGTCGCACCTATATCTTATACTAAGGTCCTTGCAGCAGCACGACGCATGAAGCGCGTCACTAGAAGGGAATCGAATCTGAAGAGGCCAAACACATCCGCACCAACCAAAACAGCATCTGGAGATTCTGCAAAACGATTCCAGAGGAGTATACCGGAGAGAGCAGCACATAAGGCCATATCTCTTCCTAGCTGTCACCACTGCGGCAAGATAGGACACATTGAGAGAGAGTGCAGGCGTAAGTTGGGACTATGCCTGCTTTGTGGATCAGACCAGCACTTTTCTAGAGACTGTACCAAACCAAGAGAGGGAGCACCGAGACTGGCCTTGCCTGCACCACGACCAGCTTATCCAGCAGTAGGAGCACAGTAGACAGGAGCTGGAGGAGTTAGACCACCAGCTACAGGAGGCTATCAGCAGAGACCACCACTGGCACCACAGGCAGCCCTATTTCAGCAGCAGCAGCAGCAGAGAGGTCCAGCTCAGGGAAGAGGCCAGGCATTCACCTTAGCTGTTGAGCAGGAGGCTACAACAGGCGAGGTCATCGCAGGTACTATTTTAGTAGCTTTATTACCAGCTGTAGCATTATTTGATTCTGGTGCATCGCATTCATTTATAGCAGCTAGCTTTGTAGCCACCCATAGAGTAGCTACCGCACCCCTTCCGAAGATGAAGAAAATTCTTACGGGAGGTAGAATTATTCCGGTTAGTGACGTCTGTAGATCATGTTCTGTAGTAGTTTGTGGGAGGGAGATGCGAGCCCAATTTCTGATCTTTTCGATGCCTGACTATGATGTCGTACTTGGTATGGACTGGTTAAGTCAGTATCATGCGACCCTTGATTGTCGGCTTGGAAGGGTTATATTTAGACCGCCTGGACATCCAGAATTCGAGTTTCTTCGAGGAGCAGTAGAGCAAGGAGTTCAGCCTACTCTTAGGGTACTATCTGTAGAAAGGGAGACAGGTTACCCAAGAGTCATATCTGAGTTTGTGGATGTATTTTCTGATGATCTTTCAGGTTTACCATCGGATCGGGAAATAGAATTCACAATAGACTTAACTCCAGGAGCAGAGCCTATCACTTTATCAGTTTATCGGCTGGCACCTAAGGAGTTAGTAGAGTTGAAAGAACAGGTTGATGATCTTCTGGAGAAGGGTTTCATTCGGCCCAGTATTTCACCTTGGGGAGCACCCATATTATTTGTGCCGAAGAAGGATGGAACAGTACGGTTATGCATTAACTACAGGGCACTGAATGCTGTGACCATCAAGAACAGGTATCCCTTACCACGCATTGATGATCTATTCGATCAGTTGAGTGGTGCAAGGGTATTCTTGAAGATTGACCTTCGATCCGGCTATCATCAGATCAAAGTAAGGAAGGAAGACATACCGAAGACAGCTTTCAGGACCAAGTATGGACATTATGAGTTCTTGGTAATGCCATTTGGTTTAACCAACGCGCCAGCAGTATTTATGAGCTTAATAAACAGAGTCTTTCATCAGTTCTTAGATAAATTCGTGGTGGTGTTCATTGACGACATTCTCATATATTCCAAGAACCACGAAGAGCACGAGGAGCATCGCAGAATCATGTTAGAGACCTTGAGACAGGAGAAGTTATACGCCAAACTTAGTAAGTGCGAGTTCTGTATGGACAAAGTACCTTTCTTGGGACATATCATCTCAGGAGAGGGACTTTCAGTGAATCCAGAGAAAGTTGCGGCAATAGAGACTTGGCCTACACCCACATCAGTGGCAGAGGTGAGAAGTTTTCTCGGACTCGCGGGATATTACCGAAGGTTTGTAGAAAATTTCTCGAGGATTGCAGAACCGATGATGAAGCTGACACGTAAAGACCAGGAGTTTTTATGGACAGAAGACTGCCAGAAGGCCTTCGAAGAGTTGAAGAGAAGATTAACAACAGCACCTGTCTTGACTCTTCCTTCAGGGTCAGGAGGTTTTGTTGTGTACAGTGATGCATCGGATAGTGGACTGGGATGTGTTTTGATGCAACATGGTAAAGTCATTGCTTATGCATCGAGACAGTTGAAGGCCCACGAGAAGAACTACCCAACACACGATCTGGAGTTAGCAGCAGTTATATTTGCATTGAAGATATGGATCTGGAGTTAGCAGCAGTTATATTTGCATTGAAGATATGGAGGCACTATCTTTATGGGGAGAAAGTAGACATCTTTACAGATCACAAAAGTCTGAAGTATGTATATACTCAGAAGGAGCTTAACATGAGGCAGAGACGTTGGCTTGAATTGATGGTAGATTTTGACATAGACCTGCAGTATCATCCGGGAAAGGCGAATGTTGTAGCAGACGCTCTAAGCAGAAAGTCTACGGCTTATTTCTTGACGATGCAGCCAGAGTTATTGAGAGACCTACAAGAGCTTCAGATAGAGGTTGTCTTACCAGGAATATAGTGGCTTGATGGCTAATCTTGAAATTAAGTCATCCCTAGTGGAGAAGATTAAGGAGGCATTGCCCACCGATGCTAGATTTAGAAGGTTGAAAGAGAGGACAGAAGCGGGCATGCAGACAGGACTTCGTATTCACGAAGACGGGACATTGAGGTTTGGAAATTGCCTGTATGTTCCAAATGGAGAATTGAGACAGGAGTTAATGACGGAAGCACATAGCTCAATGTACTCTGTTCACCCAGGAGGAACCAAGATGTACCGAGACTTGAGACAGTATTACTGGTGGCATGGAATGAAAAGGGAGATTGCAAGATTTGTGGCCAAATGCTTAGTCTGCCAGCAAGTAAAGGCTGAACATCAGAGGACTGCAGGTATGTTACAGCCGCTCCCTATACCAGAATGGAAGTGGGAGCATATCACGATGGATTTTGTCACCGGATTTCCAAGGAGCCCCAGCGGAAGAGATGCAGTATGGGTTATCGTGGATAGACTCTCTAAATCGGCTTACTTCTTGCCATTTAGAGTCAGACAGTCCACAGAGGTACTAGCCGACATGTATATGTGACACATCGTCAAATTACATGGAGTGCCTGTTAGTATTGTATCAGATCGAGATTCGAGATTTACCTCTTATTTCTGGAGAAGCATGCAAGAGAGTCTGGGCACCAGACTCAAATTCAGCACGGCATACCACCCACAGACAGATGGCCAATCAGAGCGCACCATTCAGATCTTGGAGGATATGTTACGATCATGTATGCTAGACTTTGGGGGATCTTAGAAAGATTATTTGCACTTAGTGGAGTTCTCCTATAACAAATGTTATCAGGCCAGCATCCAGATGGCACCATTTGAAGCATTATACGGAAGGAAGTGCAGATCGCCTATATGTTGGAGCGACGTTGGTGAACGTCAAATACTGGGTCCAGAATTGATAATGCAGACAGTGGAAAAGGTGAAACAGATTCAGAATCATCTACGAACAGCCCAGGATAGACAGAAGCATTGGGCAGATACACACAGATGTCCCCTAGAGTTTAAAGAAGGAGAGCACGTATTCTTGAGGATTTCTCCCACTCGAGGTACTATCAGATTCGGGAGCAGAGGCAAGTTGAGCCCAAGGTATATCGGGCCATTTGACATTCTAGAGCGAGTTGGTGAGGTGGCTTATCGTCTTGCATTACCTCCATCTTTAGAGGGAGTGCATGACGTATTCCACGTCTCCCAGCTGGGAAGATACGTGACCGACCCAAGTCACGTAGTCGATCATTCATAGATCGCAGTAGGCCCAAGCTTGAGATATAAAGAGCAACCAGTTGGCATCCTCGACGTCAGTGAGAAGACATTACGGGGACAGACAATCAGACTGGTTCGAGTAGCATGGAAACATCATTCTCCTAGAGAATCGACTTGGGAACGAGAAGATAGTATGCGCCAGCGTTACCCCCACTTGTTTGAGGAGGCAGTTGTAAACTAAGCCACCTTGTATTTCCATAATTCTTTCTTTTTAGCTTACTCTTTGATTGCGAGGATGCAATCCTTTTAAGGAGGGAAGATTGTAAACACCCTGATTTTCAGGATAAATTTTTTTAAATAATATTCCCGGATTTTTGGTAATTTCTAGAAAAGAACCAAGGTATTTAAGGATTCTTAAATGCAGTTATTTGGAATTAAAATATGATGGGAATAAGATTTTGTGGTGTAAAACGAAAAGTCGGACATGTGGTATTTTTCGGTGTATGTATTGGACACCGGAGGCGCGTTTAAAGCCTTAAAAACCATTGGATATATTAAACCCAAACTAAATCGAGATAAACCCGACCCGAAACCCATTTGGAAACCCTAGCGGCTGAGTTACTGTTCACCCTATAAAGGTGCCTCGGCATTCGTGCCCTAAGGCAGCCGCCACCTTGAGACTCCCTCCGCAGCCGCCTGGCCGAGTTCCTCATCGACTCCGTCGACTCCCCTCACGCCGAGCCCGACCCCCACCTCCGCCTGGCCGAGTTCGACGCCGCTTTCGTCGACGACCGGACCCCGACAGCAGCCACCCCGTCCAGTCCCGACCCACGGGACGCCGCCGCCTTCAGCCGACTCTGAGTCCCCCCCGCCCCCGCCTGCTGCCAACGCTCCCGACCCCATCGCCGGAACGACCGATCCCCCACCGCGACACTGCCCCGACCCCGACCGGCTGTGAGCCCCCGACCCCATCTTCGGCTGTGCATCCCCGACTCCGTCGGCACAGCGACCCCCTCCGATCGGCGCAGCGAACCCTAGCCATCTCCGGCTGCTTGCGCCATCGGCCACAGCGAACCCTAGCACTGGACGCAGCAACTTGATACGCAGGACATGGAGTTGACGCTCGAACACTTGGAATTCAGCGTTCACGGAGCCCTGTTCAGGTACCAATTTCTCTCACCTCGTAACTCCATTTTCAATTCTGTCAGTTGCTACGCGTAGACTGTATAACCCTCTCGGTGCCCGTGCAACCCGCTCGGTGCATCGCGTCCTGTGGTGATCGCAAACCGCGATCCAAAAACAGGAAAAATAATGCCCCATTTTACCCCGGAACTGAGTGCGCCCCGCCAAACGGGATGACTTGGTCGCGTGCGGTCTTCATAGATACGTGCGGGTCGTTGATACGGTCGTGTGAGATTTCGCAGAAGCTGATTCGGATGTGCGAGCACACCAAAATTAACGCGTATCCGCGAACAACACCCCGTATCTGACTTTTCTGGAATATGATGTAACTTTGTGTACATACGTTGGATCGAGATGAAACTTGCGCCATCGGACTCGTAGCGATACGCTGGTCCTGTGACCCAAGTTTGGTCCGATTCTGAGAACGTTGACAAAATCGCGTATCGTGGGCCCCACAGGCTCCACTCGACGGGCGATTTTGTGATTGGCTCATCAGAATCCAATTCTGGAAGTTCTGTTGGGTTCGTATCATCGTTCCTGACTTGTAGACACTGAGTTTGAGGAATTTGGAGACCTTTGACCTTGACACGCTTTTCGGTGCAAAGTGGCCCACCTGTGGACCCGCTTTGGCCCAAAAATGTCCTTTTTGCCCCTGTGTCCAAATTGGACGTAAGGACATGCGTTTCTAGCTATTTGACATCTTCTGAGACTGTTGGTGATGTTTATTACAGCTCTTGGAGTAGTACCTACCGGATCCACAGATACAGGGACAGTTGTGGGTATTCGGACAATAGGCAAGTGTACCTTGCCAAACTCTGCAGTATTGTTATTCATTTTCCTTGCTTTATTTATATTGATGTGCATGCTCAACCTAGGACCGTATGACGTACTTAGCGTCCGATTATCAGTCGGGTGCCAACACTGTACGCAGTGTTGGGTACTGTCATTTAGAGATGGACATTCGTGACACTTATTATTCTCGTACTTGTCTGATCAAGTACCATATGACCCAGGACACTTGACACTGTTCATGAGACAGGATATTCCCGAGATATTTGTGGTGATTCTGTGTAGGATACATGACTTGACAGAGATACTATATTCCTAGATATATATGACTTGTTGCATTAGTGATGATCCCGCTGGACATGGACATGAGACGTTATGGTCATGATATGCGTGGTTACATGGGGTGGGGAGAGACACACAGGCTACAGGCTATTTCTATATATATCTACTACTATTGTGAGGCCGTAGACTCTCGTAGCAGAGCTAGGCACATTACTTGTTATTACCACTACCGGCTCCCCGACACAGAGCTTGTAGTGGCTCAGCCTGAGTACTCGTGCTGCTCTCACTTGCATTTTCACTTAGATGGTTACTTATTTGCCCTATTTATTTCATTATCTGCTGCACTGCATTTATTTTGGCATGAGCTTTCTTGTACCTTGCTATGTCCCCTGAGGACCTGGATCCGGATTATGTCCCCAAGATTTGAGGACGAGATCTATCCCGAGGTATACGGGACCGGAGCAGGAGCTGATCCAGGAGCTGTACCGACATCCGAGGACGAGGTGTTAGCTGAAGACTTTTCCTGAGCATCCATGTTTCGTGCTCAGTATTTATTATTTATTTCAGTCTTTTATTTTCTAGTCTGTTGAACCATTGTACTAGATATTTATCGGGTTGTTCCCCGAAGTACTTTGTGAGCCTAGCTGATGATTTACATTCCTTATTTATTCTGTGGATCATATTTTATATCTTGTGTGGATGAGATTAGTTGTGCCATGTTGTCGTAGACTTGATTTTACAGCTTAAGTATACCCTGATGGATCCATTAAATTGGGTTTGTCCATCGGTGCGTACTGCTGGCCATTGCCACGTATCTGGTCCCACGGTATTTTGGGACTGGGGCGTGACAAGGTTTTTGTGGTGGCCCATGCAGGTCTACGACTAAATTGTTCGGTTTCAACTTAGGGATCGAACCAGCCTGCCCTAAGGATAGGATAGATTGTAGGATCTTATCCATTATCTAAACCATTATTGAACGCTATATCGAACTCAAAATTGTTACTTGAACTGCATCCTGTGTTGATTCCTTGGTGCCTTCTTACAGTTTATCTTTTGGTTGCAGAGAAATGGATCCCAGAAACGAAGACGAGATTCCTTTGGACACGCCACACGATGCGGTGGTTACATATACAGACGGAGTGACACCAGGGGATGGAGGACAAGCATCGCAGAGCGATCAAACCGGTCAGCCTAATCCAAGGTTCCGGAGAGATGACATCCCACCTCCACCACAGTTCACTCCCCAGATGCCCGTTTTTCCGCCCGGATAAGCCATGGACGGGCAACAGATGTTCCAGATGATGTATGCCATGATGCAGGCCCAGCAGCAGATTCAGCAAGAGGCCCATCGCCAGGAGGCAGAGTATCTGAGGACCAGCCTGGTATCCGCATTGGAGCAGGCAAATCCACCAACGAGGAGAACAGCGACGGGATCTATTACCGATTTCCGTCATCTCAAGCCTCGTACATTTTCTGGCAAAGAAGGGCCAACAGAAGTTCATGAATGGCTCACTAACATCCAGCATCAGTTGGAAGCCGCTGAACTTCCGAGAGAGAAGTGGATGACTGCAGTCAGAATGCAGTTAACTGATAATGCGCATCACTGGTGGCTAGCAGAAGAGAGGAGGCTCGGACAGGACCGAGTCACTTGGAAAGAGTTCTCCAGACTCTTCCAAGAGATGTACATTCCGGCAGTTGCACGATCAGAGCTCAGAGACAAGTTCAACCACCTCATCCAAGGCAGTATGACAGTGAAAGAATACAACGCGGAGTTTATACGTCTAAGTCGCTTCGCTCTGACATTGATCTCGACAGAGGAAGAGAAAGCTGAAAAGTTTTTTGATGGACTGAAGTTCGAGCTTCAGAGATTGATTGGCTCAGTCGCACCTACATCTTATACTGAGGTCCTTGCAGCAGCACAACGCATGGAGCGCATCACTAGAAGGAAATCGAATCTGAAGAGGCCAAACACATCCGCACCAACCAAGACAACATCTGAAGATTCTGCACGTTTCAAGCAAGTGGATGAGATCCTAAAAACTTATCCTATTCTTATTGCAGTCTTGTTCGATCCCTAAGTTGAAACCTAACAATTTAGTCGTAGACCTGCATGGCCCACCACAAAAACCATGACACGCCCCAGTCCCAAAATATCGAGGGACTAGATACGTGGTAATGGCCAGCAGCACACACCGATGGACAAACCCAATTTAATGGATCCATTGGGACGCACTTAAGCTGTAAAATAACAGGAAGGGTCCAAATATACTAATCTCATCCACAGAATAAATATCACAATATCAGAATCATAAAGCAAGATTATATCTCAATAAAATATAAACTCGGGAAATAACCCGACAATGAGTCTGATACAACTGTCAAGATACAAGAATAAAGATAACCACAACAATACTGGGTATGGAATAGTATATACTCAAAAGATAACCTCGGTGATCACTCATCTACTGAATCTGGTACTGCTCCAGTAACTGCTCCTATTCCTGCTTCTGCTCCTGCTAATGCTCCTGTACTGTATAACTCTGGGTGGATCTCCTCTGCTAATCCTGGGGACATAATCCGGATCCAGGTCCTCAGGGGACATAGCAAGGTACAGATAATACAAGCTAAAATAAAGCAATACAGAGAATAAATAAATAAATAGGGTAAATATGTAACCATCTATGTGAAATGCAAGTGAGAGCATCACTAGTACTCAAGCTGAAACAACTACAAGCTCTGTGTCAGGGAGCCGGTAGCAGTGATATCATGTGGTCGTCTAGCTTAGCGAAAGACTGAGACGCCGGCACAATATAGTCAACCTTTAGCCTGTGTGTCTCTTCAGCTATAAATGAAACAATAGGAAAACACTAAATAACTAGCTCAGTGATATGCAAGATGAGAGCAGCACTAGAACTCAGGCTGAAACTACTACAAGCTCTGTGTCGGGGAGCCGGTAGCAGTGATATCATGTGATCGTCTAGCTCGGCGAGAGACTGAGACGTCGGCACAATATAGTCAACCTGTAGCCTATGTGTCTCTCCACACCCAATGTAATCATACGTCTCATGTCCACGAGGCCCCATGTCCATGTTATGTAAGATCGTATCTAATGCAGCAAGGCATATAATGTCTAGGAATATAATGTCTATGTCATAAAACCGGTATCCTATACAGAATCACCATGAATATCTCAGAAAGATTTTGTCTCATGAATAGTGTCAAGTATCCTGGGTATAACGTACTTGATAAGACAAGTACGAGAAGTATAGGGTCTCGATATCCATGTCTAGATGACGTTACACAACTCCGCGTACGGTATTGGCACCCGACTATTAATCGGACGCTAAGTAAGTCACATGGCCCTAGGTTAAGCATGCACAACAATGATGTATTTCAAGGAAATAAGTAGCAAAAACTGCAATATTTGGCAAGGTACACTTGCTTGGGGTTCTGGCTCCAACTGTAGCTCTGGTCTCAGTGTGATTTGCAGGTAGTCCTCCGGATGCTGAAATAAATATCACCATCAGATTCAGAAAATATCAAATAGCTAGAAACGCCTATCCTTAAGTCCAATTTGGACACAGGGGCAAAAATGACAGTTTCTGGTCAAAGCGGGGTCCACATGTGGGCCGCTTTGCACCGAAAAGTGTGTCAAAATCAATGGTCTCCAAATTCGTCAAACTTAGTGTCAATAAGTCCAGAACGCTGATACGAACCCAACGGAACTTCCAAAATTGGATTCCGATGAGCCGATCACAAAATCGCCCGTCAAGTGAAACCGCGGGCCCACGATATGCGATTTTGTCAACGTTCTCAGAATTGAACCAAACTTGGGTCACAGGACCAGCGTATCGCTACGAGTCCAATGGCGCAAGTTTCGTCTCGATCCGACATGTGTACACGAAGTTACGACGTGTTCCAGAATAGGCGGATACGGGGCGTTGTCGGCGGATACGCGTTGATTCCGGTGTGCACGCACATCCAAATCAACTTCTGCGAAATTCTGCACGTCCGTATCAACGGCACGTACATTTCGGTGAAGACCGCATGCGACCAAGTTATCCCGTTTGGCGGGGCGCACTCAGTTCCGGGGTGAAACAGGGCGTTGGTTTTCCTGTTTTTGGATCGCGGTTTGCGATCGCCACAGGACGCGATGTACCGAGCGAGTTGCACGGTCATCGAGAGGGTTACACAGTCTACGCGACACAAATGCGGAACAGAAAACAGAATAACGAGGAGAGAGAACGGGTTACCTGAACAGGGCTCCGTGAACCGAGAATTCTCGTGTCCGGGATGTTGTTTCGTGTCCTGGTCACCGTGTCCGCTGTGTCGACTCTACATAGGATCCGTGTCCGGGCTAGGGTCTGTGTCCGGAGACAGCGGGGTGGACTCACCGGAGACTGCGCTGGCCGGGGTTGGGCTTCGCCGGAGGGAGTAGACGCGTGCGGAGGCGGAGCGGACTCGTCGGGGCTGCTGGGGGTGAGGTGGTGCTGGTCGAGCGGGGTGCTCGGTGCAGCGGCTGAGGGAAGTGGTGGTCGATGGTCGAGGGGGTGCTCGGGTTAGGGCTGATGGCGAGACGGCGGAGCGGTGGGGGGTCATCGGCTGTGGGTTCGATGGGGGAGCGGTGGAGTCATGGTGGAGATGGAGAGGTGGTTGTGGAGGCGGTGATCGGTCGGCTGAGCGGAGGAGATGGCTGGAGGTCGTCGGCTGGGTGGTGGTGATGTTCGAGAACGGGTCAGGGGGATCGACGAGGACGAGGGTCGTCGATGTGGTCGAGCGGGGCGGCAGAGATAGTCGGGAGGTGGTGGAGGAGATGTCTGGAGGAAGGAGACGACGGGGATTAGGGTTCAGGCGACCGGACTGGCTGCGGGCGGCGGTGAGAGGAGAGAGAGGGTTTGCGACGGCGGCGGGTGTGGATCTCGAGGCTTTTAAATAGCCTGAACAGTAAATCCGGTAGGGATTGGGATTAGGGTTCGGTTAGGGTTCGGGTTCGGGTCGGGTTTGACATGAATCCGGCCCGACCCGCTAGTGTTTAAGTGCGGGTTTGGGTCTGCGGGTTTCGGGTCGGGTTTAGATCCGTCCCGACCCGATACGGTTGGGTTCGGTTCAGTTGAACCGGGTCTGGGTTGGTTTGGTTCAATTGAACCGGGTTTATTTCAGGGTTTAATTCGGTTTATTTAAACTTAGTTTTTAGGGCTTTAAAAATGCTTCCGGAGTCCAATAAATTCTCGAAAAATTATCCTATGTCCAGTTTTTCATTTTACACCATAAAATATTATTTTCATTATATTTTAATATTGATTCACAGCAATTAAAAATTATTTAATTACCAAGTACCTAGGTTTTTAATTATAGAAAATCCCAAAAAATTACAGAAATTTTGTGAAAAATCCAAATTAAAATTCTTGAAAAATCAGGGGGCTTACAATTCGAGTCGGACGAGAGTCTGGTCGAATGTGTAGCTAACATGTTATGTATCCCTAGTCCTACGTATTTTGGGACTGGGGCGTTACATATTTTTGTGGTGGCCCATGCAAGTCATGATTAAATCGTTTCGGTTACTTTTCGGTACCTAGCGAGCTTGTAATCAGGATTAGCAGTATTAGTATCTCAATCCACAACTGATTTGAAAATTCTTTAACATTTGATTATCGCCCTTGGACTTCATAATTGTACTCGTTTATTTCCCTCGACATCCTTATTATTGTTTATCATCTCTCCCTATTTCAGAGAGATGGACGTTCGTGCGCGATATTTTCTCCAGAAGCAGATCCTTGTCAAGGCGGAAGAAGGCATGGTGGATATAAATTTTTGAGAAGATGGTTACCCTTAGTAAGGTAGGTAGATAGGTTATTCCTATATGCTAGAGCTTGTGAAGATTATTTGCATGAGAATTGAATATAGTATTAGAGGCCTAGAACTGATAAAACCTTACCCTTGCTTAAGGTAGCAGTAGTTTAAAAGTATTAGAAGTTAGAAAGATGGTTTTTTTCTAATGCCCTGGAATACTTTATGGAATACATAGCTAGATGCTAAGGATTAGTTGTGGCCCATGATGGTGATACAAGTAATTGTATTATGACTGTAAAAAATTAGAACCTTAAGTAGCAGGCCAAAGTGGTTAAACCTCTAGTTGTCTTGTGACTTTTAGTATCAAAACTAGATCTTATGACACCTTTAAATTATTGATGACTATAGGTCTGGACTAAATAGATAGGTAGATTGCGAGACCAAATGTTTGAGTAATTAGATAACTCGAGTACTAAAGTATAGCTTTCGAAATCAAATTAGATGTACTTGATTATTTGGATTGTCAGTGTTAATTGAACAAGTGAGTTCCACCCGTGATTACTTGGGTAGATAAGCTAGTATCTGTGACAGAGAAAATAGGTTAAAGGATGAGAGTTTTGATAGATGTTATAGTCTTGAGTTAGATATAGTGAATTACCTATAATAGATGACAAGCTATAATAAGATGGTAACCATGTAGTTTGGATGAAGGGTGTACATGAAATAAACAAAAAAAAATCTCAGGTTCAAGGTGAAGAAGGTAGAATGGTAACAAGAAGAGATTCACGAAGAGTACATGACCTTGAGCATTTTAAATTAAGAGAAGGATCTAGGAAGGATTGAAGATTTTATCACTCGGTAGTTGCCTAGAAGATATATACTATGAAGCAGAAAGTACTGGGTCATGATTGGCGAAGCTTAAAGTTGAAAACAAGATTAACATACTAAAAGAATATGAAGGTGCGTAGGAAACAAATGATAAAAAAAAGATATTATGGTCGCATAATCCAAGAAGAAGGGATTGTGATATGGACTTGAGGGATAATAATTTTAGTATTTATGAATTGTAATTCTTTTAGAATTTTGAGAATTTAGTGCGAGTAAAAATTGTTGATCAGTCTCGAAGTGATACGAACTTCAAGAAATTAAACACAAGTTTAGAATCACATACTGACTTGTTGGTTATTCTGTAGAGGATTATCACAAGACCCTTAGAGTATAGATTTACACATGGTAGAAAAGTGTATATGGAAGATAGAAGTCTTATAGGAATGATAGCTGAATATTGTGGGTTTACACATAAATTAATTAGGGCCAGGAATTTAGATTTTTGTGAAATAAAGTATGAGCTTACTGGACCTATCCTTAGTAGTAGGTGATGAGAACCTATTTCCAACTTACCATAACCGATATATTTTCGAATTTTAGAAATCTTATCATCTCATTGATTTCAAAGAATTTCCACTCAAGATAACCATGACATCATGCTTGTGTAATAGGGTAGTAGCCTAGCCGAAAGATTCTCGTAAGGATGATAGATTTTAGATGGCAGAGACTAGACGAACAGCAGTACAGAAAGATAGACAATAAAATGGGGTAAGTTGTACAAAAATGGGTAGATATTTCAATTGAAGATTAGACTATTATTGATGAGTGTCCTTAGCGAATAGTATGCCATGAGTGGGTTTAGGATTAAGGAAGACCAGGGAGGGCTGCGCGAGTCAATCGATCAATCTTAGGGCCAGGGATAGACCTAAGTACATGCTTAGTTTAGACCCTTACCTACTAAGTTAGGAATATATGAGAAAGACGAAGTTGTAAAGATCGTATATTGTTTACCTATAGCCAGAAGTAGATTTTCAATAGTATGAGAGAGGTTATATAGAATATAACTTATATGAATATAGTATTGAGTTTAAGGATTAGTTGTATTATAAAAAATTCTATAATTTATTTCATGTGCAAACCTATTTTTGTATAAATATATCTATATATATATATATAAGAGTATAAAAGAAAAAAAAAGAAAAAAAGAAAAATGAAACCCAAAACCAAACCCGAAACCCCCTCAGCAACAGTAACCCCCGACCCCCCCTCCCCAGCTTCTGAAACAGCCTTGACTCCTCCGTTCCTATTCTGAAACCCCCCCTTTCACTACAATTTATACCATCACCTTAGACCCACACCCTCAGACCCACACCCTCAGACCCTTCCCCTGCGTCCAGACGAACCTCCAATGACGTCGACCGCCGTTGATCGCTGCCGTGCGCCGCCGCAGAACAGACCCACCCCGAAATCGCAATCAGTAGAGCACACGAGGTACCCTTCTTCCCATCTTCATATTTCTCTACACAGTTAACCAAACAACAAACCGTCGAATCCTATGTGAAGACCACATGACCCCCATGAAACCTGTATAAATAGTTTAGTTTATCGTTTCCTGTATCGATCGTAAATTGTGACACAAAATAGAGAAAAATGACTTAGTTTTTAGGAACAAAAATTGTTCCAAGTACACGTGTTTGGGTCCCGTTATCTCCATAACGACATGTGATACTAAAATTCTACTTGAACAAACTTCTGGACATCATAACCTAGTTTTAATCCCTTTAAAAACTTTCTTTTAATTCGATTTACTCTGAGATTTATTTAATGCTAAAATTTGTCAAAAACTTGATTTTGTAAACCCAAAATTTCTCGATACGGGGTGCGTCCCGCCAAACAAGGCGACTTCGTCGTATGAGAATTTCACCGAAAGGCGAGTATCATCAACGCGGACATGTAAAATTTTACGGAACTTGATTTGGATGTGCGTGCACACCGAAATCAACACGTATCAGTCAAAAAATATCGTATTTACCTATTTTGACACTTGTCATAACTTTGTGTGTGCTTGTTATTTTGCAACAAAACTTACGCCATCGAATTCGCAGCGTTACGCTGGTCCTGTGACGCAAGTTTTGTTCGATTATGAGAATATTAACAAAACACCATTTTACGGGCCCCATGGTTCTATATGACGGGCAATTTCATGATTGGCTCATCGGAATCTAGTTCTGGATGTTCTATTGGGTTCGTATCATCGTTCTGGACTCGTAAACACTAAGTTTGATAAATTTAGAGAACTTTGTCTTTGGTACGCTTTTCGATGCAAAGTGGGCCACTTGTGGACCCCACTTTAACCCGAAACTGTCGTTTTAGCCCCTGTGTTCAAATCAGACTTATGGGTAGTCAATCCTAGCTATTTTAAGTATTTTAAGAACATTTATGATGTTTGTTTTAGCATCTGGAGGTGTACGTACATATTCTATTTTTTCAGGAGCAGTTGACGGAGTTCAGAACCCAGGCAAGCGTACCTTGCCAAACTTGCAGTAGATCCTGTTATATTATCTTCTTGTGTTTCTTTTTATATATTCTTGTGATGTGCCTATTCAACCTAGGACCGTGAGACGTTGCTTAGCGTCCGAACATGATTCGGGTGTCGACGCCATACGCGGAGTCGAGTAACATCACTTAGAGAGTTGATACCACGACCCTATTTTTACGTACTTGCTTTACCAAGTACGTCATACCGTAGAACACTTGACACTATTTCATGTGACATAATCTTTCTTGAGTTATTTATGGTGATTCTGTATAGGCTTACAGGATTCGTAACATGAGACTTGCATATTATATATATATCATTATGACTCATTGTACTAACTAGAGGTCATGATCTTGCGTGTTATGGACATGAGACGTCGTGGATATGAGATATGATGTTACATTGGGTGGGGAGAGACACACCATACTACATGATGATTATGTTTATATATATATATATATATATATATATATATACTATATTACTGGAGGTGCCTTAGACTCTGTCTCAGATCTTTGGCACGTTTACTGGCCCTACGAGATATTACTTGCTGCTATGGGTTCCCTGACATAGAGCCTATAGTGGTTTCAGCTTGAGTACGAGTGATATTCTCACGTACATATCACTTAGATGGTTACAGTAGTTTACCCTTGAGTATGTAGCATTATACTGTTTTACTTTGGCATGCTATTTCTTGTACCTTGTTACGTCCCTCTGAGGACCTGGTCCCCTGCCAGTTTTGCAGCATAGACGGTTATGGAACTTTTGGAGTTGCTGATGGGTGTTGCTTGTCATGCGGACATTGGTGCCAGGTACTTATATTATTTCTATCAGAGTTATGGTTATTTATTCATATTATTTATTCATCTGCTGATGTAGCCTAGTTTTATAGACTCATATTCATTTCTCGAGTCTATTCGAGGTTATGTGTTACTGGGCGGCCGACTTTAGCACATGTAGTTCATTCTTGATATTTTGTTCTTTATGTGGAATGTGACATAGATATTTTTAGTATTCTTAGATAGCTACCCTTATTATACAGCTTATACGTATTCGAGTCGGACCAGAGTCTGGTCGAATGCGTAGCTGGCATGTACGTATCCCTAGTCCTACGTATTTTGGGACTGGGGCGTTACAGTAACCTCTACTACTTGTGACACCTACAAGGTTCATATGCAGGGTATCTAGCTATAAGACCAATCCATAGTTGTTAGTCATCTTATTATACAAGCTTATATATCTATCCATACTTCTAAAATCATATGCCGCAATGGAGAATCATGCTCATATTATGGTAGTATTAACAATAAGTTCATACATGTATCTATGGCTTCTGTGTTTGTGCCCCTATAGTTGCCATACTAAATACTTGTCTAAACGTCTGGTTGGCCAATTGGGGTATGGACCTCTAAAACTCTATAGTCTAGATAAACACTATCTTCTTACACTAATGTCATTCAATTATATTTTATTAGTGTATCTTAATGACTATGGGATTCTAGGTTGTGAGACAAGCTACCCAATTTATAAGAATTCAACTAATATTATAACTGCCATATTAAAATTCTATAAAATAGCCTTGTTCTGGTAAACAAAATAGGAACTCCTGTTAAGGTATACAAGGAAAAGATCTTGGTACATTAGGGTATTCTAGTACATTAAAAACTTTCTAAGGTAGTGGTCATCATTAAGTTTTAATCATTAGCTGTGCTTATAGAACAAGAGGCATTAATATCAACTTAAGGATATTATATTTCAAACTAAGGGATAATCATAAAATCATAATCTAACCTAAAAGAACAAACTTAGTCTATCACGTTCTAAAAACTAACAGCAAAATCAGAATTTAAAATTAACAACTATAATACTAAATAACCATAATCATAATCATAATAAATATGATTTCTTGGCCTACAATTAAAAGGGTAAGGTGGCACGATCTAATTTTTATTATCGTTTAAGGTCAACGGTTATAGAGCAAGATTGCGAGAGTTACGTAGGAGAATAATGAGTAAACCTCGAAGAGGTGAGCAAAATAATTGGAAGGAAAAAATGTTCAAATAGTATTGGATTCAGCGTATGTGGCACGATTTGAAGATAAAGGAAAGTTTTGTCATCGCACAAAATAACGAGCATTAAAATTTAAGGTTACGAAAAAATATGATGTAAAGTAAATAAAGACTCTTGATGATAACGTAGTTTGATAAGAGGAGATGGTATGCAAGTTATCGAGGTCAGGGTATGATCAAGAAAGGATTTCAATTATTCCCTTGGTGCAAATGATCAGAGAGCATGACAAGGAAATGATAGAAGGGATAATTAACGTAAGTGGATAACATGGTATCCTAAGAGAAGGTGATATGCTAGTCTTCGTATTCAAGGCATGGTCAAGGAAAAGGTTCCAATCACTTACAAGGTTAAATAATTATAAAGTAATGATAATGGATCTACGTTTGAGAAAAAGGGTAAGTAACTCATATATAATAAGATGATCACGTGGGTTCCTAAGAGGAGATGGGTTTCACTAGAGTATGATGGTCTCCTAGGTTGGCACAATCAAGAAAGATTCAAATCAATTTCAAGGTTGAATGATTAGAGCAATGCCAATAGGATTATGTATAAAAGAAATAATATTACTCAAGGTTGGATGATCCGGCATGGTCGGTGACTCATGAATACTCGAGTATGAAGCAACGACGATCATGGATTATAGGGGATCTACTATTCTAAAGGTAGGATACCCTTACTCCTATTAAGGTATCGGTTCATTCCTCTTGGTTTCCTAAGATACTGCTCTGCTAATATCAATACAAGAATCTAAATTTTATAGTCCTCCTATATTATCTCACTATGGAAGTTAGGTTGGTCCTAATATTCAACCTTGGATTTCTATTGGTTATTCCTCAATACTAGGGTCAAACAATATGGTCAAAATCCTAACTACCCTAGTAGTGTCTATACTACTCTCAAGTCATACCTAAATATAGCAAGGGTTAATGGTCAATCAATTTACTGGTACTGGATGCTAGGGTTCATTAGGTATACTAAACTTTTGGGAGCTATCAATATTCTAGTTCATTTTCTTAGTAGGTATGTTATCATAATTATCTTCAAAACCTAACAATAAGGATTTCTATATTCTGGCAGGAGGCTATACTCAAGGAACTATTAGAGGAGTATATTTATCCCTCCCAAAATAGGGAGAGGGGAGGAAATAGTTATAGTGATGTCAAGGAAATTAAGAGAATACAATTTTGAAGGCTAAGGGAGATAGTCGAGTTTAAAGAATTCAGAATAAAATCAAGAAAGTTGGTCAAATAAGTGGATAAGATCCTATATTCTAATCCTAGTTGCAGGCTTGTTCGGTATAGTGACGTAACCAAAACAATATACTCTCGACCTACATGGGCCACCACACACCAATTATCCTGATAGAGTGTATATAATTTATTGATTGTGAGCCTGTAGAATTAATATATGGATTGTATGTCAACTTGTAGGCCCTAGAACCATATTATCGAGTAGCATAGTATCTAGTGGTCGTATCCTTGTCTTGATATACCCGATATACGGTAGATCGAGGAATTGTTGATATTGAATCTGTGATTGATTGACTTCCTGATTGTCCATGTTCCTAACCTAGATATATTGTATCCTTGCTTTATTACCATCATAATATTTGAGGTACTAGTCCTCTTATTACACTGAGGTGCTCATGTTTACTTATATACTACGATGTTATTTCCTACTTACCTGTGCACTGAATTGCTATATCATGTTCTAGTTATATTATATTATTTCCTGTACGGATACTCCCGTAGTTGGTAAATGGTCCTAGCATGAATTAAGAATAGGATATCTGGATTGATTGTTACATTACGATTATGATAAATATAGGTAGGAACCCTTGTAAACCAATGCGAATTCATGCCTGTTTTCGGACAGTAAAGAAGCACGTTTCTTCTCGATGAAAAATGTATTGAACATGTTTACTCAAGATCAATTTACAGAGGTAAGTAAATGCAATTCCTTGAGACAAGTTGAGATTCGGGAGAGATGGGATGATGGAGGTCGGATCAGAGAGATCCCTTTGCTCCGTTGATGATCTGACACTACTTCTGGGATCAAAAGCATTAGAATCGAGGCTAAATGTCTATTGTCGTATGTCCATCCTTGATACTTACAAAGAGCCAGGTATTTATAAAAGTGTGATTATTGATGGTCATTCTTGACTTCCCTGTAGCGATAAGCTGTTGGCAAAAAGAAGCTGATGAGTGGAGCGCATCCATAGGATATGGTGTACTAAAATAGATTCGATCTGTCACACGTACGAAAAATGACTGGGCAGAATCGTAGCCTACATCTTGAACATGAAGCAAGACGCATCTTCTGAAAATAAGGTAGAAGTGCCACGTGGCTTTTTGGTTGTAACTGTAGATACCATGATGCGAAGATGGAGGAAGAGAGTGGGATGATGGTTGCAAGCATCTATCCATGTACTCGTTAAGCTAGAGCTTCTAGTCGAGATATGAAGATCGTAGGAAAGTGGCTAGTGCACTTTCTTCCACGTAAGAAGCTGGATAGGAGATCGTTGAGCGGAGGCAAGGCTTCGTTGTTCCGTTGGAGTCGGAGAATTATGGCCTTTTTGTTGGTGGACAACTAACAGAAGCAAGTTTCCTTCATTGGAGAGGAAAGGATCCCTTGACATACGAGATTTGATCTGATCTGACTAACAAACTGAAGGTTGTCAGTCATATCTTGGTCGTACAGATTTGTCTTCTACAGAGTGATGACCATTGATGAGTTGTCTTGGCTATCATGTTGAAGCGTTCATAATGTCTTTGGCAACCCTTTCTGCTGAAGTCCCTTGGGGATAGGCACGACTTGGGATTTCTACTTGAGGAGTGTATTTGAATTCTCTTCCACTGGGGATATTGTTTGTTGCAGTATTTTTATGCTATAAGCCCCCCTTCAAAATTTTTTAAAATCTATTTTTTTTACTTAGAAATACTTTAAACAGTAGGAGCATACCTAGTTTGGAGGAGATGATTTTGTGTAATGACTCTAACATGAAAGAGCATGATGTGAAGCGTCCTTGGCGGGGAAGATAAGGGGTCAGAGAACCTGTTGGGTGTCCCGAGGTCTCGGCTTCTTTGAGCAAGCCCAAAACTAAACAGACACGCCCAAAACTAAATAGACACAATCTTATCGACTTATGAGCACAGCCTTCGCAACTTTCTCTAGACGGTTTAAACCTAGCACCTTCAAATCCGAATGGTCGGGGTCGGGGGGAATAAGTCATCAAATCCCATATAAAGCTGAGTTGTATTCGCGAGAACTGATCAGCCGTGGAGGTGTATAAATAGGCCATCAGTGAGAGAAAAGCTTTATTGTTCTACTCCTTTCATCGAGTCTTTTCTTCTTCTTCTTCTGTACAGATGATCAATGTTGCCTTAGTATTCCCTCTTGACGGGGAGCTTTGACATGAGTAAGGCTGCTTGGTGGTCTAGTTCTCCTGTCTTTGTATATACTCGCATATTTTCTTATTTGTATGCTAAGTATATTCTTCTCCTGTTTGCAGGAGTTTTCTCAATTCGTCCGGACGATGTTAAGTGTGGAAGGATATTATAAGGCTACTTATTCAAGGTGAACAGACAGATTACCTGGGATACTATTCGCCATCTTTAGACCCATTTGGTTGTGTGCATCCATGAAATAACGCTTGTCTTTATCATAGAATATTGTTGTGGCGCTTGCTACATCATTACAACCATTGGCATGCTCAGATAACCTGGGAGGGTCCAGTTTTGTATTATCCATCGCTGTGAAACCTATTTAGCAAATATTGTACCCTCCAACCTTAACCATATTGGCATGGTCAGAAGGCGTAGACCGTGGCTATCGGGGAAGTCTTTTCATGTATTTCTTTGTCGGGTCTACAATACTACACAGGGTATAATCTTGAATACAAATAAAAAGTTTGTCATCTTGTAATGTGATCTTCAATATCGATAAAAATCTTTTACCTTGTAATTGTTGTAGATTTTGTCTTCAATAACATGAGTTGCCTGCTATAACCCCTTTTCTTTCTCTCTCTCTCTCTCTCTCTCTCTCTCTCTCTCTCTCTCTCTTTCTGTTTGTCGAGCATACATGTATCATGTCAAGTAGACTTACTTCCAAATTATAAAAAATGTCCAACTAAAAATGCCAAGGATAATCTTTAAACATTTGTCAAGGGACAGGAAATGAACTTTTAGTGGATCTACTATTCAAGGCATACATGTTGTCCGATATGAACAGCAGAGAAGAAAATTTAAGGTAAGAGTGGATCATGAGATGTAGTCTGAAAGTTTAGAGTCTGATTTGGTCATAATAAGTTTGACAATCTAAAACTTTGGTTGTTTAGAGGTAGTGATGGGCGTAAACAACCTTTAGATGAAACTTAGGTAAGTGGTTTCATATTTTATGACATATCCTTGAACGAGTGTGACTATATTAGAGAAATGAAAGTCGAGACTATTAGAGGTAAAGTTTGACATAATAGTCGCATCATTCCCAAAAGTTGTATCATTCAGACGGATTACGGATCATGGTGATGAACCCCAAGGAGGTGAGCATACTATTCTGTCTTTGTTTAGAAGTAGCAAGGCAAAACTAAGTATGATTCTAAATTAAAAAGTATGATAGTTCAGTGGTAGACGTAACGATATAGACTGATCATCTGTTGGTAGATGTGGACATATTGAAGGAAACAGTAGAAAACATGAGACATATGTTCTTTTGAGGAAAACATAGGAGTAGTTGAATATTGTGGGAACATGGGCAGCTGGAGAAGATGAAGAAAAACTCACTAATTCGTTGGGGAATTAGTAGTCATGTTAGAAGTGCTTGAGATTGTGGGAGACGGGAAAAAATTTCTTCAAAATTGCTAGGGATCTATCAATTCTCTGGGGATTAAATAGAGAAGAACGAAGGGGTGAGAAGTTTGGTCAGGGTCGGAAGTAGGGTCATACGTAAAACTTCTTTAAATCGTTTTACTAGTTTAACATTTGGATGAATGTTTAACTAGAGCATGGATAAAGTTATCTGATCCTGACACTCGCTGTTCATCAGGCCTTTACTAATGAATATTGGATTCAAGTGACCTCCGTTGCTACCCAGAATAACTTCATCTTCGGTAGAAGATACATGCGGGCTTTGTCAATCTGAGGATGGCACGTGGGATGTTATATTCACTGTCATGAGTTTTTTGAATATCACCCCTATGCTAGTGTCATAATCCCATGCATAAGTATTTGAGAGGTAAGAGGATATTGACTCTTCCGCGGAATCTATAGATGTATAGGAAGAAGAACTCGAGGTAACGTAGACTAGTCTTCGCTTTATCTTATGATAGTAGTCGTCGAGTTTACCTTTAAGAACGAAGATCCTTAGTAGAAATCGAACGCCCTTTTCAATAGTTTAAACATTGTTCTTTTTGAAGATTATAGCTGGTTTTCCTCATTATGTCTTGGGCACACCTGTTGTAGATGTAATAGGGATGCATCCATCATCTTCTTTTTCAAAATTCTCCTTTGAGTTTGATGGGTAAAGTCTTTGCTTCCCAAAGATAATTGTATGCTGACCATTGGATAGTGGATATACCGGGAAGATTGTATCTTGTTCGAGACTAGGAGGATCGTCTGTCTGAAAGTCTGAGAGTAATGGCATCAACACGGGGGCACTATCATACAGGACTGACCGAACCCAATTGCTAGATCTCTTGAAAGAGTTTGGAGACACATGATAACTGGAATTATATGCTTCATTGACGAAAGGCTATACATCATTTACAAGGGTGGAGAGATTGATGACCAAAGGTTCCTCCTCCCTTAGGTCGACGATGAATGGTCATTAACACCTGAACCCTAATATAGGCTCAGGTCAGCCAGATCAATGACGAATGGTTTACTAGTGCTTGAACCTTCAAGAGCGCTCAAGGTACTGAGGTCAATGATGAATGGTAGCCCATGGACATCCAAAATAATGAGATCAATGACGAATGGTGGCTCATTTGCACCCGAGCCTTTGCGAGTATTTAGTTAGATCGATAATAAATGGTTTCTCTTCCTCACGGTGCCAGTCCTTTCCTTATAGACATTGAAGTGAATGACTGTTGGCTCCTCATTGGTTGTCGACTTTGGCTTCATCATCAAACTGATTACCATCTCCTTCCCTGGACTGTGCCGATTTATACAGAAGTTTGTCTGCAAACTATGCCTCCATACCTTTAAAAGGATTAACATCGACAAACCCGGTTTTGACTTTTCCTTCCCCATCAACGTACTTGAAACATTGGTGGTGCCTGGACGGCATAATAAGATTATCTTGTATCTACGGGCGCTCTATCAAAATGTTGTATGACACCTATACATCGATGACATAACCTTAGTTTGGAGATCTCTAATTCGATACTTTAAGTGAATCTTCCCCAGCGGGTGGCTATGATCGACATTGAAGCCAAGAATCGTCGTATTTGTGGCTAATAATCGGCATATAGGTATGTTTAAGGTTTGCAACAAACTTCTAGGGATAATACTCAGTGATGACCCATGATCAATGTGCATCGATCCGCTTAACCATGACTACTTTAATATACCTAGTATAGTATAAAGGGCGATCATGTTGATTGTGCTTCAACATCATGTCTTCCTGCAAGAATGTGATATTGGGTACATGCTGGGTCACGCTATGACAATGCAGGAAGGCGTAAACTACCTCTGGGGTGGACGCTATCTTTGTTAGGTAAGATTTTGCCTGTATGAGTGATTTTGTGAGTACATTTTTGGTCTTTTTGGACATACATAGAAGCTCGTGCACGGAAAGACGAGCTAGAATATTAGTCAACTGTGCCAGGATGTCAAAGGTATAGGGTTCTGCAAGACGTGGAGAAATGTCTTTCCTGGTTTGCTTTGTCTTTTTCGCCGCTGGTGGCTTTGGCAAGTTTTCTGCTGGACACGTTGGAGTAGAGGATGGTGCATTTTCTTCAAGGGCTTGATCATATATCTTCACATATTGTCTGCCCATTTTTGTGCTCCCGGGTTGGGTGGCATCTGCATCAGCTGGGTGAGCGTTCTTTTTCTTCCTTTAATATTATGAATGTGAAATTAATCTTAGAACTGGACTATGATGTCTTAAACTTGAACTTGAGGGAAATCAAAGAACTGTAATGACACCATATTGGTAGTAACTTCTTCTGGTTATTGCACAATGTGATGGTCTTGGAATCCACCTACTACTGGATCTTTTCTGTAAGCTTGTAGCAATGCGTCATCGAGTGGTTCACAAATAGATGATACTCATAGTACTTAGGATCATTGGTGCATCCAATTTTGTTGTGTCGTCTGCCCTCGAAAAGTTGTATCTTGTTTCCATTATGTAGGACATGGAAGAATAGTACCGTAAAATCTTCTTTGAAGGTATAGGTTGCATCCTTGGGTCCGTTGTTGTTATAGCTTGGACTAATCATCCGGGTGGAATTATACCACCATAGACTCCTTGCCTTTGCTCCTGTTTTGCTGGAATCCCTTACCATCATCGGGTTTAATTTTCTGAAAACCCAACTGGTCGAGATTAGCTTCTTGTTCTTCGACGGATTTAGCACCATCGATCAGGCCGCCAAGCTTATGATGGGGCTGACTCTAATATAGAATTTGACTGATGGTAGGAAGTTGTTCTTATATGTGTCCATGATCATGTCCACTGGAATTTCTTGCGGGCAATTAAGGGCCAAGCTCCGAAAGCGCTTGATTAAATATTTAGTCGATTCTCCTTCTTTTTGCTTCGTGTTGATCAAGGAGGACATGTCGAAGTTGATCTCCTCTTCATAGAAGCGAGACAGGAACATAGTCGCCAAGTCATTCTATGATTTGATAGAGCCTGCTGAAGGCTGCAGAACCATTCAAATGTTGGTCCTCGTAGAGTGCCGATGAATAACATCCCTCTCATAGCGTCATTTGTTGAGATCCCAAATGTCTAGGATTTGAAGTAATAGAGGTGCTGACTTGGGGAGGATAACCCTTCATAGGGTATAAACGTAGGCAATTTGTAATTGACAGGGCTGACTAATTCATCCCATTTGATTGGATATGGAAGCATACCCCCACTTTCTGGAGGTTCTTTCGGTCGACCAAAGATTCAAACTTGGCCTCCAAGTTCTTAACTGCATCTTCTGGAGTTGTTTTACTCCCAATGGCTTTAGGTCTGGGAGAAATGGACGTAGTGACAACTTCATGATTGCCTTCATCTAATTGTTGAGGGGTGACAATCACCGAGCTTCGTCGTGTCACCACCGTCATCAAGAGTGCTCGCAGTTCTTTGAGCTTTACCTCCATGGTTTGCATACGGAGGTTGGTATCTTTGTTGGTGCCATCATTTTGTGTCACCATGCAAGCTGACGCACTTCTTTCTTCAATGTAGGGCATAGTGTCAGAGGATGCATAAACTTACCCGGTGCTTTTAGCTTCTGATTCAGACTCGATGGATTGACTACCCCCAGTAGGAATGGCGTAATGCGATAAAAGGCTCCTTGATCTGGTACATTGGTACACGCCTTCAGCGAAAATATCCTGAGAAAGTACTCTTGGCTCGTCATCAAAGTATAGAGGATTTGAAACCAACGTCGTGGGCTGGCTAACTTCCTCCATCTTCCATAGCTTCTTTCAGCTGGATTGATGCTCTACCAAGTTAACATCATTTTAAGGCATCATATGGGTATTTTTTCTCTTCTTCTTTGATTGTTTTATTAAATTTAATCTAGATCGTTAATTAAATTTGATCCAACGAATGAGATATGGGTGCTAATGGGGTGGACATAATAGGGGATGAATTTGATTCTTCCTTATATATATATATATATATATATATATATATATATATATATATATATATATATATATATATATATTGGAATAGGGGATGAATTTGATTCTTTTGAATTAAGGGATTGCATCATGTCAAGAAGCAAGAATCACAGCTCGTGGAGCAATACTCGTGCAGAACAAGAATCAAGAATAAACATGTCGTGTCGTAAATCCCGTGAATCTGAGATCCTAGACTTGCATGTCGAGGACAACTTATGCACAAGGTATATTCAATTTGTTCCTACAGATGGTCTCTGGGGCCGATCCGATCCGGACGGAATATCTGTTAGTCTTCGTGTTCGGACATGATGTCATATAGTACCTCATGTACCTTTCGTTACACGTCATTCTCGCTCAAATACTAAGTAGTCTCGTGTTCGGGCAGGATGACATGTGACGCCTCATGTTATTTGAGTCGCATATCATTCTTGCTCAAGACTACATCGTGGTCCTTTATGACTATGCCAGCGACTCCTGTTCATATAGGTAAGTCATCCTCACTTAGCGACAATCCGCGTGCGAGTCATTGCAACGCACTTAGTAATATGAAACACCTGAACGGATATGAGTATTAGATATTTGAACACTTGAACAATCTTCTGCAACACTTCTGTATAATCCATGTAACTCGTGCACCTGAATCAGAACCTCGCTCGTGACACTCATGTTTGCTTATGCAATTTTCATGGATTTTATTATATATATTCGTGCTTGGTTTAACTTGGTTGTATCATTGGACAGGGAAGGACGAATGGTAAGTTAGTAAGTCTCTCCGTGTTACTCTTATATCGCATGGCGCACTGCCACACGAGTTAGACTTTAAATCTATGCCATGAAACTGATCCTAATGCAAGACTAGAAAGACAACTTAATAGATGGTGTACGGAACCTATATAATATGTTTGAATTTATTGAGCAGGCGAGAAGCCTCTCAACCAATGCATTCATGTACTGATAACCCACCAGATTGTTTATAGGGTACGGGAGAGCCTCATTCGGTACAAAAATCCCTTCGTGCGAGCTAATGCATGGAGTCCGTTGTGGAGCCTTGTTGCGTTGCATCCGGAGCTGAAGCACATATACAAGATATAATATTGCAATATCACATATGTATTATTTCACAATTGTAGCCACTTGGCACGCTTTTATTATTTCGAGAGAGAGGGCTTTATCGACTTATAATCTTGGCCTAGCTGCTTGTAATACTTGCTCAAATATCAATAAAGTGCTTGTTTTACTCATATACTTGTGTTATTCAATGCTTCTACTATGACGACTCTGTGAACTTGTTACCAATTTCCTGTTCGTTTCTTATTCCGCTGTATTTGGACTATCCGTGTGACTCTATGGCTTAGTCATTTTACCGTCTGTTCGGATTATAGCCTTGTATGGGCGCATCTTATGCTCGTACGATATCACTCTCCTGATGGGAATGATCGTCCTATGGGAGCGCTGGCGCGGTGATTCGCGCCTAGCATGGACGACCGATTTTGTGGGAGATCGGGATATGACATATTGGTATCAGAGCACAGCTTTACGTCCTTGGACTTCTTATCGATTCTCTCAATTCGAAAGCTCTTTCTTGGGTTATGTTACAGACACTCTCTTAATGTTTTAACGTAATATTCAATACAATGAGTCTAAATATTTTTGAAAGTGCATATGAATGATATGATTGCTTGTACAAAATTGTGATGTGAAGGCCTGTGTGCCAACCTATGTCAGACTTCATGGGAATAGACTCGTATTAGAATCTGTAAGTTATATGTGAACCCGAATACCTATATGTGAACACCAAGCGGGTTAGTATGCGAGATAGAATATCTTTCGGACAGTTAGCTATGCACATAGCCTTTCGGCTAAGTTGTGTTGAGTATCGCACGATAAGATCCTTGGGTGCGATCAAGTTTGCTAACAAAATTGGGATATCATTTAGGTAAGGATAAGTCGAACTTATAATGACTATCGATAGAAACGTTATTAGACTATCGCTAAGACGAATCTAAGGAGTCATGTCTGGGTTTCGACATATAGTTCAGACGGTTATTCGTATCGATAAGTTATGACTCAAATATAGTTTGTATGGAGGACTATCGATTGAGGTGTATAAGATATTAAGATTATTAAGGCGACGCATAGGGATTGAACAGGAGTTCTAAAGAACGAATTAGATGGATGGATGCGAACACAATTGAGAATTTACTTGGGTGACTCGATTTCCAAGTGTTGTATGCGATAACTCAAGAACGAATAAGCGATTTGATGATTTGTAGAGTTTGGCTCGAACCCTGAGTGGTGAATTGATCATCTTAGAAATGTTTGAGCAAATCGAGAATTTCGGAATAGAAAACGAGTTTAGCAGTAAACGACGTAATTATGCAAAGCCTTAGTATAAATACTGCCAAACAAATAAGCGAATTCGAAGGAATCGTGCGAGATTTTATTCAAATGAGTTAGAATGTGTTGAACAAGTGATAAGGCTTATATCGAATAGGGATTCAAGATAATAGAAATAAATACTTTGGTTGAGAAAACTTGGTAAATCGTACGAGAGATTTCAAATTGAATCAAATGAATTGAAACTTGAGTTTGAGATAGAATAATCTAGGATGCGATCGGAGTATAGAGCGATGGAAGATAATGTGCATCAAAATTGTGGATTGAGTAGGATATCGCTCGATGAAATTTTAGCCTGAGTCTGAATGTTATGGTTTCAAATTTGGAAGACTTGATACGATAATGGATTTAATCTTGACTTGGACGAACGATCTAAAATCTAATTCGAAAGGTAACACTCGACATCGGGCCTAAATAAGAATGATTATTCCACGGGAGCGTTGGCGTGGTGATTTCATGTCCGGCGGGGATGATCGAACTCGCAGGAACATGTTCAAAGATTTTACAAACGAACTCGATGAAATAGAACGTAACAAAGTTGGATAGACTTTGGCTTGAGGATTTGAACTTAGTTGTTTGAGAAATGATAGAAGTAAACTACGGATTGATCGAATGGTAAAATTGAAGATGGACGATTTGGCAAGATGAATTATGATCATGGCATGAACGGTTATTTAATGAACATGACGTGAGAGATTAGTATACAACTTGGATGAAACAAAGTATAACGATAAGGTGTCTGTTCGTTCGATGATAACCATAATGTTTGACGTTCTTGTCTTGTATAAGTGTAACTCCATGCTTGTACATGTGTTACATTCGGATTATGACAGTTATCCCACGGGAGCGTTGGCGTGGTGATTTTACGTCAAACGGGGATGATTGAACTTGCGAAAGACTGGAGTGTGATAATTAAAGGATCGTCTTGACTTGTGGTTCAACACGATAAGACGAGTTTCAGGATACAAATGAATCAAAGTATTTTGAGGAGGAGTTTGTATAGAACGTGAAGTAAGATATGCTTGATGATTTCGTGAACGGATATGTAGATCGTGTTGGACAACTTAGAGTTTATGGTTAAAATCAAAGATTTAGAATGGGATCGTGACTTGGTGGTCTAGACTTACAAATTGATGGATAGGTGAATTCTATCAAACGTAATGGAGGAGATAGACTATGCAAATCACTGGGTTTGGCCTGTGACGTGGATATATCGTAGATTTGATTGGACGAACATGTCTTAGGAATGATTTTGCTAAATGGACCTGGATCCTGTGCAAATAAACGTGTTGATATGGGTAAAATGATCTGTGCTCGATGTTTAGAAATTTGAGTGAAACGAACTTGGGTAGAATATTTCATACGAAAGAACAATGGTTTGACCTTAGAAATTGAGGCGAGTATCGTACAACAAATTTGCATAATGAGAATCATGAACTTGAAATGTACCTATGACCTTGTGAGCCGACCTAGCGGTTAGGCAGATGACCATATGTCAAGTGAAAGAACTTGTGTGACCGACTTTAGAGTATTGCTTGAGCAAACCATAGAACCGGGACAACAAGACTTAGAGTTAAGCTTGGGTCGATAAGTATACACTGTGTTTAACATGAACGGAATAGATAACAAGGCTTGGATGCTAGTCGGTTGATCGGATAGATTATGCTTAACGATAATCCAATACTTGGTTTGAGTGGGATTAGAAATGACTTGGATTTTGATTGACCCTGATGGAGGTATCATTGTGATTCGTAAGACGATAACCCTTAATATTTTCGCGAGTAGCTTGTCCGAATTCGCTATCGCTAAGTTTGGTTGAATGCATATGTTTGACGAACGCCTTGAACGTGTGCACGATCCAAGACTCCGTGATGTGTTGAACTCGAGTGCAAAGACTTCACTATTGCTAAGTTGGTTGACATGCATATATTTAAGGGACGCCTTGAATATGTGCACGATCCAGACTCGCAATATACTGATCTCGAATGCTAGTGCAAGTGAATATATTAGATTCATATGGACAAGTATAATGAATTGAATAAGTTTGCCTCAGCCCTAGATTATCATTTGAGATAGATTATAACATACCCCGCGTTAAGTGATATATGTTCCACGCTAAGACGCAGTAGAGACCGAGTCAGAGCTTGGATTGAATGATAGTTTCATTCAATAAGACAGGCCCAGCATACACGCGACACGAAATAAGGAACGAGTAGAAAGTTGTGTTCGAACGGATCTAATGATACGGATTGATATACTTGAAATAGATTTGATAGATGAGATAGAATAATTTGTGCTCAGGAAGTCTCGAGGATAAGACTTATTATGAGTGGTGTATAATGTAACGATCCGTTCCGCTCAAGCGGAGAGCCAATTCAAACGGCACAAGTGCCACCATCTGACCCACCTCGCTCAACGAGAAGACTCGCTTGAGGCAAAGGATTTCAGACTTGGCCATTCAGGAGTTTAGACTTAGACTTTCAAAGGCGCGCTCGGAGTATCGCTCGACTGAGGCAAATCATCGCTAAGGTGGGTGGCTACGATGAACTTTTTTTTGCTTAGCCTGCACACTTAAAATATGGACGATACATGCTGGTCGCTAGGTGAATCATCCATTGCATGCTAATAAAGAATACAACGCACCTAGCTAAGGAAATAATTCTATCTTGTATTGCTTGTGTTAGAACATGGAAATAAAACTTGGCTTATAGTTGGAGCCTCGCATGCTACCTTAGCTTCGTGCTAGTAGACTCCGCGAATGCTTTGAGTAGATCATTATATACTCTTCGTAGTGCACTGCTTCACTTGTTTACACTGCTCGCCTTATGGATTATGTCGTCCGATATGCCCCTGTACGGTTTTACTCCTCGCACTACCCCTTAGACCCATGTAAACGTAAAGGCTTATGTTATAAAGTAGACTATGTCGCAAGTTTTCTTATGCTTATGTTTCAACATTGTTTCAATGCTTGTTTGTCTTACATGCTAACTAGTACGCGCTCGTTGGTTTCAATGCTTGTCACATAATTTTATGCCATAATCAAGTAACATGATTCATGTCTTGCATTCATCTAATTCACCGGGAGATTATCTAATAGTCATTTCGTACAATTATGAACCTGAAAGTATTCGGGACCGTTAGGTCGCCAAGGCATTTTTCGAATTAAGGGATTGCATCATGTCAATAAGCAAGAATCACATCTCGTGGAGCAATACTCGTGCAAAACAAGAATCAAGAATAAACATGTCGGGTCATGAATCCCGTAAATCTGAGACCCTAGACTTGTATATCGCGGACAACTTGTGCACAAGGTATATTCAATATGTTCCTGTAGACGGTCTTTGGGGCACTAGGGCCGATCTGATCCGGACGGAACATCTGTTAGTCTTCGTGTTCGGGCATGATGACATGTAGTACCTCGTGTACCTTTCGTTGCATGTCATTCTCGCTCAAAGACTAAGTAGTCTCGTGTTCGGGCAGGATGACATGTGACGTCTCATATCCTTTGAGTCGCATACCATTCTCGCTCAAGACTACATCGTGGTCCTTTATGGCTATGCCAGCAACTCCTATTCATATAGATAAGTCATCTCGCTTAGCGGCAACAAGTGCGAGTTATTGTATCGCACTTAGTAATCTGAAACACCTGAACAGATATGAGTATTAGATATTTGAACACTTGAACAATCTTCTGCAACACTTCTGGATAATTCGTATAATTTATGCACCTGAATCAAAACCTCACTCGTGACACTCGTGTTTGCTTATGCGATTTTCGTAGATTTTATTATATATATTTTTTCTTGGTTTAACTTGGTTTTATCATTGGACAGGAAATGACGAATGGTAAGTTGGTAAGTCTCGCCATGTTACTCTTATATAGCACGATGCACTGCTACACGAGTTAGGCTTTATATATATGCCATAAAATTGATCCTAAGGCAAGACTAGAGAGACAACTTAATAGATGGTGCACGGAACTTATATAACTTGTTTGAATTTGTCGAGCGGGCGAGAAGCCTCCCCACCAGTAAATTTATGTACCGATAACCCAACAGATTGCTTGCAGGGTGCAGAAGAACCTCGTTCGGTGCAAAAAATCTTTCGTGTGAGCTAAGGCGTGGAGTCCGCTCTGGAGCCTTGGAGCGTTGCGTCCGGAACTGAAGCACATATACAAGACATAATGTTGGAACATCGCATATGTATCATTCCACAATTTTAGCCACTTGGCACGCTTTTATTGTTTCGAGAGAGAGGGCTTTAACGACTTATAATCTCGGCCTAGCACCGCTTGTAATACTTGCTCAAATATCAATAAAGTGCTTGTTTTACTCCTACACTTGTGTTATTCAATGCTTCCGCTATGACGACTCTGTGAACTTATTACCAATCGCCTGTTCATTTTTTATTCCACTGTATTTGGACTATCTGTGCGACTATATAGCTTAGTCATTTTACCGCTTGTTCGGATCATGGCCTTGCACGGACGTAGCTTGTGCTCGTGCGGCATCACGCTTCTGAAAGGAACGATCATCCTGCGGGAGCGCTGGAGCGGTGATTCTTGCCTAGCGGGGACGGCCAATTCCGCGGGAGATCGGAGCGTGACATTTGACTCCCAATGGCAGCATTCACGGGATTATTCAGTGGGATTATGGAAGAATTAACTATTCCAATATATATATATATTGGAATAGTTAATTCTTATGTTTGACTGATGCATATTATTTCAGTATAAACCCTTTAAGGACTTCGTTTGACTGATGCATATTATTATAGATCCCGGAATATACTCTAAATTAGGTTGAAGCGTTAACTTTACAGATTAAAACAATCTGGTTTGTTATGGTATAACAAACTAAGTAAGTATTTGATCAGTCAGGTATATGTGAATAATGAAGTATGTCCTTGCGCCCTTATCAAGAAATCACATTCCCAATTTACGATCGTAGCAGTCTATGTCGGTGATATGAATCTCATTGGGACTCCTAAAGAGCTTGAGAAAACTGCCACCTTAAGTGAAAATTTGAGATGAAAGATATGGTTAAAACTCGATTCTATTTATGCCATATATATATATATATATATATATATATATATATATATATATATATATATATATATATATATATATATATATATGAAAACCCTTGAAGGACTTTATTTGACTGATGCAGATTGTTATAGATCCCGAAATACACTCTAAAATAGGTTGAAGCGTTAACTTTACAGATTAAAATAATCCGGTCAATTATGGTATAACAGACTGAGTGAGTATTTGATCAGTCAGGTATATGTAAATTATGAAGTATGTCTTTGCGTGCTTATCAAGAAATCATATTTCCGATTTGCGATTGTAGCAGTCTATGTCGGTGATATGAATCTCATTGGGACTCCTGTAGAGCTTGAGATAACTTCCACCTGAAGTAGAAATTTGAGATGAAAGATCTAGTGAAAACTCAATTCTATTTAGTCCTGCAGCCTGAGCATTGTACCGATAGTATTTTTGTATATCAATCGAGTTACATCCATAAGGTGTTACGTCGGTTTAACATGGACAAAGAAAAACCCTCGAGTACACCTATGATCATCTGTTACCTATATGCTATCCTCTAGTACATCTATGATCGTTTGTTCCCTATATGCTAAACGAGACTTATTTCATCATAAGAAAATCGATGGAGAGGTATTGGAACCCGAAGTTCCATATCTAAGTGCAATAGGCACATTATTGTACTTAGCTCAATATACACGACTAGATATATCATTTGTAGTGAATCTCTTGGCTAGAGTTAGCACTACACCAATATGCCACTACTAGAATGGTATTAGACATCTCATGTTACCTTAAGGGTACTACAGACATGGGCTTATTCTATGCATATGCATCTCGGAAAGGGTTCAAATCCCTTTGATCCTCAAAATAATACTCGTCTTGCCGGCTATGCCGATGCCGGTTATTTATCTAACCCACATAAGATGTCACGCCCCAGTCCCAAAATATCGAGGGACCAGACACGTGGCAATGGCCAGCAGCACACACCGATGGACAAACCCAATTTAATGGATCCATCGGGGCATACTTAAGCTGTAATACAACAATAAGGGTCTAGATATACTAATCTCATCCACAGATATGAATACAACAATATCAGAATCATAAAGCAAGATCAATCTCAATAAAAATATAAACTCGAGAAATAACCCGATAATGAGTCTGATACATCTGTCAAGATACAAGAATAAGGCTAACCACAGCAAATACTGAGTATGGATAAAGCATATACTCAGAAGATACCCTAGGTGATCACTCGTCTACTGGATCTGGTACTGCTCCAGTGTCTGCTCCTGCTCCTGCTAATGCTCCTGTCCCGTATACCTCGGGGTAGATCTCGTCGGCTAATCCTGGGGACATAATCCGGATCCAGGTCCTCAGGGGACATAGCAAGGTACAAAATAACTCATGCCAAAATAAATGCAGTGCAATAGTAAATGAAATAAATAGGATAAATATGTATCCATCTATGTGAAATGCAAGTGAGAGCATCACTAGTACTCAGGCTGAAACCACTACAAGCTTTGTGCCGGGGAGCCGATAGCAGTAATATCATGTGGTTGTCTAGCACGGAGAGAGACTGAGACGCCGGCATAATATAGTCAACATGTAGCCTGTGTGACTCTCCAGCAATAAATGAAACAATAGGGTAAACTATATAACAAGCTAAGTGAAATGTAAGATGAGAGCAGCACTATAACTCAGGCTGAAACCACTACAAGCTCTGTGTCGGGGAGCCGGTAGCAGTGATATCATGTGGTTGTCTAGCTCGGAGAGAGACTGAGACGCCGGCATAATATAGTCAACCTGTAGCCTGTGTGTCTCTCCCCACCCAATGTAATCACACGTCTCATGTCCATGACATGCAAGATCAAAACTAATGCAGTAAGTCATAATAAGATCTAAGCATATAAAGAATATGTCATGAAACCTGTATCCTATACAGAATCACCATGAATATCTTAGGAAGATTCTGTCTCATAAATAGTGTCAAGTATCCTGGGTTATGATGTACTTGATAATGCAAGTACGAGAATATAAAGGGTCACGATATCCATCTCTAGGTGACGTTACACAACTCCGCGTACGGTGTTGGCACCCGACTATTAATCGGACGCTAAGTAAAGTTACATGGTCCTAGGTTAAGCATGTACAACATATAAGTAAATTAAGAAAATATGTAACAAGAACTGCATTGTTGGCAAGGTACACTTGCCTGGGGTTCTGACTCCAACTGTAGCTCTGGTCTCAGCGTGATTTACAGGTAGTCCTTCGGTTGCTGAAATAAATATCACCATCAGATTCAAAAAATATCAAATAGCTAAAAATGCCTGTCCTTGAGTCCAATTTGGACACAGGGGCAAAAATGATAGTTTCTGGTCAAAGCGGGGTCCACATGTGGACCGCTTCGCACCGAAAACGTGTCAGAACTAATATTCTCCAAATTTGTCAAACTTAGTGTCAACAAGTCCAGAACGATGATACAAACCCAACGGAACTTGCAGAATTGGATTCCGATGAGCCGATCACAAAATCGCCCGTCAAGTGGAGCCACGGGGCCCACGATACGTAATTTTGTCAACGTTCTCAGAATCGAACCAAACTTGGGTCACAGGACCAGCGTATTGCTACGAGTCTGATGGCGTAAGTTTTGTTTTGATCCGACGTGTGTACACAAAGTTACAACGTGTTCCAGAACAGGCCGATACGGGGCGTTGTCGGCGGATATGCGTTGATTCCGGTGTGCACGCACATCCAAATCAACTTTTGCGAAATCCCGCATGTCCGTATCAACGGCACGCACCTTTCGGTAAAGACCGCACTGTTTTTGGATCACAGTTAGCGATCGCCACATAATGCGACACACCGAGCAGGTTGCACGGGCATCGAGAGGGTTATGCAGCCTATGCGTCACAATGGAAGAAACAGAAAATGGGGCAGTGAGGAGAGAGAATGGGTTACCTGTACGGGGCTACGCAGAACGGGGTATTCTGTATCCGCGAGGCGACAAGACCCAATGCGACACGGGACTGCTGTGTCCGGGTTAGGGTTCGATGTCAAAGACTCGCCGGAGCTACTCAGGGCTTCGTCGGAGGAGAGCAGCGCCGACGAAGGCAGAGACGGCTAGGTGGAGGCACCGCGGGGAGAGCAGCGGCTGCTGCTGCTCGTGGTCGAGGCGGAGGAGGAAGACAGAGGAGCTAGGCGGCCGGGGTTCGAGTCGAGCGGCTGCGGGTCGGAGAGATGGCGGAGGACGGCGAGGGGTTCAGACGGTGGTGGTCGAGGCGGAGGGGGTTAGGGTTCAGGCGGAGCTAGGCAGGGGATTTCGACGGATCGTCGGGAGGAGAAGGTTCTGGAGGAGGAAGGCGGAGGCAGGAGGCTAGGGTGGCCGAGGGTGATCAGAGCGGGGCGCTGCGGGTTCTGGGCGGATGTAAGCCCCCTGATTTTCAGGAATTTTTAATTTGGATTTTTTCACAATTTTCTGTAATTTTCTGGAATTTTTTCTGTAATTAAAACCTAGGCATTTGGTAATTAAATAATTTTTAATTGCTGTTAATTAATATTAAAATATTATGGAAATAATATTTTATGGTGTAAAATGGAAAACTGGACATAGGATAATTTTCCGAGAATTTATTGGACTCCAAAAATATTTTTAAAGCCCTAAAAACTATTAAATAAATAAACCTAATTAAATCCTAAAAATAAACCCGGTTCAATTGAACCAAACCAACCCAGACCCGGTTCACTATACCGAACCCAATCTTAGCGGGTCGGGTCGGATCAAAACCCGACCCGAAACCCGCAGACCCAAACCCGCACTTAAAACACTAGCGGGTCGGGCCGGATTCATGTTGAACCCGACCCGCGGACCCGGACCCAAACCCGTTAACCGCCGAAACCCTAATCTGATCGGGATTACTGTTCCGACCTATTTAATACGGCTCGATTTCCGTGCCTAGCCGCCGCCGCAACCCGCTCTCTCTCCTCTCTCAGCCTCTCTCCGCCGCTCTGGTCGCCACCCTAGCCTAAACCCTAACCCTCGTCGACCTCCACCTCTCCATCGACCACCTTTCTTCTCCTCCCTCGTCCTCACCCTGACTCCACCCGCAGCAACACCCCGACTCCACCATCTCCACCGTCGTCTCCGCCTCCACTCACTACGCTCCGCCCGGCCAGCCCGTCGTCTTCTCCGGCAACGCCTCCCTCAGATCCTCCACCATCACCAAGCCCCGACTTCCTCCAGTTGTAAGCCCCTTAATTTGGACTTTTCGCAATTTTTTGGAAATTTTGGAGATTTTTCTATAATTAAAACCTAGGCTCTTGGTAATTAAATGATTTTTATTTGTTGTTAATTACTATTAAAATATTATGAAAATAATATTTTTGCTTGTAAAATAAAAAACTGGACTTAGGGTAATTTTCTGGGAATTTATTGGACCCCGAAAATATTTTTAAAGGCCCAAAAACTATTTTTTAATTAAATTAAATTAAAATACCTAAACGAACCGGGCTGAACCGGGTTCAAACCGGACTGAACCGGCTGAACCCGGTCCAGCTGAACCGGACCGGTCCGACCGGCCTAGCGGGTCGGGTCGGGTCCACCCGCACCCGCCCGAACCCGCTACCCAGCTTCTCTCCCCCGCACGACTCGGCTGCCCGCAACCGCCGCTCCGCCCGCTTCCTCCGCCGCGCCACGCCAGCCACGCACCCCCGCCCGCTGCGCCTGACCCCGACTCCCTTGCCGCCTTCCCCGGCCACCCTCGGCCTCTCCCTCTCCCCCTGAACCTATAAAACCCCCCGATCAGTCCCTCCGGCCACTACCCCGACTCCGACCGCCACTCCTCACCGCACCCGCGCCGCCCCAGCACGCTGCCCCAGCACGCCGCCTCCTCCCGCCCAGCTCCGCCAGTCCGCCGCAGCCCCCAGGCCCCTATCCTTCCTCCTCCTTCTTCCCCGCCCGCAGCGGCCCAGCACCTCGAGCCCCCACTCCGGCCCGCCTCCGCCGCTCAGCGCCGGCCGCCTGCGCTGCCCCAGAACGCCGAGCGCCGCCGTCCGGCCTCCCCTCCCTGCAGCGCCGCCTCAGCTCCCTCCGGCCGGCCGCCCCCTCCGCCTCAGCTCCGGCAGCCTCCCCAAACCCTAACCCTAGACACGTGTGTGTCGGACACGTGTCGGACACGGAAATTCTGGTTTCCAGGAGCCCCGTTCAGGTACCTGTATCTTTCTCCTCGTAGCTCTGTTTTCGATTCCGTCAGTTGCATCGCGTAGCCTGTGTGACCCACTCGGTGCTCGTGCAACCCGCTCGGGGCATCGCGTCCTGTGGCGATCGCGAACCGCGATCCAAAAACAGGAAAAATAATGCCCTGATTCACCCCAAAACTGGGTACGCCCTGCCAAACGGGACGTCTTGGTCGCGCGCGATCTTCACCGATACGTGCGGGTCGTTGATACGGACGTGTGAGATTTTGCAGAAGTCAATTCGGGTGTGCGTGCACACCGGAATCAACGCGTATCCGCAGACACCGTCCCGTATCCGTCAGTTCTGGAACGCATCCTAACTTTGTGTACACACGTCGGATCGAAACAAAACATGCGCCATCGGACTCGTAGCGATACGCTGGTCCTGTGACCCAAGTTTGGTTCGATTCTGAGAACGTTGACGAAATCGCATGTCGTGGGCCCCACAGGCTCCACTTGACGGGCGATTTTGTGACCGGCTTATCGGAATCCAATTCTGGAAGTTCCGTTGGGTTCGTATCATCATTCCTGACCTGTTGATACTAAGTTGGACGAATTTGAAGACCTTTGACCCTGACACATTTTTCGGTGCGAAGCGGGCCACATGTGGGCCCCGCTTTGACCCAAAATTATCATTTTTGCCCCTGTGTCCAAATTGGACTCAAGGACAGGCATTTTTAGCTATTTAATATTTTTTGGATCTGATGGTAATGTTTGACATGTGATGCTCTCAACTTGCATTTCACGTTGATCTGCTGGCCATTGCCACGTGTCCAGTCCTTCGGTATTTTGGGACTGGGGCGTGACATGGTTTTTGTGGTGGCCCATGCAGGTCAACGACTAAATTGTTCGGTTTCAACTTAGGGACCGAGCAAGCCTGCAATAAGAATAGGTTAAGTTTTTGGATCTCATCCACTTGCTTGAATCGTTCTTGACATCTGTATCGGATTCGAATTAATTTCTTGACTTGCATCCTGCCTTGATTTTTGTGCGCTTCTTATTGTTTATTTTGGTTGTTGCTCTAAATTTTTGAATCATGTGATTGGTAATTAGAACTTGACAGTTTAAGTTATTATTGTAGATTATGACCTAATGATTACCCCTTAGCTTAAGTCACGTAATTAGTACCCCCACCTCGATACAAGTTAGATCCCTTACCCTTGACGGCCAGTAACTCTTCTATCCTCACTATCGACACTTGTCCTATAGGTGCTAAGACTAAGACTTAAGACGACCATGACCTATGTAATATAGGAGGATGTCCTAATAGGTACCAAGACCCCTTCTCGTAGACCTTACCAAGAGTTTCCACGGTATCCTTAAGACGATTTCAGTATTAGTTTATTATTTTAAGTTGGATAGTATGCCTCACAACATAGTACCACCTAGCCCTATTGACCCATTGATGAAGTGAACTAGGATGACACAACTTTAGACTTGCACAAGAAGATAGTGTTTATTCAGGCTGTAGAATTTAGAGGTCCTTGCCCCTATTGGGTCGACTAACGACTTAGACAAGGAGGTTGTGTGATAACGGTAGAGATTGTAGAGTCTGTTATTATTATGGTTGCTTGTTTGTTTTGTTTTGTGAACTTGAATAATTTATACCTCCTTTCATCATCATCTAGTGCACTTAATTTTGTCGTACTTGACTTATGCTGCTATTCTATAGCCTAGTTTTGCAAGCTTATTCTTTATCGGGCTTGTTCATGACACATGTGTTATTGGGGCCTGATCAACCCCACTAATACAAGTGTCTATTCAGAATCAGTGTATTATGGTCTGATCAACCTTAGTGCATTTTGGTTTGCACTTCGCACGACTACTTTACGTGGATTGAGATATATAGTTGACTAGTATACTTGCCCTCTAGATATGTTCGAGCATATCGTATCAGTTATATAACTGTACTAATACGAGCATGCGAACAAATGATTACCAGAATAGGATTTCAATCCATAACTGCTTGACAATTCCCATTTGAATTCTTTAAACGCCTTGATCCCGATACTTCTATTCTATCACCTCACCCTTGAACTTTTTATTATTGATCTTCGTCTTCCCTTATTTCGGAAAGACGAAATCTCGTGCTTGGTATAAGTTTGATATATAGACAGTACTAGATATACCCCACAGGCCGGTCGCATTGTTTGAAGACCCTTTTTTATAAATGATTAAAAGAATACTATAGGTGATGTGTTTGGTGTTAAAGACTTGAGAATTCAATACCATGATTAGATAAGTTGGGACATAGCTTTATTAGATGTATAGCCTTAGATGATAGATGGATAAATTCTAAGTTGGGTAGAGACCGCAATGTTCACTTGAGAGGAATCATTTAAACTGTAATCAAGTGAGATTTGATAAAGAGAACCCTACCATATTTTAATTTCGAGGACAAAATTTTTATAAGTTGGGTAGATTGTAAGCCCCCTGATTTTCAGGAATTATTAATTTGGACTTTTCGCAATTTTCTGAAAATTTTGGGGATTTTTCTATAATTAAAACCTAGGCTCTTGGTAATTAAATGATTTTTATTTGCTGTTAATTATTATTAAAATATTATGAAAATAATTTTTTTGGGTGTAAAATGAAAAACTAGACTTAGGGTAATTTTTTGGAAATTTATTGGACCCCGAAAATATTTTTAAAGGCCCAAAAACTATTTTTTAATTAAATTAAATTAAAATTCCTAAACGAACCGGGCTGAACCGGGTTCAAACCGGACTGAACCGGCTGAACCCGGTCCAGCTGAACCGGACCGGTCCGACCGGCCTAGCGGGTTGGGTCGGGTCCACCCGCACCCGCCCGAACCAGCTACCCAGCTTCTCTCCCCCTCACGACTCGGCTGCCCGCAACCGCCGCTCCGCCCGCTTCCTCCGTCGCTCCCCGCGCCACGCCAGCCACGCACCCCCGCCCGCTGCGCCTGACCCCGACTCCCTCGCCGCCTTCCCCGGCCACCCTTGGCCTCTCCCTCTCCCCCTGAACCTATAAAACCCCCCGATCAGCCCCTCCGGCCACTACCCCGACTCCGACCGCCACTCCTCACCGCACCCGCGCCGCCCCAGCACGCCGCCTCCTCCCGCCCAGCTCCGCCAGTCCGTCGCAGCCCCTAGCCCCCTATCCTTCCTCCTCCTTCTTCCCCGCCCGCAGCGGCCCAGCACCTCGAGCCCCCACTCCGGCCCGCCTCCGCCGCTCAGCGTCGGCCGCCTGCGCTGCCCCAGCACGCCAAGCGCCGCCGTCCTGCCTCCCCTCCCTGCAGCGCCGCCTCAGCTCCCTCCGGCCGGCCGCCCCCTCAGCCTCAGCTCCGGCAGCCTCCCCAAACCCTAACCCTAGACACGTGTGTGTCGGACACGTGTCGGACACGAAAATTCCGGTTTCCAGGAGCCCCGTTCAGGTACCTGTATCTTTCTCCTCGTAGCTCTATTTTCGATTTCGTTAGTTGCGTCGCGTAGACTGTGTGACCCCCTCGGTGCCCGTGCTATCCGCTCGGGGCATCGCGTCCTGTGGCGATCGTGAACCGCGATCCAAAAACATAAAAAATAACGCCCTGATTCACCCCGGAACTGGGTACGCCCCGCCAAACGGAACGACTTGGTCGCACGCGGTCTTCACCGATACGTGCGCGTCGTTGATACGGACGTGTGAGATTTTGCAGAAGTCGATTCGGGTGTGCGTGCACACCGAAATCAACGCGTATCCGCGGACACCATCCCGTATCCGTCAGTTCTGGAATGCGTCCTAACTTTGTGTACACACGTCGGATCGAAACGAAACTTGTGCCATCGGACTCATAGCGATACGCTGGTCCTGTGACCCAAGGTTGGTTTGATTCTGAGAACGTTGACAAAATCGCGTGTCGTGGGCCCCACAGGCTCCACTTGACGGGCAATTTTGTGACCAGCTCATCGGAATCCAATTCTGGAAGTTTCGTTGGGTTCGTATCATCGTTCCTGACCTGTTGATACTAAGTTGGACGAATTTGGAGACCTTTGACTCTGACACATTTTTCGGTGCGAAGCGGGCCACATGTAGGCCCCGCTTTGACCCAAAATTGTCATTTTTGCTCCTGTGTCCAAATTGGACTCAAGGACAGGCATTTCTAGCTATTTGATATTTTTTGGATCTGATGGTAATGTTTGTTTCAGTATCCGGAGATGTTCCTGGAGATTGCACAAATACCAGAGCTATAGTTGGAGCCAGAACCACAGGGAAGTGTACCCTGCCAAACTTGCAGTTCTTGTTATTTATTCCTTTGACTATATATATATAATTATGCATGCTTGACCTAGGATCGTGTGACTTACTTAGCGTCCGATTAATAGTCGGGTGCCAACACCGTACGCAGTATTGTGTAACATCATCTAGACATGGATATCGTGACCCCTTTATATTCTCGTACTTGTCTTATCAAGTACGTCATAACCCAGGACACTTGATACTATTCATGAGACCCCGCCGGCCAGCACCCCCATCTCCTCCGTCTTCTCCGACCCCGACCACGACGAAACCCCTAGCTCCGACCCCCTGAAACCTAACGCCTCTCTCCTCGATCCAGCCACAGCTCCGCCTAGCCCATGCCCTGGCCGACCGTCTCCGCCCTCCTCCGGCCAGCCCCGGCTTCCCAGCAACGAAACCCTAACCGCAGTACAGTACAGGACACAGCACAGTACCGGACATGGTTGACGCAGGACACGAAACAGTACTCGGACACGAAGAATCAGTCTTCACGGAGCCCTGTTCAGGTAGCGTTTCCTCTCACCTCGTTGCCCCATTTTCTGTTGTCTGTTGTGATGCGTAGACTGTGTGACCCCCTTGATGCCCGTGCAACCCGCTCGGTGCGCCGCGTCCTGTGGTGATCGCGAACCGTGATCCAAAAACAGGAAAACCCACGCCCTGTTTTACCCCAGAATTGAGTGCGCCCCGCCAAATGGGACGACTTGGTCGCACGCGGTCTTTACCGAAACGTACGCGCCATTGATACGGACGTGCGAGATTTCACAGAAGTTGATTTGGATGTGCGTGCACACCGAAATCAACGCGTATCCGCCGACAAAGCCCCGTATCTGCCTATTCTGAAATATGATGTAACTTTGTGTGCACACGTCGGATCGAGACAAAACTTGCGCCATCAGACTCATAGCAATATGCTGGTACTGTGACCCAAGTTTGGTTCGATTCTGATAACGTTGGCAAAATCGCGTATCGTGGGCCCCACAGGCTCCACTTGACGGGCGATTTTGTGATCGGCTCATCGAAATCCAATTCTGGAAGTTCTGTTGGGTTCGTATCATCATTCCGGACTTGTTGACACTAAGTTTGACGAATTTGGAGACCTTTGACCCTGACATGCTTTTCGGTGCAAAGTAGCCCACATGTGGACCCCGCTTTGATCGGAAATGTCATTTTTGCCCGTATGTCCAAATTGGACTCAAGGACAGGCATTTCTAGCTATTTGATATTTTCTGAATCTGATGGTAATATTTATTTCAGCAACCGGAGTATTACCTGCAAATCACACTGAGACCAGAGCTACAGTTGGAGCCAGAACCCCAGGCAAGTGTACCTTGCCAAATCCTGCAGCTTTGCTACTTATTTTTTTGACTTATTTATACATCGTTGTGCAAGTATATCTTGCCAACTTTGCAGTTCTTGTTGCATCTTTCCTTATTTTATTTATATTATTGTGCATGCTTGACCTAGGACCGTGTGACTTACTTAGCGTCTGATTATTAGTCGGGTGCTAACCCCGTACGCGGAGTTGTGTACGTCATCTAGAGATGAACATTCGTGACCCTTTGCATTCTCGTACTTGTCTTATCAAGTACACTATAACCCAGGACACTTGATACTATTCATGAGATAGGATCTTTCTGAGATATTCATGGTGATTCTGTATAGGATACAGGTTACATGACATAGACATTATATTCTTAGATCTTATTATGACTTGCTGCATTAGAGATGATTGTGCGTGACATAGACATGATACATCGTGGACATGATACATGTAATTACATTGGGTGGGGAGAGACACACAGGCTACAGGCTGATTATATATATATACCCCCTATTATTGTGAGGCACAAGACTCTGAAGCCCGAGCTTGGCCCATTACTCATTATTACTGCTACCGGCTCCCCGACACAGAGCTTGTAGTGGCTCAGCCTGAGTACTCGTGATGCTCTCACTTGTATTTTCACATAGATGGTTACATACTTACCCTATTTATTTCATTATTTGCTGCACTATATTTATTTTGGCTTGTATTATCTGTACCTTGCTATGTCCCTTGAGGACCTGGATCCGAATTATGTCCCCAGGATTTGTAGACGAGATCTATCCCGAGGTATACGGGACAACAGTAGGAGTTGATACAGGAGCTGTACCGACATCCGAGGACGAGATTGTGCCAGAGGACTTCTCCTGAGTATTGGCTTGAGATACTCATTTATTTCTGTTCTAGTTACTTTATTTTCAGTCTATTGCATTGATGTATCAGACTTGTTCTCGGATTGTTCTCCGAGACACTTTTTATTGAGACTTGTTAGTTTATATTTATTTGCATTTATTCTGGCATTTGATCTGTGATTATCTGTTGTGGATAAGATTAGTATAGACTGTGACTTGTATCATTGGACCTATTTATTGCTGTATTACAGCTTAAGTATGCTCCGATGGATTCATTAAATTGGGTTTGTCCATCGGTGTGTGCTGCTGGCCATTATCACGCGTCCGGTCCCACGGTATTTTAGGACTGGGGCGTGACATGGTTTTTGTGGTGGCCCATGCAGGTCATCAACTAAATTGTTCGGTTTCAACTTAGGGATCGAACAAGCCTGCAATAAGAATAGGATATGTTTTTAGGATCTCATCCACTTGCTTGAATCGTTCTTGATCTCCATATCGGATTCGAATTAAACTCTTGACTTACATCCTGTCTTGATTCCAGAGCGCCTCTTATTGTTTATTTTTGTTACAGAGAAATGAATCCACAAGCAAACGACAAGACTCCTGCAAGATCACCACGAGATGTTGTGGTTAAGATGAAGTGACACCAGTTGGTGAAGGTCAATCATCACAACAAGCAAGTCAGCATGCCACGAGAATCCTGCAAGATGATGTTCCACCATCGACGCAGTTTGCTCCACCGATGCCTACCGTTCCACAAGGGCAGGCTATGGACGAACAACAAATGTTTCGAATGTTCTACGCGATGATGCAAGCCCATCAGAAGGTTCATGAAGAAGCTCAGCAAAACCAAGCGGAGAAGTTCATCGACAGATTTAGCTCAGAATTACGGAAGTTAATCAGTTCAAATACAACTACCTTAGACGAGGATGTTCTTACTACAGCACGACCCATGGAGTGCAACACAAAGATAGAGTCCAGCCAGAAGCGGCCGTATGCATCAGCACCAGACCAAGCACAACAAGAAAGAGTTACGAAGCGACCACAGATGAATCCACCGTAGAGAGCATCTACACCACTCGTACTAGTCCTTCCTACTTGTCACTACTGTGGCAAGGTAGGCCATTTCGCTAAAGAATGTCGACGCAGATTGGGACGATGTTTATCTTGCGAATCCAAAAAACATTCGGTAAGGGATTGCCCTGAACGTCGAGAGAAACCAGTGATGATTCATCAACCAGCCACATCAGCACCTGTCGAAGCACCACAGGAAGAAATTGCAAAGAGTTCTCACATGCACCAGCCACCAAAAGCACCTCCGCAAGTACTACCTGTCTGTCCATATTGTCGCAGGCGAGGCCATATAGAGAACGAGTGCAGACGAAAAAGGAAAGTATGTTTAGCTTGCGGATCCAGTCAGCATTTATTAAGGGAATGCCCTGAGCGTCGAGAAAGAGCACCAATGGTAAACCAACAAGCGTTACCAGCACCAAGGTCAGCCTCTCCAACATTGGAAGCACCACAAACGAGAGTTGAAGGAGTCAGACCACCAGCCCCAGGAGGGAATCAGCCGAGGCCACCCTTGGCACCACAAACAACACTCTTCCAGCAGGCTCAACAGCAGCAGAGGAATCAACTGCAAGAATGTGAACAAGATCCAGCGATGACTTTGGAAGACGCACAGACCCATGGAGTAGCTAATGCGCATAATTTTTCGTAGTTATCTGTTTATAGATTTATTTTATCTCGTACCTATTGGTTCGTGATCTCAGCCTTAACCTATGTAATTTTGAACTTGCTTATACTTGATAACCTAGTGATAACCTAATTTTCTGAACTGTAGTCTTCTAAATCTCCTTTATACGGGATATTGCATAACTTTTCTTATGGAAATAATTTTCCCTTTGTATTATTCTTACACCCTCAACCTTGATTTTTCTTAATCGTGATGTGCTTCGAATAATGTTTGCAACCGTGTCATCTCTATTGACCGGTTATTCTTTGATTGTGAGGACGCAATCCTCTTAAGGAGGATAGATTGTAAGCCCTCTGATTTTCAGGAATTTTAAATTTAGATTTTTTTCATAATTTTCTGTAATTTTCTGGGATTTTTTCTGTAATTAAAACCTAGGCATTCGGTAATTAAATAATTTTTAATTGATGTTAATTAATATTAAAATATTATGGAAATAATATTTTATGGTGTAAAATGGAAAACTGGACATAGGGTAATTTTTCGAGAATTTATTGGACTCCGGAAACATTTTTAAAGCCCTAAAAACTATTAAATAAATAAACCTAATTAAACCCTAAAAATAAATCCGGTTCAATTGAACCAAACCAACCCAGACCCGGTTCACTAAACCGAACCCAATCTTAGCGGGTCGGGTCGGATCTAAATCCGACCCGAAACCCGCAGACCCAAACCCGCACTTAAAACACTAGCGGGTCGGGCCGGATTCATGTTGAACCCGACCCGCGGACCCGGACCCAAACCCGTTAACGGTCGAAACCCTAATCTGATCTGGATTACTATTCCGACCTATTTAATACGTCTCAATTTCCGTGCCTAGCCGCCGCCGCAACCCGCTCTCTCTCCTCTCTCAGCCTCTCTCCGCCGCTCCGGTCGCCGCCTTAGCCTAAACCCTAACCCTCGTCGACCTCCACCTCTCCGTCGACCACCTTCCTCCTCCTCCCTCATCCTCACCCCGACTCCACCCGCAGCAGCACCCCGACTCCACCATCTCCACCGTCGTCTCCGCCTCCACTCACTATGCTCCGCCCGGCCAGCACGTCGTCTTCTCCGGCGACGCCTCCCTCAGATCCTCCACCATCACCAAGCCCCGACTTCCTCCAGTCTCCGCTTCCCTCTTCATCTCTGCCTCGCAGAGCCCCAGTCGCTGTCGAACCTCTCCCCTCACCGACCCTCCACCCACACGACTCTGCCTCGCCGTGCCCTGCCCAGCCCAGAACCACCGCCGTTCTCCCCGCTCCACCCAAGTCCGCCCGCAGCACCCGCCTCGACGACCCCCTCTCAGCTCCATTCCCTCACCAGCTCCACCCTATCCTCCGCCCTCAACCCCGAGCCCCTCGCCGGCCAACACCCCGAGCAGCACCCCCATCTCCTCCGTCTTCTCCGACCCCGACCACGACGAAACCCCTAGCTCCGACCCCCTGAAACCTAACGCCTCTCTCCTCGATCCAGCCACAGCTCCGCCTAGCCCGTGCCCTGGCCGACCGTCTCCGCCCTCCTCCGACCAGCCCCGGCGTCCCAGCAAAGAAACCCTAACCGCAGTACAGTACAGGACACAGCACAGTACCGGACACGGTTGACGCAGGACACGAAACAGTACTCGGACACGAAGAATCAGTCTTCACGGAGCCCTGTTCAGGTAGCATTTTCTCTCTACTCATTGCCCCATTTTTTGTTCTGTCAGTTGTGACGCGTAGACTGTATGACCCCCTCGATGCCCGTGCAACCCGCTCGGTGTGCCGCGTCCTGTGGTGATAGCAAACCGCGATCCAAAAATAGGAAAACCCACACCCTGTTTCACCCCGGAACTGAGTGCGCCCCGCCAAACGGGACGACTTGGTCACACGCGGTCTTTACCGAAACGTGCGTACCGTTGATACGGACGTGCGGGATTTCACAGAAGTTGATTTTGATGTGCGTGCACACCGGAATCAACGCGTATCCGCCGACAACGCCACTTATCCGTCTATTCTGGAACACGCTGTAACTTTGTGTACATACGTCGGATCGAGACAAAACTTGCGCCATCAGACTCGTAGCAATACGCTGGTCCTATGAACCAAGTTTGGTTCGATTCTGAGAATGTTGACAAAATTGCGTATAGTGGGCCCCACAAGCTCCACTAAACGGGCGATTTTGTGATCGGCTCATCGGAATCCAATTCTGGAAGTTCCGTTGGGTTCATATCATCGTTTCTGACTTGTTGACACTAAGTTTGACGAAATTGGAGACCTTTGATCCTGACACACTTTTCGGTGCAAAGTGGCCCAAATGTGGACCCCGCTTTGACCGAAAATGTCATTTTTGTCCTTGTGTCCAAATTGGACTCAAGGACAGGCGTTTCTAGATATTTAATATTTTCTGAATCTGATGGTAATATTTATTTCAGCAACCGGAGTAGTACCTGCAAATCACACTGAGACCAGAGCTACAGTTGGAGCCAGAACCCCAGGCAAGTGTACCTTGCCAAATCCTGCAGCTTTGCTACTTATTTTCTTGACTTATTTATACATCGTTGTGCAAGTATATCTTGCCAACTTTGTAGTTCTTGTTGCATCTTTCCTTGTTTTATTTATATTGTTGTGCATGCTTGACCTAGGACCGTGTGACTTACTTAGCGTCCGATTATTAGTCGGGTGCCAACCCCGTACGCGGAGTTGTGTACGTCATCTAGAGATGGACATTCGTGACCCTTTGCATTCTCGTACTTGTCTTATCAAGTACACTATAACCCATAACACTTGATACTATTCATGAGATAGGATCTTTCTGAAATATTCATGGTGATTCTGTATAGGATACAGGTTACATGACATAGACATTATATTCTTAGATCTTATTATGACTTGCTGCATTATAGATGATTGTGCGTGACATGGACATGATATATCGTGGACATGAGACGTGTGATTACATTGGATGGGGAGAGAGACACAGGCTACAGGCGGATTATATATATAAACCCCCTATTATTGTGAGGCACAAGACTCTGAAACCCGAGCTTGGCCCATTACTCATTATTACTGCTACCGGCTCCCTGACACAGAGCTTGTAGTGGCTCAGCCTGAGTACTCGTGATGCTCCCATCTTGTATTTTTACATAGATGGTTATATAGCTTACCCTATTTATTTTATTATTTGCTGCACTGTATTTATTTTGGCTTGTATTATCTGTACCTTGCTATGTTCCCTGAGGACCTGGATCCGGATTATGTCCCCAGGATTTGCAGACGAGATCTATCCCGAGGTATACGGGACAACAGCATGAGCTGATACAGGAGCTGTACCGACATCCGAGGACAAGATTGTGCCAGAGGACTTCTCCTGAGTACTGGCTTGAGATACTCATTTATTCCTGTTCTAGTTACTTTATTTCCAGTCTATTGCATTGATGTATCAGACTTGTTCTCGGATTATTCTCCGAGACACTTTTTATTGAGACTTGTTAGTTTATATTTATTTGTATTTATTCTGGCATTTGATCTGTGATTATCTGTTGTGGATGAGATTAGTATAGACTGTGACTTGTATCATTGGACCTATTTATTGTTATATTGCAGCTTAAGTATGCTCCGATGGATCCATTAAATTGGGTTTGTCCATCGGTGTGTGCTGCTGGCCATTATCACGCGTCCGGTCCCACGGAATACCGAGGGACCAGACACGTGGCAATGGCCAGCAGCATGCACCGATGGACAAACCCAATTTAATAGATCCATCAGAGCGTACTTAAGTTGTAAAACAAAGTCTACGACAACATGGCACAACTAATCTCATCCACACAAAATAAAATATGATCTACAAATATAAGAAATGTAAATCATCAAACAGTCTCACAAAGTGCTTCGGGAAACAACCCGATAAAATTTGATACAATGGTTCAACAGACCAAAATATAAACGACAAAATAAAATAAATACTGAGAATGTAACATGGATGCTCAGAAAAAGTCTTCAGCTAGCACCTCGTCCTCGGGTGTCGGTACAGCTCCTGTATCTGCTTCTGCTTCTGCTCCTGCTACTGCTGTCCTGGTAAAACAACCTCTATCTGAAGCTCCTGTAGATCTCTCAATAACTCCGGCTGCATCGTCAAGAAATAAGCCGTAGGCTTCCTGCTGAGTGCGTCTGCTACGACATTCGCCTTTCCCGGAGGATACTGCAGATCTATATCAAAGTCTACCATCAACTCCAGCCAACGTCGCTGTCTCATGTTGAGCTCCTTCTGAGTATATACATACTTAAGACTCTTGTGATCAGTAAAGATTTCTACCTTCTCCCCATAAAGATAGTGCCTCCAAATCTTCAGTGCAAATATAACTGCTGCTAGCTCCAGATCGTGTGTTGGGTAGTTCTTCTCGTGGACCTTCAACTGTCTCGATGCATAAGCAATAACTTTGCCATGTTGCATCAAAACACATCCTAATCCACTACCTGATGCATCACTGTAAACAACAAAACCTCCTGACCCTGAGGGAAGAGTCAAGACAGGTGATGTTGGCAATCTTCTCTTCAATTCTTCAAAGGCCTTCTGGCAGTCTTCTGTCCATGTAAACTCCTGGTCCTTGCGTGTCAACTTCGTCATCGGCTCCGCGATCCTTGAGAAATTTTCTACAAACCTTCGATAATATCCCGCAAGTCCGAGAAAACTTCTCACTTCTGCAACTGATGTAGGTGTAGGCCAAGTCTCTATTGCAGCAACCTTCTCTGGATCAACTGAAAGTCCTTCTCCTGAGATGATATGTCCCAAGAAAGGCACTTTATCTATACAAAACTCATACTTACTGAGTTTGGCATATAACCTCTCCTGTCTCAAGGTCTCTAACACGATTCTGAGATGCTCCTCGTGCTCTTCGTGGCTCTTGGAATATACTAGAATATCATCAATAAATACAACCACAAATTTATCCAAGAACTGATGAAAGACTCTGTTCATCAAACTCATAAACACTACTGGCGTGTTGGTTAAACCAAACGGCATTACCAAGAACTCATAATGTCCATACTTGGTCCTGAAAGCTGTCTTCGGTATATCCTCCTTCCTTACTTGATCTGATGATAGCCGGATCTAAGGTCAATCTTCGAGAATACCCTAGCACCACTCAATTGATCGAATAGATCATCAATGCATGGTAAGGGATACCTGTTCTTGATGGTCACAGCATTTAGTGCCCTGTAGTCAATGCACAACCGTACTGTTCCATCCTTCTTCGGCACAAATAATATGGGTGCTCCCCAAGGTGAAACACTGGGCCGAATAAAACCCTTCTCCAAAAGATCATCAACTTGTTCCTTCAACTTCACTAACTCCTTAGGTGCTAGCCGATATACTGATGAAGTGATAGGTTCTGCTCCTGGAGTTAAGTCTATTGTGAATTCTATTTCCCGATCAGGCGGTAAACCTGGAAGATCATCAGGAAATACATCCACAAACTCAGATATGACTCTTGGGTAATCTATCTCCCCTTCTACAGATAGTACCCTAAGAGTAGGCTGAACTCCTTGCTCTACTGCTCCCCGAAGAAACTCAAATTCTGGATGTCCAGGCGGTCTAAATATAGCACGTCCAAGTCGGCAATCAAGAGTCGCATGGTACTGACTTAACCAGTCCATACCAAGTACAACATCATAATCCGGCATGAAAAAGATCAGAAATTGAGCACGCATCTCTCTTCCACAGACTACTACAGAACATGATCTATAGACGTCACTAACTGGGATAATTCTACCTCCCGTAAAAATTCTCTTTATCTTCGGAAGGGGTGCTGTAGCTACTCTATGGGTGGCTACAAAGCTAGCTGCTATAAATGAATACGATGCTCCAGAATCAAATAAAGCTACAGCTGGTAATGAAGATACTAAAATAGTACCTGTGATAACCTCTCCTGCGGTAGCTTTCTCCTCAACAGCCAATATAAATGCCTGGCCTCGTCCCTGAGCTTGGCCTCTCTGCTGCTGAGCCTGCTGAAATAGAGCTGCCTGTGGTGCCAGTGGTGGTCTCTACTGATTTTCTCCTGGGACTGGTGGTCTGACTCCCCCAACTCCTGTCTGCGGTGCTCCTACTGCTGGATAAGCTGGTCGTGGTACAGGTAAAGCTAGTCTCGGTGCTCCCTCTCTACGCTCGGTGCAGTCTCTGGTTTGATGCTGGTTGGATCCGCAAGCCAGGCATAGTCCTAACTTGCGTCTGCATTCTCTCTCAATGTGTCCTACCTTGCCGCAGTGGGGACAAGTAGGGAGAGATATGGCCCTGTGTGCTGCTCTCTCTGGCATACTCCTCTGGGATCGTTTTACTGAATCCACATGTACTGTCCTGGATGGTGCTGATGTGATTGGCCTCTTCAGATTTGACTCCCTTCTAGTGACGCGCTCCATGCGTCGTGCTGCTGCAAGGACGTCGGTATATGATGTAGGTGCGACCGATCCAATCAACCTTTGGAGCTCGAACTTCAGTCCGTCAAAGAACTTCTCAGCTTTCTCTTCCTCTGTCAAAATCAAGGTTGGGGCGAAGCGACTTAGGCGAATAAATTCTGCGTTGTATTCTTCCACTGTCATATTGCCTTGGATAAGGCGGTTGAACTTGTCTCTGAGCTCCGACCGTGCAACTGCTGGAATATACATCTCTCGAAAGAGTCTCGAGAACTCTTCCCAAGTGACTCGGTCCTGTCCGAGCCTCCTTTCTTCTGATAACCACCAATGATGTGCATTTTCAGTCAACTGTATTCTGACCGCAGTCATCCATTTCTCCCTTGGAAGTTCAGCTGCTTCCAACTGGTGCTGTATGTTCGTGAGCCATTCGTAAACTTCTGTTGGCCCCTCTTTGCCAGAAAAGATACGAGACTTGAGCGGACGAAAATCAGTGATAGATCCCGTCGCTGATCGCCTCGCTGGTGGATTTGCCTGCTCCATTGGTGATACTAGGCTGGTTCTCAAATACTCTGCCTCGTGACGTTGAGCCTCGTGCTGAACCTGCTGCTGGGCTTGCATCATGGCATACATCATCTGAAATATCTGTTGCCCGTCCATGGCTTGCCCTGGCGGAAAAACTGGCATCTGTGGAGTGAACTGTGGCGGAGGTGGGATATCATCACGCCGGAACCTTGGATTAGGCTGGCCGGTTTGATTGCTTTACGATGTTTGTCCTCCATTCCCTGGTGTCACTCCGTCTATATAAGTAACCACAACGTCGTGTGGTGTATCCAAGGGATTCTCATCTTCGTTCCTGGGATCCATTACTCTGCAACCAAAAGATAAACTATAAGAACACTCAGAGGAATCAACACAGGATGCAAATCAAGTAACAAATTCAAGTTCGATATAGAGTTCAAAAATAGTTCAAACAATGGATGAGATCCTATAACTTATCCTATCCTTTAGGGCAGGCTTGTTCGGTCCCTAAGTTGAAACCGAACGAATTAGTCGTAGACCTGCATGGGCCACCACAAAAACTATGTCACGCCCCAGTCCCAAAATACCGAGGGACCAGACACGTGGCAATGGCCAGCAGCACGCACCGATGGACAAACCCAATTTAATGGATCCATCAGAGCGTACTTAAGCTGTAAAACAAAGTCTATGACAACATGGCACAACTAATCTCATCCACACGAGATAAAATATGATCCACAGATATAAGAAATGTAAATCATCAAACAGTCTCACAATGTGCTTCGGGGATCAACCCGATAAAATTTGATATAATGGTTCAACAGACCAAAATATAAACGATAGAATAAAATAAATACTGAGCATGTAACATGGATGCTGAGAAAAAGTCTTCAGCTAACACCTCGTCCTCGGGTGTCGGTACAGCTCCTGTATCTGCTTATGCTCCTGCTACTGCTGCTGTCCCGTATACCTCGGGATAAATCTCGTCTGCAAATCCTGGAGACATAATCCGGATCCAGGTCCTCAGGGGACATAGCAAGGTACAGATAATACAAGCCAAAATAAATGCAGTGCAGCAAATAATAAAATAAATAGGGTAAGCTATATAACCATCTATGTGAAAATGCAAGATGAGAGCATCACGAGTACTCAGGCTGAGCCACTACAAGCTCTGTGTCGGGGAGCCGGTAGCAGTAATAATGAGTAATGGGCCAAGCTCGAGTTTCAGAGTCTTGTGCCTCACAGTAGTAGGGAATATATATGTAATCAGCCTGTAGCCTGTGTGTCTCTCCCCACCCAATGTAATCACACGTCTCATATCCATAACGTCTCATGTACATGGCACGCAAGATCATAGCTAATACAGTAAGTCATAGAGTATCCAAGAGTATAATGTCTCTGTCAGAAGTCTGTATCCTATACAGAATCACCATGAATATCTCAGAAGGATCTTGTCTCATGTATAGTGTCAAGTGTCCTGGGTATAATGTACTTGATAAGACAAGTACGAGAATGTAAAGGAGGTCACAAATGTCTATCTCTAGATGACATACACAACATCGCGTACGGTGTTGGCACCCGACTAATAATCGAACGCTAAGTAAGTCACACGGTCCTAGGTTAAGCATGCACAGCAACATAAATAAAGCAAGAAAATATGCAACAAGAACTGTAAAGTTGGCAAGGTATACTTGCCCACTGATGTATAACTAAGTCAAAAAAATAAGTAGCAAAGCTGCAGGGTTTGGCAAGGTACACTTGCATGGGGTTTGAATACCAACAGTCGTCCCTGTACCAGTGGATCCTGTAGGTACTCCTCCAAAAGCTGTAGTAAACATCACTAATAGTCTCAGAAGATATCAAATAGCTAGAAATGTCTGTCCTTAAGTCCAATTTGGACAGAAGGGCAAAAATGATATTTCCGGGCCAAAGCAGGGTCCACATGTGGGCCACTTTGCACCGAAAAGCGTGTCTGGGTCAAAGGTCTCCAAATTCGTCAAACTTAGTGTCAACAAGTCAGGAACGATGATACGAACTCAACAGAACTTTCAGAATTGGATTCCTATGAGCCGATCACAAAATCGCCCATCAAGTAGAGCCGGTTGGGCCCACGATACACGATTTTGTCAACATTTTCAGAATCGAACCAAACTTGGGTCACAGGACCAGCATATTGCTACGAGTCCGATGGCGCAAGTTTTGTCTCGATCTGACGTGTGTACACAAAGTTACAGCATATTCCAGAATAGGCGGATACGGGACGTTATCGGCGGATACGCGTTGATTTCGGTGTGCACGCACATCCAAATCAACTTCTGCGAAATCCCACACGTCCGCATCAACGACGCGCAAGTTTCGGTAAAGACCGCGTGCGACCAAGTCGTCCCGTTTGGCAGGGCGCACTCAGTTTCGGGGTAAAACAGGGCGTTGGTTTTCCTGTTTTTGGATCGCGGTTTGCGATCACCACAGGACGCGACGCACCGAGCGAGTTGCACGGACATCGAGAGGGTTATACAGTCTACGCGATGCAACTGACGGAACAAAAATCGGAATAACGAGGAGAGAGAAAACGCTACCTGAACAGGGCTCCGTGAAATCTGAATTCTCGTGTCAGAGTGTCCGGATCGCGTCCTGGTCCTGTGTCCGCTGTGTCTCCTTGACACGAACCGTGTCCGGGTCGGGGCGACTGTGCCTAGGGCTTGCTGGAGGCTGGCCGTTCTGGTCGACGAAGGGTGGCTCGTCGGGCTGAGCGAAGGCGGCTCGCCTGGCCGCTACTGCAGAGGGGAGCGGGGTCGGGCTGCTGTGCTCGAGGCGGGGGAAGAGGGAGACGAGGGTGCTGGTCCGTCGAGGGCGGAGCGGTGGAGTTCTGCGGGTGGTGGTCGATGTCTGAGCGGGGGAGATCGACGACGAGGTAGTCGAGGAGCGGCGGAGATGGATCTGGAGTAAGGCGGCGGGAGGTTTGTGGAGGCGGTGAAGGCCGTGGGGGTTCGGGATCGAGAGTGAGGCGGAGATAGATGACTGGGGATCAGTAGAACGGCGGCGGCGGCGAGATGAGAGGGAGAGAGAGGTCTGGAGGCGGGGCGGGGCGGGACACGGAAGCCGAGGGCATTAAATAGGGGTGCTACAGTAAATCCGACGGGGGATTTAGGGTTCGGTCGGGTTTCGGGTTTGGATCGGGTTTCATGGATCCGACCCGACCTGCTACGCTGGGTTGGTTCGGTTCAGATAGCGGTTTGGTTCGATTTATTTTGGTTCAAGTGAACCGGGTTCAGTCAGGTTTAATTGGGTTTAAATCTACGTTGGTTTTTAGGGCTTTAAAACTGTTTTCGGAGTCCAATAAATTTACAGAAAATTACCCTATGTCCGATTTTCCATTTTACACCATAAAATATTATTTTTATAATATTTTATCATCAATTAACAGCATATAAAAATCTTTTAATCACAAATTTCTAAGTTTTAATTCCAGAAAAATACCGAAAAATTGGGAAAGATTATATTAAAATATTCTGAAAAATTATGGTGTTTACAATAGCAGAGAGGTTAGGGTTCCGGTGTCGAGGCGGGGGAGGAAGAGGGGATTAAATAGGGCGCCGGAACAGTAAAGGGAAAGGGATTAGGATTAGGGTTCCGATCGGGTAACGGGTCCGGGTCGGGTTCAATTCGGATCCGACCCGACCCGACCCGTTAAGAGTGGGTTCGGTTCGGTTTGGTTCTCCATGGTTCGGTTCGGGTTGGTTTGGTTTATTTTTAAAATAAATTGGGTTTAATTCTAGGGTTTATTTAGGGTTAATTACAACTTAGTTTCTAGGTCTTTAAAAATATTTTCGGGGTCCAATAAATTCCCGGAAAATTACCCTATGTCTAGTTTTTCATTTTACACCTAAAAATATTATTTTTATAATATTTTAATATTATTTAACATCATTTAAAAAATTGTTTAATGACAAAATACCTTAGTTTTAATTACAGAAAAAATCCAAAAAATTACAGAAAATTGTGAAAAAACTATTTTAAAAATTCCTGAAAAATCAGGGGGTTTACAATCTACCCCCTTAAGAGGATTGTGTCCTTGCAATCAAAGAATAACCGGTCAACAGAGATGACACGGTTGCAAATATTATTCGAAGCACAACACGATTAAGGAGATTCAAGGTTGAGGGTTTTTAAGAAGAACACATAGGAAAAATTATTTCCCTAAGCATTAAAAGTTATGCAATTTCCATAATACAGGAAATCTAGAAAACTACAGTTTAGAAAAACTAGGTTATCACTTATAAAATATTCTAGGTTATTGATTATTAGCAAGTTTAAAATTACTAGGTTAGCAATTACTAGTAAGTTAAAACTATCAGGTTAAGGCTAAGGTCACGAACCAACAGGCACGAACTAAAGCAATACTAGAAACGATAGCTACGAATCACTTACGTGCATTAGCTACTCCATGAGTCTGCACGTTCTCCAAAAGTGGCTTCGGCTGATACCCTCCTGGAGCTGGTGGTAGTACTTCTTCAACTCCCGTTTGCGGTGCTCCCAATGCTGGATAGGCTGGCCTCGGTACTGGTATCGCTTATTGGTTAACCATTGGTGCTCTTTCTCGACGCTCAGGGCATTTCCTCAATGAATGCTGACTGGATCCGCAAGCTAAACATACTTTCCTTTTTCGTATGCACTCGTCCTCAATATGGCCTCGCTTGCAACAATATTGACAGATAGGTAGTGCCTGTGGAGATGCTCCTGGTGGCTGGTGCATGTGAGGTCTCTTTGCAACTTCTTCTTGTGGTGCTCCGGCTGGTGCTGATGTGGACGGCCGCTTTAGACTGGTCTTTCTCCTGGTGACGCGCTCCATGCGTCGGGCTGCAGCGAGAACGTCCAAGTAAGATGTAGGTGCAACAGATCCAATTAGTTTCTGTAGCTCAAAGTTTAGTCCGTCGAAGAACTTCTCAGCCTTCTCTTCTTCTGTCGGGATCAGGGTTGGGGCGAAGCGACTTAGACGAATGAATTCTGCGTTGTACTCTTCTACTGTCATAGTATCCTGAGTGAGGCGATTGAACTTGTCGTAAAGTTCTGATCGAACGATGGCTGGTATGTACATCTCCTAAAAGAGTCTGGAAAACTCTTCCCAAGTGACTCGGTCTGGTCCGAGCCGTGTCTTCTCAGATAGCCACCAGTGATGTGCATTGTCCGTCAATTGCATTCTGACTGCAGTCATCCAACGTTCACGTGGAAGCTCAGCTGCTTCCAATTGATGTTGAGTGTTGGTGAGCCACTCATGAACTTCTGTGGGCTCCTCTTTGCTTGAGAAGGTATGGGGCTTCAGCTGGCAAAAATCGAAAATAGAGCCCGTCGTTCGCCGTCGTGCTGGTAGATTCGCCTGCTCCAATGCGATTGCTAGGCTGCGACTCAAAGCCTCTTGTTGAGCTTGCATTATTGCATAGATTATTTGAAACATCTGCTGCCCGTCCATGGCCTGCCCTTGTGGAATTACGGGCATTGGTGGAGTAAATTGCGTCGATGATGAAATGTCATCTTGTTGGATTTCCGAGGCATGTTGATTCGCTTGACTGTGTTATTGAGCTGATTGACCTTCATCCACTAGTATTACTTCATCTTCGTTGGTTACCATAGCATCTCGTGGTGATCTTGCAGGAGTCTCGTTGTTTGCTCGTGAATCCATAACTCTGCAACCAAAATAAATAATAAGAGGCACACAGGAATCAAGGCAGGATGCAAGTCAAGAAATTTATCCGAATCCGATATAGTTATCAAGAACGTTTCAAGCAAGTGGATGAGATCCTAAAAACTTATTCTATTCTTATTGCAGGCTTGCTCGGTCCGTAAGTTGAAACCGAACAATTTAGTCGACGACCTGCATGGGCCACCACAAAAACTATGGCATGCCCCAGTCCCAAAATATCGAGGGACCAGACACGTGGCATGGCCAGCAGCACACACCGATGGACAAACCCAATTTAATGGATCCATCGGGACATACTTAAGCTGTAATACAACAATAAGGGTCTAGATATACTAATCTCATCCATAGATATGAATACAACAATATCAGAATCATAAAGCAAGATCAATCTCAATAAAACATAAACTCGAGAAATAACCCGATAATAAGTCTGATACATCTGTCAAGATACAAGAATAAGGCTAACCACAGCAAATACTGAGTATGGATAAAGCATATACTCAGAAGATACCCTAGGTGATCACTCGTCTACTGGATCTGGTACTGCTCCAGTGTCTGCTCCTGCTCCTGCTAATGCTCATGTCCCGTATACCTCGGGGTAGATCTCGTCGGCTAATCCTGGGGACATAATCCGGATCCAGGTTCTCAGGGGACATAGCAAGGTACAAAATAACTCATGCCAAAATAAATGCAGTACAATAGTAAATGAAATAAATAGGATAAATATGTATCCATTTATGTGAAATGCAAGTGAGAGCATCACTAGTACTCAGGCTGAAACTACTACAAGCTCTGTGTCTGGGAGCCGGTAGCAGTGATATCATGTGGTTGTCTAGCTCGGAGAGAGACTGAGACGCCGGCATAATATAATCAACCTGTAGCCTGTGTGACTCTCCAGCAATAAATAAAACAATAGGGTAAACTATATAACAAGCTAAGTGAAATGCAAGATGAGAGCAGCACTATAACTCAGGCTGAAACCACTACAAGCTCTGTGTCGGGGAGCCGGTAGCAGTAATATCATGTGGTTGTCTAGCTCGGAGAGAGACTGAGACGTCGGCATAATATAGTCAACCTGTAGCCTGTGTGTCTCTCCCCACCCAATGTAATCACACGTCTCATGTCCATGACACGCAAGATCAAAACTAATGCAGCAAGTCATAATAAGATCTAAGCATATAAAGAATATGTCATGAAACATGTATCATATACATAATCACCATGAATATCTCAGGAAGATTTTGTCTCATGAATAGTGTCAAGTGTCATGGGTTATGATGTACTTGATAATGCAAGTACGAGAATATAAAGGGTCACGATATCCATCTCTAGGTGACGTTACACAACTCCGCGTACGGTGTTGGCATCCGACTATTAATCGGACGCTAAATAAAGTCACACGGTCCTAGGTTAAGCATGTACAACATATAAGTAAATCAAGAAAATATGTAACAAGAACTGCATTGTTGGCAAGGTACACTTGCCTGGGGTTCTGACTCCAACTGTAGCTCTGGTCTCAGCGTGATTTGCAGGTAGTCCTTCGGTTGCTGAAATAAACATCACCATCAGATTCAGAAAATATCAAATAGCTAGAAATGCCTGTCCTTGAGTCCAATTTGGACACAGGGGCAAAAATAACAGTTTCTGGTCAAAACAGGGTCCACATGTGGACCGCTTCGCACCGAAAACGTGTCAGAACTAATGTTCTCTAAATTCGTCAAACTTAGTGTCAGCAAGTCCAAAACGATGATACGAACCCAACGGAACTTTCAGAATTGGATTCCGATGAGCCGATCACAAAATCGCCCGTCAAGTGGAGCCGCGGGGCCCACGATACGTGATTTTGTCAACATTCTCAGAATCGAACCAAACTTGGGTCACAGGACCAGCGTATTGCTACGAGTCCGATGGCGCAAGTTTCGTTTCGATCCGACATGTGTACACAAAGTTACAATGTGTTCCAGAACAGGCCGATACGGGGCGTTGTCGGCGGATACGCGTTGATTCCGGTATGCACGCACATCCAAATCAACTTCTGCGAAATTCCGCACGTCCGTATCAACGGCACGCACCTTTCGGTGAAGACCGCACGCTACCAAGTCGTCACATTTGGCGGGGCACATTCAGTTCCGGGGGAAAATGGGGTATTGTTTTTCCTGTTTTTGGATCGCAGTTCGCGATCGCCACAGGACGCGACACACCGAGCGGGTTGCACAGGCATCGAGAGGGTTACGCAGCCTACGCGTCATAATGGACAGAACAGAAAATGGGGCAGTAAGGAGAGAGAATGGGTTACCTGAACGGGGCTACGCAGAACAGGGTGTTATGTGTCCGCTAGGCGACACGACCAAATGCGACACGGGACTGCTGTGTCTGGGTTAGGGTTCGATGTCGGAGACTCGCCGGAGCTTCGCCGGAGGAGAGCAGCGCCGACGGAGGCGGAGACGGCTAGGTGGAGGCGCCGCGGGGAGAGCAGCGGCTGCTGCTGCTCGTGGTCGAGGCGGAGGAGGAAGACAGAGGAGCTGGGCGGCGGGGTTCGAGTCGAGCGGCTGCGGGTCGGGGAGATGGCGGAGGACAGCGAGGGGTTCAGACTGTGGTGGTCAAGGCGGAGGGGGTTAGGGTTCAGGCGGAGCTAGGGCAGGGTATTTCGACGGATCGTCGGGAGGAGAAGGTTCTGGAAGAGGAAGGCGGAGACAGGAGGCTAGGGTGGCCGAGGGTGATCGGAGCGGGGCGCTGCGGGTTCTAGGCGGAGGAGAGAGGTTGGGGTTCCGGCGTCGAGGCGGGGGAGGAAGAGGGGATTAAATAGGGCGTCGGAACAGTAAAGGGAAAGGGATTAGGATTAGGGTTCCGATCGGGTAACGGGTCCGGGTCAGGTTCAATTCGGATCCGACCCGACCCGACCCGTTAAGAGTGGGTTCGGTTCGGTTCGGTTCGGTTCAGTTCGGTTCTCGTTGGTTTGGTTTATTTTTAAAATAAACCGGGTTTAATTCTAGGGTTTATTTAGGGTTAATTACAACTTAGTTTCTAGGTCTTTAAAAATATTTTCGGGGTCCAATAAATTTTCGAAAAATTACCCTATGTCTAGTTTTTCATTTTACACCTAAAAATATTATTTTCATAATATTTTAATATTATTTAACATCATTTAAAAAATTGTTTAATGACAAAATACCTTAGTTTTAATTACAGAAAAATTTCAGAAAATTAGAGAAAATTGTGAAAAAACTATTTTTAAAATTCCTGAAAAATCAGGGAGTTTACACAAGACGAGATCCCAAAGTGGTTATGTCTTTACCATTTAGTATACAATGGTATCTTTGAAGAGTACAAAGGAGACCATGGTCGCCACCTCTTCAAATCACGTCAAACTCATCTCCCTCAATGACCCCCTCACCCCTTCACCCCCCGGAGTGTATATGGTTACAAGCCGTAATTGAGTACATTCGGACTGCAAGCAGATTCTCTTCAATCAATGATGTCCCAATAATAATATATAAAGACAACGATACATGCATTGACCAGATGAATAAGGGCTACATCAAGAGAGAGCATACCAAGCACATCGCACCGAAGTTTTTTTTTTCTCACATCAGCAACAAAAAAATATCAAAGTCAAGTAAATCTTATCCCAGGACAACATGGATGACATTCACCAAACCCTGTCGAAGTCCATTTTCCAAAAGATCGTTCATGGCATTTGATTACAGAGGCTCTCTAAATTACAACACTCATAGTTTTGGAAAAATCTCGGAATTAGGAAGATATCTAGAAATATACTCCATTGACCTTAATTTACACTTTTTTTCTAAATTAGGAACGCTTTTACCACTAGTTTTTGGCAGCCTAAGAAGGTTTTACTCACATCGGGTTGGTCATACCCCTAGATGTTTTCAAAGTCCTGAAAACGTATCGACTTTGACTCGTTTTTTTTTCCTTCAGTTACGATTTTTCTCACTGGGTTTTCTGAATAAAGATTTTTGGTGAAGTCTACCTATATTTGTATATCTCTACTCTTGTAATGAGGCCTGAAAATGGTTTAAAATTGAGCCGTATAAGCCGTATGTAAATACTCCACTAATTATTTTTGTAAAAAAAACTAATTATTTAAGTATCTAATATTATTTATTTACAACTAAACAATTTTATCTCAAGTGGTTAAGGTGGGAGGTATTTTTCTTGGTTGCTTGAGTTCGATTCCTAAAAAACGACAGTATCTGTAATAATTTTATATTTAAAAAAATTTAACAATTTTTTAAGCACGTGTAATGCACATGCACGTTATTAGTCTCCATAAGCTCGCGTTAAATTGCTACCCGAAGACCGGTGATAATCGTCTCCTGAAAATTGATAATTATCATTCATGAAGACTGATGTCAAATATACCTGAAGATTGATGATGATCCAAATTATATATTAAGTTGAGCACACTCAAGAAAAAGTGTTGTAGTTTACCTGGATGATTGTGGCAACATCTTCTAATGATATGTCCATTTTATCTCTTGCAACAAAATGAGTTGTATATATTCATAATGGAGAACCCATGGATGATTACCTTCTCTTTTCCATGCACAATACAAGATTCTCATTTCTCCATCTTTCTCTTCTTCTACAGGTTTCTCCTTTTCTCCTATAAGCTTATGAAGAAATCCCTCAATAGTTTATACTACAACAATTAATTAATTATAAAATTTAAAATTTAAAATTCTTAGAAATTTAAAATTTTAAAAATATAGAATCTTAAATTATAAAATGTAAATTAAATTAGAAAAGTGGAAAATAAGTGAAAAATGTAATTAAATTTTAATGTAATTTGTATTACATGAATGATATAATTGGTTTTAAGAGAAAGTGATGTAATATAATCTAGCTTGTTACATTATATCCCTTTTTTTTATCTAACTAAACATATGAATTAAATTTACAACGTCAATTATATTACATTATTCAACCCTACAAACCAAGAATTTATACGATTTCTTTACACTAAGCCATGCGTCTGTAGGTCCACTATTACTGCTTTGTATTTCTCCACAACCTATCATGTATGAAAAAAATTAAACACCAAAAAAGTAACAACCCTACAAATCATCTATTTTCGAACAGAAAGCGAATCAACTACTGCATCTACTTTCTACATCAACTAGTTCTGAGCTGACTCAGATATGTAAGAATCAAGCAAAGCAAATTTTTATCTATTAACTGATTCAGCAGCCACAGCCACAGCCACAGCCACAGCCACAGCCACAGCCACGTAAATGATGGTTCAAAGTCTAAACCATCCAATTTACATATTTATAAGAGGTTGAAAAAGGGCATAATTTACATTAATAAACAGAAGAGAGTAACAATAATTTTCAATCACTTAAGATCTGTCCACAATTTCGAAGTCGGAGGAATCTTCGCCTGCGTGCCAGCTGCTCTTCTCGTCATCCGTACCTCTTTTACTTTGCAGTCTGCGATGCGGCTTTTCATGGTAATCTTGGGGGTACGTCTTTTCTAGCAACTGCAAGCGCTCATAAGAAGAAAAGGGAGAATTACCTAGACTTGCTGCGTCAAATGAGGAGGAACTTTTGTACTTCTTCAGCATCACAATGTTGTCTTCGTCAGCTTCAGAATCGTCTTTACTGCTCACTTGTGGTCTGTTGTACGTGGAAACATCCATTTCTCCCGGTACAGGTCTTTCAAACCACCGATCAATATATTGCAGGGATGTCGTCTCAGTGCTTCGTAGGGGTGCAGGAACTTCTTTTTCTTCTTCGATCTCACATACCTTACTGCTCATTACCAAGGAAGAGGTCTCAGCCACTGGAATATGGGAGTCGGACTTCCTATCTTGCATCTTCTTCTTCAGATTCATGCGCAACTCTTCCACAATCTGAAATGTAATTCGTTTTAGGAAAAACTTCATATCATCAAACAAGAATCAAACTATAAAATAATAAACAATGTTATTATCTAAATTGATATATGAAAAATCACTAGTATTACTATTATGTGAGTATATGAGAGAGAACTTCAGAAAACTTTAGAGCCTAATGACTAATCATATTCTCACTACCGTCTAAAATGACTTTTGATAATTGATTACGCTATGGTTGACTTGTTGGGCTATCATTTTGGACGTGCCATGGGGAGTCTTGTCAGAACTATTCTCTATAGGACATTGCATTTCAGATAGATATTACTCTCCAGCAAACATGCATTAGACTGATACTACTCTCCAGCAAACGATGTAGGCCTTCTCAACAAAATGATTACTTACTTTGGATGTTGAATGAAAAATATTTCATGCAAATCCTGTGGCTATCCTGAACATCAGTCTACCAGTCCTTGAACCTGCAACCAGACGCTTAGCACCAGACATCACAACCAGGCCTTGATGCTATCCTGATGTATCTTGCCAAGGCATAGGTTCTGCAATGGCATTGAACCAGCCTCTAAAAAAGGGCTAAATAGAAGAAAATGCCTACAATTATCACCAACATGCATTTTTAAAATTCTTAATGTATGTTCACTGCCAGAGTTGGTGGTGGACCTAAAAATAGATGGTATTAACCTCATTTTATAATGAAAATTTATGCAAACCTAATCATGTGATTTCATCCAAGTTTTGTAGGAACCCCCAGAATATATTATCTCAAAAACCTGACTCCTTGGTAAAATCTCTAAACACAGGATTGAAGACTCGTCATGAGGCTTGACACAGTTAGGGTTAAGGTTGGCACCGTTTTACAGACGAATCATGTTTTACTACGGTTTTATCATTGGCTAATAAATAGAAAAGGTAAACTAACCTGCATCAAATTTTATTAATTCAGGAAAATATTAGCTTCCAAAATTGTCGGAATAGAAATGTATACTCTAGTTCAAGTGAATGGCAACACACACACAGACAGACAGACAGAGAGAGAGAGAGAGAGAGAGAGAGAGAGAAGGTGCACCTTCTTCGTCACTGTTTACAATACCTTCTCTCAGATGTGATGAGTCATAGTTTAACGTTTGCAATGGGTTTAGGAATAAAGAAGACAGGTTGTTTTACCAGTCTAATGAGTAGTGAAAGGAGAATATGATCTTAAGTCAAGGGGAATTGGAGGTAGTTTGTTACGGTCAAAGGGAACAAAAACTGATACAGAAGGCTAGACCTCCCAGAAGATAGTTGAGTGGGGCATTTGACAAGTTTCTTCATGCAGGAGCATCCAAACCTAAGTCAATTTACGGCAAGTCCAATTTGGGTTATGTAGGATAATCCAAATCTAAGTTAGTTATGGCAAATCTAGTTTTGAGATATTTAGGAATCTTTATGAGTTTTATGTGAACTAACTTATGTAAGAATAAGTCAATAGGTCAATATTTGATCAATTTTAGGATTAGGGTTTATTACTTCTTTTTCAAGCAATGTAAGCCTATACAAAGGTACAGGATTGTAAGAATTATTTATCTTCAATAATATTAATACTTCTAAATTGATATTGTTCTCTCTTTATGGTGGATTCGAGTGCTCGTGGATTCGAGGATATTGTTCGTGGATTCGAGGAATTGTTCATCCGTTTTGGCAGAGTTGGTTATCTTTTCCATATCAATTTGCTCGTTATCCGCTGCTTTCAAGCTTTCGTCATTGTAGAAGATACCTATCGTATCTACTCTACATCATTTCTAGAAGTTGGAAGCACATAGTGCAAATACATACATAAATAAAGCAAGGAGTAATTAAGTGCAAATCGGGGGAAGTTGGAGGACATAACTTTTGTATTCTCAACCTCCAGTAGACATTACAGGATTACCAAAGTCCTCTAGTTAGCACCTATATTCTTCGTCTTCAGAGCCAACTGCTTAGTGGTAGAATGTTGGTTGCCCATTTTAAGTAACTGGTCCTAGAAGCATTCTACTTCTAGAGGTCTAGCTCTATAGGAATTAAGGACGAGGGGATATCTAGAATTAACTCAACCTATAACAATATTCTGTTCTATTCCCTTGAACCCAACAAACATTGAAAATTAGCTCACATCCAAGCATATTTAGAGACATTAACCAATGGACGCCAAACAAATTTGCATAATCATGCCAAACAATCAATATATGTCACCAAAGTGGAGTATTGTCTCATATGAAATACCAACAACCTGCTCATATGAATAAGTACTGAAGACGTAAGAATCTTGAGACTATATATATGAATTATCTGACAGAAACTCACTTATACAACATAAATACACAACAGGGAATCAGATGATAGCTACAGAGCAAAGAAATTTATTAAAACATATTTGAGTAGCCTAGAGGGGAAAAAAACTAGTTGTTCTTTCACGTGTAATGACCCTAGAGAGATCTCCAAAATAGGAAGTGTTGCCCTGAAATAAATCTGTAAGATGTTAAGAATAAGATGAGGGAAATATAATATCTATATTAGATAATAAAAATGTTAGAATGCTGAAATAATAAAATTAGATTGTCAAAAATTGTCAAAGATGAGATAAAGCTTGTTTTATGATGACAGTACAACTTCCGGCCAAACTGACTGAATAGAAGTCAATATGGTGCAGTCATTATCTGTCTCGTTGCTAATACCTACTAGCATTCCAATATCAGCCCCCAATGACATAAATGTCACTATACTTCTCCCTAAGCCAAAGAACGTGCTAGAATGGAACTCAACCTAGTAGGAGTCGACTATCTCGAAGTCAAAGGTGATTCCCTCACTGTTAGCGACTCACCTCTGTGCTGATAAAACAGAATGAAAAGGGAAATAAGCAGCTATCAATAACTTCAAAACCAAGTCACTGAAGAATAAAAGTGGCATTCGATTATCTAGAACATTGAACAGTGCAAGATGGATCATGTTCTACCTTGTGTTGCACTCCAGACTTGAGACTATTGCAATCCAAGCCTTGTTCACTGAAAGGGTTAATACAAAATCATTTTGGTTCACCGGTAATTGCTTTTTTTCTAGAAGGATTATTGAACTATGCGAAGTGTTGCCCTAAATAGCTGTCAAACACGAACTAGAGAAGTTGTCAATTTATGAGGAAGACAAATATCAAATCCAAGGTAGAGCAAGAATGGTACACTGCCGTTACTCCAAATCAAAATGAGAAAATCATCACATTAAGTTCCCAGGTAATCTCAAAGTCATAGCATGCTAAACTCTACCAGACAAATCATAACTCTATGGTTGGAACAGTGGTGGATTGCACTGCCATCTAATCAAAAGCCAATCAAGCATAAGTTATTTAATTGAAGATATTTAGAACGAAACTTGATCCATTTTGGCATTTTCTTATCAAAGCATCCATAGTTGCTCCGGCTGGCAACATTCATGAGCTTTCCTTTAGGCACTCCATGGTAATACTGTTTTTTTTGGGAATACAAACTACAAAGTAGTAATGTTTGTCTAATGAAAAGAAATGATTAAAAATACAAATAATCATAATACATTAAATTGCATATTTCAAAGTTAAAAAAAGACAATTAAGTCCTCATTCTGTTCCTAATAGTAATTAAGTCCTTGGTTGGTGCATATAGACCTTTCGAGTGTAAAGAATAAAAGATAATAGATTATAAAGATGGAATATCTACGTAACTGAAAGAAAATTTATGGAGGGCAATAGGACTGGCCATGCCTCAGATATCAGAATGTTGCGCAATCAGGAAACAGCACATCCAAAGAATGAGCAAAAAGCTGAAATAAGAGTTTGCCTCTTATGTTGGTCAATCAGGAAACAGTACATCCAAAAAATGAGAAGAGTTAAAATGAGAGAGCTGAGTTGGAAGAGGGCATACAAGAGAAGATAAAATAAGACTCGGAGTGCATTAATGGAAAGTCAGAGGTGATGTTAGATGAGCTAAGACAACAGAATACAAATCGAAATAATTGTGCACGAGATGAGCAGCAGATTAAATTGAATCTTAATTTCCATATAATGATTGCTACTCCAACTTACATCTATAAAGGCTTCTGTTGGTGTTTTTGTAGTTTGTATGACATGCATAGACGTTTTTCATCATATTTCCAGCTGGAAATAGTTGGTTTTTAAGATGCTACAATTGAACTTCTTAATTCTAGAGAAACTTTAAGTCACCTTTTGATGTAATAGATGCTTAGATTAGTTCTAACATATGTCTCTATGTTGTGCAGGGTGTCGAAATCAGCAGGATGAACAAGAATGAATGCTACGTTATAAAAAACAATTGACTAAACATAAAAGTTCTAAAGTAGGGATCTCAATGGTTCTTTAAGAAGAAGCACAATATAACCATGCAAATCTTGTATTCATTATTCATCAGAACATTAATGTAATAAATTGTACTTTAAATGTAGTTCTCGATTTAATATTCAGTTTCAGCAAATGTAAAGACTTTAATCAAACAGATTCGCCCGCTCATACTCAAACAATAATATCAGCCATGAATGTTGAAAAGATTAAAGAGATCATTATGCTAGCAGTGGTAATTTCACAAATACTAGAAAAGTTGGAACGGTACACCTGGATCTTTTATAACTTTAGATAAGAATGAGGACGTTTGGTTAACGTATCTGCGATCGAAGGTGGATCGCTGCCGATGGACGGCCTGGCGGCAGCTGACTAACGGGCAACAAGATGGCTCCGACAAAGCAACAAGGGAGGTTGGGCTATCAGCTCGTACCGGCTCGATCGAGTAGCGGACGACTTGGGTTGGAGAGAGGAGGGGTCGGGGACGATCGATGGACAACCACCCTAGGGTTTCACACACCCAAGAAGGGAAAAGATTAGGTTTCACACTCTATCCTCAAGATAGATTGCAAGAGATTTTTCTCTCACAGTTTCCATTTATTATTTGATGTTCAATATGAAAAGAGCAAGCATATATATAGGCATAAAAAAGTGCAACATACTAATCCACAAGTAATGTGGGACTAAAAATGCAAATAAAATAACTCAATTTCTCCACAAGTAACGTGAGACTAAAATAAATCTAATGTTAAAATATCAACTCAAAACCACAAGCAATGTCAGGTCCTGTCCAAGACGCTTCATGTGTTTGTACACGCGTCGAAAATCTCGTGCGTGCGGTACGATGTCCTCATCATTCTCCCCGAGTAAGGAAAAGCTCGACTCTATAAGAAGCTGGGGTTCTGCTACTCTTATAGTACTCCAATACATTTGGATCAAGTCTTGTAAATCATCTCGAGCCAGCCAATTGTACAAAGGGCGGCCTCTCAAACGAACCAATTATCTAAAAAAACCACCACTGATAGTAGAAATAATACGATCATCAATAATATTTTCAATATTATGTGTTGGAGTGGATTATGGTAATGGAGGTAAAGAAGGTCCCTCAAGAATAGGCTCATAAGTAAGGTCATCAACCAGTGGGTTGTCTGGGTTCAAATCTGGGCCTTTATATTCAACTAAGTCCTCAATATTAAATGTAGAGCTAAAATTAAACCCTTCGGGAAGGTCAAGGACAAAAGCATTATCATTTATTTTCTTCAGAATTTTGAATGGAAGTACATTTCGTACATGCAAATTTTTTATGGTTCCTAGAGGGAACCATTCCTGATGAATCCAGACTATTACATAATCACCGACTTTGAATTCTTTAAACCTCCTTTCTAGATTAGCACATAATTTAAAGTTGACATTTTATGTTCGATTCGCTTACTGATTTCTTATGCAAATCATGAATGCGAGAAGCGAATGCAAATGCTGAATCGGATATTCTATGAGATGCAGACATAGAAACGAGGTATGTGGGTTGTCTAGATCTGTAACCATAAACTATCTCAGCTGGACTGACATCGGTAGACCTATTGAAAAAGTAATTACAAGCAAATTCAACAATGGACAGATATAGGTTCTAATTTTCTAGATTCTAACCAACTAACATTCTCAACAAAATTTTCAAACTTTTATTAACAACTTCAGTTTGACCGTCAGCCTGAAGGTGAACAACCGTGGAAAAGTACAATTTTATTTTCATTTTGTGAGAAAGGATCTTCCAAAAGTAACTCGTAAACTTAACGTCCCTATCTGATATGTTAGTTTTTGGTAAGCCATGTAATCGAACAACCCAATCAAACTAACACTTGGCAATTCGAGAACCCAATCAAAGTAAAACTTGACAATTCTGAAAGCATCGCCGGTTTTGGAACAAGGTATAAAAATGCTATTTTAAAAAAATCTGACACCTACAAAAATAGAATCACACATCCTAACAGTCTTGAGAAGGCATAACACAAAGTCCATGCTAATATCTTGCCAAGGACGATTTGAGACAGGTAATGGCGTGTAAAGACTAGTGTTTTGTTTTCGTTGCTTTGTTAGCTGACAAGTATGACACTGACCAACAACCCTAACAACATCTCGCTTAATGCTCGGCTAAAAGAATCGACATTCTACAACTTCAGTAGTCTTATTGCTCCCAAAATGTCCTGCAAGATCCCCAGCATGAACTTCCCAAACAAAAAAAATCCCTTAAAGGCGTGCTAGGAATACACAACTTGCAACACTTGAACAAATACCTATCTTGGATAAGAAAATCATCCATCTCACGAATGTTGTCATTGCTCAACAAGAGAACAATATCAAAAAAATCAAGGCATGACGCGTACTCTCCTTTAATTCATTCAAATCCAACTACTTTAGGACTCGTTTCAGAAAGGAGAAATGATCGACAACTGAGCGCATTGGCAGCCTTATTTTCAACTCCCGCTATGTATCGAATGGTGTAAGTGTACTCCTGCAGAAACTCCACCCATCTCACATGTCTAGCATTTAACCTCTTTTGTGAGTTCAAATACCTAAGGACTTCATGGTCTGAAAAGATGACGAATTCTTGTGGAACCAAGTAATGTCGCCAATAGCGAAAAGCTTTCCCTTAAAATAATTTATAGGAGCGATTGTCGGCCAGACGAAGCTCATTAGGACTTTGAATGAAGCGATTGTTGTGATCTTATATCAGTGAGTATCGTGCCACTGGAAATGTCCATTCACTTAATTCGGAAGATTTTAGGAGCTAATCTATTGCATTTTATTTAATTTAAAAGAATTGCATCTAGGATTTAGCATTTCATTTAATTAAAAAAAGAATTGTCTTCTAGGGTTCAGCACTTCATTTCATTAAATGTAAAAAAATGACATTTGCATCAACAACAATCATTTAGGTTTAAGTAGTGCATGCCTACACAACCTGGTCATTCATATTTGTTAGGCGAATCTAGTCAATTATCCCGAGAGTCGAGTAACCCTTTGCATTTGTCACACGAATTTACAAAGAACGATATGGACCCCGAGTTAATTAGGAAGTTAGAGACGCTAATGGGACAAATAGGTACCATTGCTCAAGAGTATAGGGCTACCGGCGAAGCCTTAACTGGATTTCAAAAGGAAACAAATGATAGGTTCATCAGAATTTATGTAGCCGCACCCCGCAGGAGAGTGACGGAGTGAGAGTGCATAGTCGGACACCTCATAAGGATGAGTATAACCATCAAACTGATTATGACCATGGGGTTTCTCACTCCCCACGACGAAACCATAACCATCGGTCATAACGATACGACCATAAAGAGCAATATTTAAGGAGTATCAAAGTTGAGACGCCGATCTTTAATGGCAAACTCAACCCACAATACTTCTTGGATTGGCTTAAAGGTATGAACCGCTACTTCAAGTAGTATATCTTGACCGAGAAGAGAAATAAAATTTGATGCTATGAGATTGACTTGTCAAGCTAGTCAATATTGGTTTAATATAAAACACTTGAGAGAAATAAGAGGTTAGGACTTGGGCTGAAATGAAACACCAACTGAAAGAGAAGTACCTCCCTCTTATTACCCTTGTTTATTAGATCAATGAAATCTCTAATGCCAAGAAAATATGTCGACTAAAGAGTGTGTAGCAAAATTTGATGATTTCATAGTAAGATGTAGCACTATCGTAAGTGAAACTCCTAAACAAATCCTAACTAGGTTTAGAAATGGCAATGTTCTAAAAATTATTAGACGAACTCGGTGTGCCGGAGGTCCGCCTAGTGCCTAGGCCGACTAGGTAGCCGCACAGGAAAAAATAATTTGATGGAAATTTGAAATTCCCTTTTTGAAATTTTATGAATTTTTTTTGAGTTTTTTTAATATTTGGATTTTTGTTTTTTAAAATTTTGAATTTTTATTGATTTTTTTAAATTTTTTTGAAATCTGAAATATTTTTGAATATTTTTTGAAATTTTAAATATGATATTTCAAATTTCTGAAATTTGAAATTTTGAAAATTTTTTATTTTTTTGATTTTCTGCCTTGGCTGAACAGGTTCGCCTAGGCACCGAACAGGTGCCTAGGAGGGCCGAATTGGGGGTTTCCGGTGCGGCGGACGACCGCCTAGCACCTAGGCGTCGTCTAAGCAACCGCCTAGCCCGATTGTTAGAACAGAGAAATGGCTTGCAAACCGATTTAAAAACTGAGTTACTCGCGCGAAACATTAACATACTAGAGAAAGCTTATCCCTAGTTCAAGACATAGACGATGCTAAATCATATTAGAGTTTTAGGAGTCATGATTTTTGTGAACAAGCTTCACGATTATTAACAAACCAATATCCTAATCGAACTATTTCCAAACTATCCCAACCTAGGGTAGACACGAAGGACGAGTGTTGAGAAGGATTTTTCAAAGATTGGCTCAAACGTGAAGTGTTTCAAATATCAAGGATATGGACATGTCGCTACAAATTGTTTGTCCTTTTAACATCAATTTGATTAAGGAACACTTTAAAGAACAGTCAGTATCCGATGATGAGGGGTACGTTCATCACATTGATGAAGATGCAGAATACATTTAAGGAAAAAAATGACACAATCTTATGTTACATAGGGTCTCCTACATTAGTCGTTGTTAGGTACACCTTGTCTCAACATAAGGTTAGCGATGATTGGAAACATCACATGATCTTCCATACTTTATATAGATTGGGGATACAAACTACAAGGTTATTGTAGATAGTGGTAGTTGTATTAATCTTATTTTCGCTTTTACAGTATTTAAAGTGGGCCTTAAGGCAGTTCCACATCATAGTCCTTATAAGAAGTTTTAGATCAACGAGACCATACTAAGTCAAAGAAAGATGCCTTGTTCCACTTCACTTCTCAATCTATAAAAACAAATTTTGGTATGATGTCTTGGACATGAATGTAGGTCAAATTATCCTTAGGAGACCATGGTTGTATGATAATGATGTTTATATCTTCGATCGTTCGAACATGATGGTAGGAAAATCAATATTCACCTAGTACAACCGAAAACCAATAATCAGCAATCAAGTCCAAATAAGCAACCCAAGGGGTTGAATTTAATTGGTGCAGAAGTGGCTCGTAAAATTATCAAGGGGAGAAATAAGACTATTGAGGCTGTAGAACGTTGATTCTTTTGACCGAGTATTAAGTGAGATGTTGTTAGGCTTGTTGGTCAATGTTACACTTGTCAGCTAGCAAAGCAACGGAAAAAAACACCGATCTTTACATGCCATTACATGTCCCAGATCGTCCTTGGCAAGATATTAGTATGAACTGTGTTAGTTCTTCCCAAGACCATTAGGAAGCATGATTTTATTTGTGGTTGTGGACAGATTTTCCAAAATGGTATATTTTATATCTTATTCCAAAACCAGCAATGCTTTCCGAATCGCCAAGTTTTACTTTGATTGGGTCATTCGATTACATGACTTACCCAAAACCATCGTGTCAAATAGGGACGTTAAGTTTACGAGTTACTTTTGGAAGACCCTTTAGCACAAAATGAAAACAAAATTGCACTTTTCCATGGTTCTTTACCCCCAAACCCCTAAACTGATGATCAAACTGAAGTCGTTAATAAAAGTTTGAAAAACCTATTGAGAACGTAGTTGGTAAGAATCTAGAAAATTGGGACCTACATATGTCCATTGCTGAATTTGCTTATAATAACTATGTCAATAGGCCTACCGGTGTCAGTCCAGCTAAAATAGTTTATGGTTACAAACCTAGACAGCCTATAGATCACATTCATATATCTGCATATCACAGAGTATCTGAGTCAGCATCTGCATTCGCATCTCGTATCCATGATTTGCATAAAGAAATTAAGAAGCGAATCAAATTGAATCGAACATAATGATGTCAACTATAAATTATGTTCTGATCTAAAAAGAAGGTTTAAAGAATCCAAAATCAGTAATTATGTAATGGTCCGGATCCTTACGGAACAGTTTCCTCCAGGAACCGTCAAAAAATTACATGCAAAAAGTGCACGTCCATTCAAAATTCTAAAAAAATTAATGATAATGCTTGTCCTTGACCTTCCAAAAGGGTTTAATTTTAGCTCTACATTTAATATTGAGAACTTAGTTGAATTAAAGGCCAGATTTTAACACAGACAACCCACTGGTTGATGACCTTACCCCCGAGCCTAATCTTGATGGACATTATTTATCTTCACTACCGGAAATACAACCTATCGCGGCACATGATATTGAAAATATTATTGTCGATCTAATTTCTACTAGTAGCAGTGGTATTCGTAGGTACTTGGTCCATTGGAGAGGTCGCCCTGAGTCTAAGGACACTTGAATGGCCCGAGATGATTTACAAAAACTTGATCCAGATACATTGGAGTACTACAAGAGTAGCAGAACCTCAACTTCGACAGAGTTGAGCTTTCCCTTACCCAGGGAGAATAAGGACATCGTACCACACGCACGAGATTTTCGATGCGTGTACAGGCGCAGGAAGCGTTTCGAACAGGACCCGACATTTCTCATGTGGTTTTGAGTTGATATTTCAGCATTATGTTTATTTATTTTAGTCCCACATTACTTATGGGGAATTGATTTCTTTTATTTGTATTTTTGGTTCCACATTGCCTGTGGGTTAGTACGTTGCTTTTTTGTATGCCTACATATAGACTTTTTTTATTCATATTGGATTATCAATAATAATAAAATATTGTGAGAAAAAAATCCTTGCACTCTATATTTGAGGTTAGAGTGTGAAACATAATCTCTCTCCCTCCAACCTCCTTGGGATTGTGAAACCCTAGGATATCTACCCGTCGAGCATCCCCAACTCCGGATATTCGCCAGTCGAGCATCCCCGACCCCCTCCTCTCCCCACAACGTCATCAGAGGCCTCTCCCCAGCCTCTTGTTGTGAGGCTGACCCCTGTCAGGTCGCCATTGATGCCGCCCCTAATTCGTCCATCGTCAGCAACTGTTGTCGCCCCCGATTCGCCCGTCGCAGCAGCAGCTGCAACCCCGATTTGTCCTCCACCAACTCCCACCACCACCCGATCACCCGTGTCGTCGACTTATTCCAATCTAGGTTTACCAATCCAGCTTTTTTCGTATTTTCGAAATTACCACTGCAATCATAATGATCTCTTTAATCTTTTCAACATTCATAGCTGTCATTATTGTTTGATTGTGAGTGAGCAAATCTGTTTGATAAAAGACTATTTGCTAAAACTGAATATTAAATTGAGAACTAAAATTATTATTACATTAATCTTCTTATGAACAATTGAATACAAGATTTGTAACATTTTATTGTGCTTCTGCTTAAAGAACTATTGAGATCCCAGCCTTGGAACTTTAAAAAAAAATATTTGCTTAGTCAGTCGTTCTTTATAGCGTAACATTAACTTTTGTTCATCCCACTGATTTCGACAACCTTCACCTTTTGCCTAATGAGATTTCTCGCAGACTCAGAAAAAACAACATAGCGGAGCTACATGGTGGAGGATTGAGAGGTCACGTCACTTTGGCAGGAATAAGAAGATCGCCTTTCGAGATCCGATCCATCGTCAACTAATTCAGATATTCTTGTTTGCCTGCTTTGATTAGCTTCCTTTAACGAGTTTGATCGGCATTTCGTGCCTATAGCCCTGCTGAATTAGACCTTTTATCAGCTGGTTGGGTAGCATAGTTTTGTGATTGATGTTATAACTAATCAATGTATTATATCATCTTTGATATCAGAGTATAGTTTTTTGCATTTAGATCATTCTGTATAAAAAAAATTCAAAGGCAAAATCCCGACAAGATATAGTTGGAATTTCATCACCCATCCATAGCCCAAAAATCATATTTAATTTAATTTAATTTAAAACTTATTTAGACATTGGCCTTCAGGATTTCTGATATTAGAACTAGAGATGGGAGATCATACCACAACTTTTTGGGGAGTTGCCCTAAAAATAATTTACAAAGAATGATCTAAATGCACAAACAATGCTCTGATACCAAAGTTGATGTAATACATGCTTTGATTAGTTCTAACATATTTCTCTATGTTGTGCAGGGTATCGAAATCAGCAGAATGGACAAATTAATGCTACACTATAAAGAACGATTGACTAAACAGAAAAGTTCTAAAGTTCTAAGACTGGGATCTCAATAGTTTTTTAAGCAGAAGCACAATAAAATCATGCAAATCTTGTATTCATTGTACATCAGAAGATTAATGTAATAAAATTATACGTTAATTGTAGTTCTTGATTTAATATTCGATTTTAGCAAATGTAAAGTCTTTAATCAAATAGAATCGCTCGCTCACAGTCAAACAATAATAGCAACTATAAATGTTGAAAGATTAAAAAAATACTTATGCTAGCAGTGGTAATTTCACAAATACTAGAAAAGTTGAAACAATGCATCCAGGATCTTTTATAACTTTAGATAGGAAGAAAGACGTTTAGTTGACGGATCTGAGATCGAAGGTGGATTACTGACAGTGGACGGCTCGGCGGCTAGCAGACAGCCTGCTGGCTCCGACGAGGCAACATGAGAGGCTAACAGCAAACGATCTGCTGGTACCGTCTGGATCGGGTGGCGAACTACTTGGTGGCAGGTTTGGGTGAGGATGGGTCGGAGACGCTCGACGGACGACCACCCTAGGATTTTACACACCCAGGAAGGAAGGAGATTAGGTTTCAGACTCTAACCTTTAGATTGCAAGCCAAATTTTTTTGTTCCCACAATTTTCATTCATTATTTGATGTTCTAATATGAACAGAGCAAGCCTACATATTGGCAAACAAAAAATAACATACTAACCGACAGACAATGTGGGACTAAAAATGCAAATAAAAGAAATCAACTCTCCAACAAGTAATATGGGACTAGAATAAACATAATGCTAAAATATCAACAAATGCTGGTTCATGTCCGAGACGCTTCTTGCGCCTGTACAGTCATCCTTCCTGTCGGAGACGCTTCTTGCGCCTGTACACGCGTCGAAAATCTCGTACGTGCAGCACAATGTCCTCATCACCTTTCTTCAGTCTTCACATATGTAATAAAGTACAGAAAAACAAGGCAACATAACTTGGCAATGTCTACATGGTTGCTGATAGCTCAAAGTGGAAAAGTTAGCATAATGTATTGAACAAAAAAACAGCACAAGTTATAACAAAAAGGTCTGGAGCCAGATATTTTCGCTGGCAGCGTTCAAATATAAATAACTCCATATCATCCAAAATATTGTAAATTATAGAAAACCCTACTTGCAGAGCTAGAGTTATCTAAATGATAGATAGCTTAAGAACTTTAATTTGCAGAGTTTGTTGTGTAGTCCATCTACCACAAGATAGTGGTATATCACTGATACCAACCAGTATATCACTACTCGTCACCAAACACAATTAGTAAATTTTGGTATCGTACTATTAAAATTGTAAAATCATAAAACTTGGCAAAGAGACCCTTTTCATTATTTTTTATCTACAAAATATTGCCACTAAGGGCACTCTTGAATAAATCATGATGTTTTTATTGTAGAGTTATAATAAAAAATTAAATAAAAGATAAAATGTATAATCTTTGTTTTCTTTTTGTTTTATGGAATAAAATTAAACAATAAGGCAAGGAAAGTAGAGTCAGGCAATCCACAAGACATACTAAAAAGGAGGGGGGTCTAAAATCAGATTATAAAGTTTCTACTTAGATTAAAGCTTTGAAAACCAAATAAAATTAAGTATGGAAAAATCATACAAAAAGTTATAACATAGTGATTGTTATACAATATTTGCATCGTATAAAAAAACAACTAATTTTAAAGTGAAATAGCCATAACAGTTAATCCTTTCCAAAGAATAGGATCTTATGTTCTCCTCTTCCTCTTCTTTTTTCCAAGCCTCCCTCTCCTCTACATCTTCCTCTCATTGTGTTTCTATCATTTTCTTTTCTCTTGTAGTTGGAAAAATAGGTTTTTTAATCGAAGGGGGAGCAAGGAGTTTCAATGTTCATAGAATTATATCACTAGGAATAAGGTTGTGTACATCTTGACTCTCCCCAGAACCTACGGAGCCTCGTGGTGCTGGGATGCCCTTTGGGGACAGAAGGTATAATAAGGGTTTAATATGGAAAACATTAAGGTAGCAATAATGGACAAAAATGGGTCTTTAAATATTTTCCTTTTTAAAATTGGATTTGGATAGGCGGCAAAAGTTGATTGGTAAGACGGTTACTAAAAGTTTTATATTTAAAACAGGGGCATGATTGAAATCAAATCTTTTACAAATATTTTCTTCATGTAAAAATTATGGACGGAGATATTCCTTGTTCAAAGAGAGAAATATCGCAAGGGCCAGAACAAGATCTGTTATGAACTTTTTGTTTTGTATGGTAGGCAGGTTTGTAGGGCCATGCCCCCCTAATACCACCTGTATCTCCATCCCTGTAAAGAACAGATATATTCCAGTTTGGTTGATGAATTGTAAACATCTTAAGCTTAGTATGATATCATCAGAACTAAATGTCTTGCCTGTTGGGTAGATAAGAACTCAGATTCATGCTTATTCAGCTTTGGATGCAAAAGGGTAAAGTAGATCTTCCAAAAGCTTTCCTCATTCATGAAACTTGGGCAAAGGCTTATCCTAAGTGCTGCTAAACTTGGAATCAAGCGTTCAGCAGTTGCTATATGTTCTTTTTGATCGGGGGACATATCAAAATCTGCAAGAGTATACAAAGTTAGAAGCAGATAAAGATTTATTTATTTTTTCTTCTATTATGACTTGTGTAATGGAAAAAGATGCTTCTACTACTATATTTGCAGGCCTCAATAATAAAGACTACCAATTACGAAAACTACTTTGTTACACCTTTAATTGTCACATCCCAAAAACAAGGCATTTATAAGTGGTCTCTACTAGACACACTACTCAAGGTAGCCTTTTCACTCCTAGCTAAACTCTAGCCATATTAATTTGAAATACTTAGCAAGTTTGTCAAACGTTTGAACTTACAGAATAGGGGTCGAGTCCTAAACCAATTCTTATGCTCATACAACTAAAATAGAAATATGTAGCCATATCAAGGAAGGAGCTATTTATATTTTACTTAGGTCCTCAACCCCAAGCAGGGTACAGCATTTAATAACAGGTAACCCAATTCAAAAGCCCTTGAACATACGATGTACCATACCTAAACTTTCTAGTAAAGCAAAATGCTTCTAACAAGCAACTTCAACCAAGTAGTTCACTTAAATATTTTCATAAACGATATTATGCGACAGAAATAATATGAGAAGAAACATGATTCAAGCATCCATAACAAGGATAAAGAATGGAAATTGAAACAACAATATGATAACCCCACCCTCAAACACAAAGAATCGTACCGTAGATGATGCTAGCAGATCAATGTTAGCTTCTCAATATTAGGCTAAAGCGTCTCTCTTTTTCTTTGAGATAATAAATTAGGCTAAAAGTTGTTTTTATTACATAACTATAACCTTATACTTGTCCTGAACAAATCGGCACTGCTGTACTTTTAAGCATATTTTCTTAGAACCTTGTGCAACTATTTGATCGGTTCCACTAATAAGGTAGAATAATGCCATTATATGCATAGAAATTACATGCACAACATATTTCGTGCTGATACTTTCATATGTTTTGTTCCGAGGGTTTTCCACGGTTCACCTCATCCGTACGTACCACACAGTAGTGCACACATTAAGAGTCCAAATTCTAAATCAATAGCCCGATGGACTAAATCAGGCCCGAAAGATCAGAATTTTTTCTTTCATAAATATTATACAAGAAAGCTAACATATAGAGCCAAGACAACCATAATATTGGCCTAACCTTTATACAGAAAGAAAGAGTGACAGTTGATGTGATTAACGACAAAAAAGGCTAAATGTTAAAAATCACTTCAGTTGGTAGGCACACAAACACGAACTACAGAATCCAGATACCGCTTCATGGAAAAGGAATCAATCTGGTATTCCCGTGTTGTGATGTCTCGTACAATACCTCTTCACCACTTGGAACCGTACATTGCACAACATATGTGATGTTGATTATCAGAAGTAACAAGACAAGTGTAATTGCAAAGATGTGGGTTCCATAGTAGAATTAAAGGACATAGGGTTTTAAGGGTATTTCTTGGATCCAATTTAGGATTAATATAGCCACTTAAGCAATAATGGACGGATGAAGTAGATCCAGCTATCTATAAATCAGTAAAGAATAGTGTCAATTAAATTTATGATATATTAAAGGGCTCTTTGTAAAATAGTCATGCTTCATTTCAGTTCTTAAAAGGCTGTGTAAAACTGGGATGACCTATGGAATTATGCAAAAGACATATTAAGATGTACTGTGAAGATATTTGATGAAACTAATGTTGTGTACTTTATTGCATAGCCCTTCTCACAGTTTCCAAAGAAAATCGACAACACAACATATCCAAATTTTTGGATCGGATGTTAGAAATTGTAAATCCCTTTCTACATTCAGCTCTCTTAAGAGCAATGTCTTTTATAATACTAAAAAATATTGTATCCTTCTTTAAACTTCAATACATGTTCAATAAGGCCTACCTCTAGTCCTAGAGGCTAATTTTAGTGTTATCTTAACACTCCTTATGAAAGCATCTTTTGTTCAGCTTTGCATATGTTCAAAGTTCAGACCACCTAAGACAATTCTCTCCTATTGTCCTCAATTGGCGTTATCTCCAACTTTCCACAAGCACTCCTAATCCTACGCTCATATTGTCCTCTCATTTCGTCTATGCTAATCTTTTGGACATGTTTCTTAATTGTCAACAGTCTGATCCATAAACCATGAATGTTCTTATAGCAGACTTATTTTCATTTTAACTTCAAAGGTATCATGTGATCACAAAGTACTACAAAAACACTTTGGCATTTAACATTTCCTGTATCGTAATGAAAGATAAAATACCAATTTGCCAAAGAAGATTGATACTTCACAAATTCAAGTGAACTTCCAAGATGTAAAGTGAGACGTCAAAATGAAATTAGAAACATACAATAATAGGCATTTCATAAAGAAATAGCATCTTCATATTGTGGGTAAGGTAATATATATTTTGACACCCCCAACCTTGCATTAGAAGGAAATACCTTCTTCATTTCATGCTCAAATGTATACATTGGGTGCCTTTTCTTATACAATAGGTATTTAGATTGAAGTATCTCAAATAGTGTTCTTCAATTAATGCATCTGTTCCCCACAAAAATATTTCCAATCAAATGCATTTTTGAAACAAAAATACAAAGATTTCATCGTCCATATGACATGTAAATCATCTTGTTCTACCAACCACAGAAACTTGATCAATAAAAGTTACCATCTACGTTGCACGGACATGGATTTGACACGACACATTTCAGACATCAATATGGAATCGGCACCTATTTTGGTGTGTCCTAGTGTACTGGGAGTATCCATGTGTCCGATACCTGTTTGACACGACATGAACACGATATGAATTAAGGAGTGTTTGTGCTTCATAGGTTACCATCATAGGTTTTTTTTATTAATATATCTTCTTTAGAAGAAGAAACTTCACAAACATTAGTTTAAAAAAAATTACCAACATTGTGTAGTTCCCAAAGTTTTGTTTTCATAAAAAATACCATGTCACTTTCATTTGAATTTGTGCTTTCATAACATGATTACACTTGTTTACAAAATGAGACATATTTTGGTAACATTTTTCGAAGTAATATTTTTGTAACTATTTTCCTATAGAAACTGACTTAAAAAAATATCTACCATAATATACTAATAGTACTGCATAATAGGTCCTTTCCTATAAGTATCAGTATAGGCAGTATCAAGTTCTGGATCGGAGTATCAAGTTCTTCCTCTCAGAAAGCCCAAAATATATAAAGTAGTTTAAAGACTACAAAATATTCAACACATTTAGACATAATTTAATATATTATTTGATGTTTCTTGTTAATTTTAAATGGAATAATATTTCACTTGCAATAAATACTATAATTTATTTACTTTCCTTTAGACAGGCTACAATAAATTCTTTTAAATGGAATAATATTAATATTGATATATGTTGTGAATTTTAGATATACAACTTCGACAAATGGTTATTGAATTTCATAAATCAATTTCATCATTAGTAATGATTGGTTTGGACTATTTTTTTTCAATTGAATCAAATAAATAGCAGTTTATCGATAAGGGATTTTATCGACGTATTGTAATATAGTAGTTTATCGATAAGGAATTTTATTGACGTACTATAACATTATGTTTGACAAAACTGAATCATTGTGTTTGACACTATTTTTTCATTCTATTTTCTTCATTTAATTTTTCTTTGCTGAATTGACCACAAAAGAGATCCCAAAGTCGGAATCGGTCAATAGCGGTAGCAGTGTAGTCAAAGGCGCGCCTTGCTCCTAGGCGCAGGGGCAGCGCCTCAGGACACTCCAGGCGAGGCACAATTCTTAAGGCGCACCTAAGACGCACCTAGGTGCGCCTTTTTCGAGCGCCTTGGAATAGCTAAGGCGCGCCTTGAAAATCTTGTGAAAAAATAACATGTTTAAACTATTTTTTAACTGTCGTACTGTTTTTAGACTGTTTTTTGAACTGGTGTACTTTTTTTTATTGTTTTCTCTCTCACTCACTCAATTCAAAGTGATTGCAACCTAGACATGGGAGAATTTGAAGCACACATGTTTATCAATGTAGAAATCCGATGTGAATATATATATATATATATATATATATATATATATATATATATATATATATTTTGTGCCTCGTGTCGCTCGGGCGCGCGCCTTGAGTGCGCCTTGCGCCTCAGGCGATTTGAACCCTTTGCGCCTTGAGTGCGCCTTGCGCCTTTGACTACCTTGAGCGGTAGCAGTCGATATCGAATCGGGATGTGTAAAAACTGATAGGTATCAATTGTATCGTATCGATATCAGCCGATACTGCAAACTATGGTAAAAATACACGTCACATGAGATCATTCAATATTCTATCTCACAAACTTCTAAGGAAACTAACAACAATAACAACACATGAACTTTATAGCCAAAAATTCATTCCAAGTACTTGAGAGTAGGAAGAGGAGGGATAGAGAGAGCTTATGATCATTGACGGGACCGAAAACTCAACCCACGACTCTAGGAAGTTTATGAGATCCCTCATGAACCCACCCAGCCCGTCGCCGCGACTGCTCGAGTCCCTCTCCTTCCAGACATCGAGCCTCCAGAACACGCTAGAGAGCCTCGACACGCTAGGGATTGCCCAGCTGGGACTCCGAGGAGTTAGGGTTAGGGGAGGGGGTGGAGGGGAGCAAGAATAGGCATAGGTGGTAGTGAGGAGTAGGGAGAGGAAAGGCAATGTTGAGGAGGAGGTGGCAGCCGATCTCGAAGAGGTCGTCCTTCATTCCTCGGGGACTTGATGAAATTTAGGGTTAGGGTTTAGGGAGAGGGGGAGGGATTGGGAAGAAGAAAAATATGGGAGGAGTTGGAGTAGCATATGGAACTTCAGAAGAAGAAAAAGTAAAGAAAGTTTAGGGGTAATATAATTTTTTACTCTTGTGGGGTGTGTAGATTGGATTTTGATATCATTAAGAAAAATTATGATATTAAGAAAAGAATTTGGCATAGTGTGTCATGCATGACTTTTGTTAATCAATAATTGGGCTTTCTTAGGAAAAATACCTACATTGGCTTCTCCATACGATTTGTAATTGTAACGTTTGCTATCTACTTAGAAGGAGGCTAGCCATAATCAGGCATTGCAAAACGTAAATCTGGAACCGCAAAACGACATAAACCTATAAGTGGATGACATGAGCTCAAGATAGGAAAAAAATCACGGGAGAGGATAGCAAATAAGATTATGGGAGATTGTGATGGTGAGGAAGAGACTAGACAAAGACGAATAAACGCACAACCTTGGCAGGGTTGCTAAAGCGTTGGAATAACGATTCCGGCACCACCCTTCCGCATAACCCTAATATACAAACAACATGTGACACATGGTAGGACGCGTCTCTAGTAGATTTCTCATTCAGTGTCATGTCGTCTATTTGGTAACTCATTCAATCTCATGTTGCCACCTACAACCTATAAGAGATAAGTATATTTTTTCATTTAGGAGCATACAATTCCAAAAAATAGTACTATTATATTTTGATGAAATGTTAGTGAGTAGGTAAGTGGAAAAACTTGAAAGTACATGGTAGCAGATAGTTAGAGGTAACAAGTTGCAACTCGGAAATGAGCCATAATTAAGTATATTTAGTTGTGGATTTTAGTTCATTAATGTAATCTCTAAATTTAGTAGCTTAGTACTACTAAACAATAATTAACAACTAAGTTTGCAAAAGAAGAGAAATACCAATTTTTAAGAGGCAAGCAACATTTTAGATGGAATAAACATAAGGACCAACATGGAGTAGGGGTGGATTCGGAGCCCGGTTATCCGGTTTGAATCCGGATCTGAATCCGATTAAAACCAGATATGGATCTATTATTTTCATATCTGAATATGGATTCAAATTCAATGTATCCGGATACAAATATGGATACAAATTACAATCTATCTTTTAAGATTTGGATTTAGATATGAGAATACCTATATAACTATATAAATATAAAATATAAACAGTAGGGTGCACTCTATCCGTACTAAATATATTACATTCGAAGTATATATAAATACTCAAAAAATAGTTAAATAATACGTAACTAAACCTATACAAAATCATCACTAATCAAATTCAATGTATCCGGATACAAATACGGATACAAACTACAATTTATTTTTTAAGATTTGGATTTAGATATGAGAATACCTATATAACTATATAAATATAAAATATAAACAGTAGGGTGCACTCTATTCGTACTAAATATATTATATTTGAAGTATATATAAATACTCAAAAAATAGTTAAATAATACGTAACTAAACCTATACAAAATCAACACTAATCTTGAGAACCCAAACTTCAGTTCCTTCAAAACTCTATTATGTATGATTCGTAGTTTATTTGCTTTCATTCGTATTTGTTTCCTTTTATATCTGATCCGGATCAGAATCTACTTTCCCCAACTATGGTTAATATTTTGGCAAGCATTCACTAAAAATGGTACTTAAAATGGTAGTTTTGAAAAGTATTATCAAAATAGGGTAGTTTCCCGAAGTCAACTCATGAAAAACACGATTTAACTAAATAAATCACATTTCGGAAAAGCAATTCCACTAGGTATTCAAGTTTATAAACCGAGACCTCACTTTCTCCTGATGTGAAGTAGAGTTTGGTTAAATTTTAGTTTCGAAAAAGTGCTACTTCAGATACCATACTATTTTGGTAATATTTTTTTCAAAACTACCACTTTTAGGATCTGCTTAGATTGAGGGTTAAAAGAGTTAAGTGAGAGAAAAAAATCATGCTTTGTTTGAGGGTGGGGGGTTGGGAGGAGAAGTCATAGAAGATTAAGTGAAAATTTGTTTAGCCTTTTTTCTCAATTTTGTTAACCCCCCAAATCTAGAGGTTAACAAGGAAAAATTGAAGGTTTTGTTTAGAAAAACATAAATATCATTTATTTGTCTTATAAAATATTAGGGCTTTCTTTTCCATTATTTTGTTTTCTCAACCTGCTACTTCGTAGTTTCCTGACTGTCTAGTTGCGTCTTATCTCTTCTCGCTTTCTCATACTTTATTATTCATCGTTGATAAGAAAAATCGTCTATGATGCATACGAACTTGGCTTACTTCTAAATCGTCAAAGTTTTGAGAGGTTTTGGTGGTTTGATTGTTATTTTTGGGACGTAAATTTTCTTTATTGTGTTTGATTTTAGATAATTTTGATGATATGAACTTGACTTACTTCTAAACGGTAGAAGCCTATAATTCTCATGTTACTTAATTTTATTGTGTTTAGATTCTAGTTATTTTCTTTATATATATAGATATATATATATATATATATATATATATATATATATATATATATAAAATTTTGTGAAAATATTTTAACAAGTTTTAATTTAAAATCCAATCAAATTAATCTAATTTTATGCCATACAGAATAAGAATATTTTGGTAACTATTGTATTTGTATTAATCCTTCTCACACTCAAAACCTCCAATCGAAGTAAGAGTTATTAAACACACCTCACTTAACTCTCCCTCCAATCCAAGCAAGGTTATATGTATTGACTCCCCTCCCCCTCACTTAATTTCCCTTCAGTAACCCCACTTAACTCTCTTAATTTTTTCCCCCTCAATCCAAGCAGACCCTTAAAAACATTTTAATCGAAAATTCTACCATACTATACCGTAGAATAGGTAAAATACACAAGAAACTAACAACAATAGCAAAATAAAGACACAAAACTTTATCGCCAAAAATTCATTCCAACTACTTGAGTTTGCAAGGGGGGAGAGACAGCTTACGATCATCGACGGGGAACGGAAACTCGACCCACGACTCCGGGCACTTCACAAGATCCCTCACGAACCCAACAACATCCTCCCTGACCCCACCAAGCCCGCCGCCGCGGCCGCCATAGTCCCTCTCCTTCCCGACACCGGGCCTACGGAGCACGCTGGAAAGCCTCGACATCCCGCTCCTGAACACTCCGCCGGGCTCCGGGAGATCACCCTGCCGGGACTCCGGGGAGTTAGGTTTAGGAGAGTGGGGGGAGGAGGGAGGGGAGTCGGCGTAGGTGGTGGCGAGGAGCGGGGAGAGGAAGCAGGCGATGTCGAGGAGGTGGCGGCCGATCTCGGACAGGTCGTCCTTCACTCCTCGGAGACCCCGAGCCATGGCGGATGATGAAACTTAGGGTAGGTTAAGGTTAGGGTTTGGGGAGAGAGTAGGAGGAATCGGGAAGAAGAAAATATGGAGGGAGGAGTTGGAGTAGTTCTTCAGGGGAAAATATAAATAAATAAATAAGTAATGAAATTCTGGGGGATAGATTTTTGCTATAATTTGGGGTGTTTTTGGATGGACGGATGAATTGCTTCTTTGCTATTTAGCTATATCTTAGGCATATTTTTGGTATGGATTTTGGAGATTTAACCATACTTAGGGGCATCCCAAAAAAAAAAAAAAAAAACCATATGTAGGGTATTAAGGAAATTGATATCAACGTTATCAATAAAAATTATGAAATATTAGGGAAACCTTAAAAAATAATTTGGCACTTTAATAATTGAATTTTTGTTTACAAAAATAATAGTACAAGCTAGAGCGGTAAACAAAGAAAAACATAAGTTGTAACTAACTATTAGATAATTGTGTTATTAATAATGAATAATGATATTTGTACCTCCAAAATGTCCTTCCAAATCATTCTTACTTATGTGACAACTGACGTGACAGTTAATGTGACAGATGACATAAAAAAATTTAAAATTAAAATTAAAATTAAAATTAATATTAACATTATATTTTTTGGATAATTAATTTTTTGTATTAAAATTTACCATGTCAGCTGACACATTATGTTATTTAACATGTCAACATAAGCAAGGATGGTTTGGATGGATACTTTGGAGGTACGAATAGCATTATAATGGAGAGGAAGAGGAATTAGGATTCTCCTTTACCTTAGTGTATATGAGAGAACTCATCTAAGAGGCGCCTATACAAAAAACAGATAAACAAATTAAAATCTTAGCCGTGGTAAGATTGCAAAAAAGTTGTAATAAAGATCTAGACACTTAAATGCATCAACAGTTGAATGCATTGGCAATTCACAACTACACAGGGAAGAAAGTCTGACATTATTGAATTGAACCGATGTTGATTTTTTTATTTTTTTTTTTTTTTTTTGGCTATAGAGATTTGAAATGCACCAAAAAATATGTTAGACGTATGGAGAATGGCATCCACCTTAATAGATTAAGTAAATAGATTATTGTATTAATGATATCATCTCCTTAATTCATTTCTCTTTCATAATGGCAAAGGCATTATATCACATATTTGTGTGGTCTTTCTTTCATGAAGGACTAACCAAGTCAAAGAGGCAAAGCAAAAATGTATGAAAAAATGTAAATAAATATTCGAGTTTTTCCTTTTACAAGTTAATATCCTAGGCCTATATAAACAAGTGATGGAAAGATAATTAACGACAACATGCTACACATGGTGGGACACGTGTCTTTAGTAGGTTTCTCATTTAGTCTCATGTGTTCTATATTGATTTCTCTACATACAACTATTTTTTTAGTCAAGTAACATAAAAGTCCAAAAATGGTCAATTGTGTTGTAGTTTATAAAACTTATGTTCTTGAGGAACTCTCTAAAAGAGAGAGAAACTTTGTATTATGTCTATTGATTTGTACGTGGGTTTAATAGATTTTTCACTTTGTTTATATAAAATAGCCAATTTGTTACAACTAATAACTATGAGATCTGTTGAGATCTCCAATGAACAGATTCTTATCTATTGGGCATAATCAACAAGTAGTTAGATATAACTAACTAAAAAACTATCCACTGAGTCTGCACAACTCAATTACAATCTATATAATGTAACGCCCCATCCCGCTCAGCTCAGCGAGATGATTCAAATGGCCCAGCGACGTTCGGAGATGGCTTATTTAGCGGTTCGCTCGGAGTCCCGTTCGGCCGAGGCGAGTCCTCGTTCAGGTGGGTGGCTTCGGCGAACTCATCTTTGCCTAGCCTTCACACTTAATAAAATAAACGATACATGCTAATCGTTAGGCAATAACTTGGTACATGCTAATAAAAGAGATGAACCAACATAGCTAAGAGAATAATGTCATCTTATATCACATTGTATAAAACATGAAAATAATAAATTGATGCTCTAGATAGTATTACACATTTCTGTTTCGAAGTATGGACTAATATATATGTTAGCACTTGTGTAAAGTAGATTTTCATATTGTTTCCCCACCGTATCACTTAGACCACGTCACTACTGTTAGAGTATTCAGTTGAAACATAGAACTGGTGCTATATGCAGGAAGATTATCAAGTAGTCGTTCCGAGTCAGAGATATACATAACATTACTACTTTTCAGGAAGACTATAATTAGTCATTTATGTGTTCAGAGAGAGAGAAATATGGAGATATTTTAGAACCGTTAGGTCGCGAGGCAATCCCTAGACGAAAAGCTGTATAGAGATGGAAAGATTGAGATAGTAAAATGGCTCGAGTAATATGGTAAAGATATAGTAGAGACTTGCATGGTCGAGGACAACTTGTGAAAAAGGCTTACGTTCCTCGAACGAATTCTAGGGCACTGGGATCATGTCGGCCTAGGAGGAACGTGGTATTGCGGGACCTTCAGTCGTGTGGCGTGACCAACCCCCGAAGGGTGCATCGCAATACCGAGGTATTTTGGGACTCCGTGTAGTTCACGCCTACACTCGGTTGCTCGTCTTACTAGAAGTCCAAAATGGCTTGTGGTGACAGTGACCCTATCATATAGACTAAGTTGGCTTGCTAGCGGCAATCCGCGTACATGTTATTAGTTGAACACGTATGGATGCACTACACGCCACATTTTTGTGAGCCTACACATAATCTGTCAAGACACGTTCGAGACACTTCGCTTGATTCATTGTGTATATATTTGGATAACTTGATGTATCTTTGGGTAGGGAAGGACTAATGGTAAGTGAGGGTAAGGTAAACTTGGTTACTTATTGTGTGACACTTATGTATGCCTATGACACGAGTACTTTATATTTGCTATATGTCATGAAACTGATCCTAAGACAAGATTAGAAAGACAACGTAATAATTTGGTGCACAAACATGATGGACGTGTTGGTTTGCTTGAGTGGACTAGAGGCCTCTCCACCAGTGCATTTTTATGTACTAATACCTACCAGATTGTCTGTAAGGTGCGGGGGTAACTTGTTCGGTGCAGAGTTTGTTTGGACGTGCTGAGGCGCTGGAGCGTGCTTGGTGTCTTGGAGACATTGACGAGCGGACCTGGAAGCTTATGTATACGGGACATAATGTATGGAACATCATATATTGTATCGTTCTCAAGTTGTAAGCCTCGGCGCATAAATCATTGTAATGAGAGAGAGAAAGAGAGAGCGCTTGAGCGATTGTATTCTCGTCTTCAAGCCTTTGTAACTTATATTTCATATCAATAAAGATAATTATTCTTTACATACTTGTGTTGATTCAACTTTTTTGCTTAGGGACCTTTTGTGCTACTCTATAACTTAGCATTTTATTTTGTTGTTTCGGTGCTTGCCTTGTGCGAGCGTAACTTAGGATCATACGATGTCAAGTCCAGCAAGGACGTTCGGTTCTACGGAACTAGGGCATGACATTTTGGTATCAGAGTACGGCTTTATGTCCTTGGCCCCTTATCGATTCTTTTTAGCTTCAAGTTGTATTCGTGATAGATGTTATTGACGCTCTCTCTTAAATGTCCGCAGGATATTTTATACAATTAGTCTAGATATTTTATAAATCTTATGCGGGTACTTTGTTGACAGCATAGCTATGCAGAAGGCCTTGTTGGTTGAGTTGTGTTAGTGCATTACACACCTAGACTTATGGTGGTGTTAACAAGTTTGTGTGTGAGATCGAAACAATTTTGGATACAGATAAGTTGGACTCAATTTATATAATGTGGGATAACTATCGATAGAGGTATTGTCGGAAGATGATATTGTCGATGCAGAATATAAGGAATGTGCTAAAATTTTGAGGAATGAATTAGTTAGATGTTCGAGTAGACGAAGTAAATTTAATTTTTGAGGATTTACCGAATGGCTCTAACCTTGAGTGATGTATGGGGTAACCTTGGAGACTTTTAATGGATCGAGGATTTTGGGATATGAGTGAGTCTATCAGCAACGAACGGGATAGCGCAAAGCCTTAGAATGAGTATTGCTTAGTTAGTCGTGAATTCGAATTATCTCGTGCGAGATGGGCCTGGATGATTTAAGATGAGTTATACAAAATGTGAGATAGAATCAAGTAGGGATTCAAAATAGAATGAGTTAGTCAAGGAAATCATTGGACTATATAAGAGATTATGGCTCGGGATCGGATGTGATCGAGTGACGAACTGAATAAGACTAATAGATATCATGATTTAGACGATAACACGATTGGAAGATAGCGATTAAAAAATTGACTTGAAGACACGAGGATGACTTTGAGGATGGAGAATTTTCATCGGTTGAGGACTTGAGGATAAACAATAGCTGATCAAATTTTGGACTTGGATAAGTTGATATGATATCAACGCTTGGCAGATAGTCTGGATTGATACAAGTGAAGGAATCATGTTGTTCGATGATATGAGATAGGTGATAGCAAGAGTGAACTTGAAATTGGACGAGTCAATTTTGAATATAGTTCGAAAGATAGAATGGGATAAAATGAAATGATTTTACTGAAGGAATGATTTCATGGTTGCACGATTATACTTGACGATATCGAAGTGTATTGAGGATAAACAGACTTTGGCTTAAGAATTTTTTAGTCGGATGAATGATGCGATATTATCAATTTAATTTGAAAACTTTGTTGTCTTGAATGAGACTAGATAATAGACTATTGGGTGATCGAACGATAACGTTAAAATTTTGGACGATTTGGTTGAAGTGACTCGGATGATTAGGTCAAAGTTACCATGCGTATGAAATGAACGAATATAAGTGCTACACGGCTTGGTGAATGTTGAAATTTTGAGGATTGATCTTTGATTCGAGGAACGAGATTAAGGACGATCTATAACTTCAAGGAGAGGGATACGTAACGATGAAGTGTTCAATGAGTTTGAGATTGCACAGACTTATGGTTGAGGATACAAGTGAATCAAACACGTGTATTGAGGACGGGTTGGTATAGAACTTGAAGAAAGTCATGTTCGAGGGATTTATAATTGAATACATAGTTTATGTTGGACAACTTAGAATTACAATTTGATATTGGTGACTTAGAAAATATGACTTACGATTGGTGACTTAGAGTTTGCGGATTTGGGAAGGGTAACTTAGAATTTTGAATTTTGATTCGATCATCAAAAATTGGAAAACTAGATTAGTGGACGCTATCGCATAGACTTGAGGATAAGGACTAGGTAAATCGTTCGGATAGATGTATGTCGAGGATGATAGTTGAAGGATTTACCCTAGGATAGCTTTTCTGAACAGACTTGGACCCCCTGAACTTGAGTGCCGTTGTGGGTTAGATGATATATGCTCGATGTTTAGAAATCTGAGTGAGACGAGCTTGGTTAGAATATTTCGTACAATCGGATGATGGTTTGACCCTAGGATTGGGTGAGTGCAATAAATTTTAGTTGCATTTTGAGGATAGTAAATTGATACATGACTTTGACCTGGTGATCCGACCTAGTGGTTAGGAAGACGATCATATGCCGAGAGATAGAATCGGTGTGATCAACCTTAGAAGAGTTACTTGGGTAGATCTATAGAGATCGGGAAGCTAGTTGAGAGTTGAGGCTTGAATCTGATATATGTTCTTGAGGATATTGGGGATCGTTGCAAATGTAATGACCTATGGTATTGGATGTTGGATACTTGATTTCTTAAAGTTAGACAGATTGCTTAGGATTAAAAAGAACAATATGGTATCGAGGACTAGTCGAATCGATTGTATATTGATGGTTTGTCTCATTGGTGATACTCAAATGGAATTGATGGACGAAACATTGATGATGAGTTGGAATGTGATTTAAAACGTGTGCTCGAAAGATATGATTTATGTAAACCCCCTCATTTTGTTAATATATATATATATATATATATATATAAACAATAACAATGATATATTAAGTGTATATTGCTATAAAGTAGAGAGGATGGAGGAAATTATTTCTCCATTCCATATAAATCAACTAGAGATGAGCCTTTTATATAGACTTACAATTGAGATTGACATTTAATGATGGAAATTAAGAGAATAAATGCCAAAATATATGATATCAAAAAATTATGGTAATGCCAAAAGATATCAACCAAATATGGTAAATTATCCATATTTATAACACTCCTCCTTGGATATTCACCATTAATTAGTCGATGGTGTATGCACATTTGTTACCTCATTAAAATCTTACTAAAAAAACCCAGTAAAAAAATCTTAGTTAAGAAAAAAGAGTAAAACGCGTAGAATTCAAAAATATTCTTTATAAGCCATACCCCCCTCGATACAATGGATCTGTAAATAGCTAGTTGGTCTGATGATTAAGTCGTCGTATGCCTATTCCATGTACCAACTTCTAAAATATGGTCTTTGGTAGTGCCTTGGTAAACAAATCGGCTAAATTTTTATTTGATCTTATTTTCTTGACTTAAATCATTTTTGCCCTTTGGAGCTCGTGTGCATAAAATAACTTTGATGGAAGGTGCTTGGTTCGATTTCCTTTGATAAATCTCTCTTTGACTTAGGCAATGCAAGCCGCATTGTCTTTGAATATTGTTGTTGACTTATCTATAACTGTAGGTAGTTGACAATTTACTCTTATATGATGAATGATCGATCTCAACCACACACTTTCTCTTGTTACTTCATGGTGTGTAATTGATTCTGCATGGTTTGAGGAAGTTGTAAATGAACCTTGCTTTGTTGATCGCCAAGATATAGCTGCATGGTTATTAATAAACACATAACATGTTTGGAACCAACCCTTATGAGGGTCAGAAAGATAATCTGAGTCTGCATAACCAACTAGACGAGAAATGTTAGTGGAATCACAGGAATAAAATAATCCCATACGAAGATATCTCAATATTTCAATGTCTAAGAGTAGGTGTAGAACTATATCTAGACAATAAATTAAAAAGAATGCAATATCTGGTCTTGTGCATTATGCTAGATATAATAGTGCTCCGATAGCACTTAAATATGGTACTTCAGGACCAAGAACTTTTTTATCTTCTCTTCTTGGTCGGAATGGATCTTTATCCAAATCTAAACTACATACAACCATAGGTGTACTTAGTAGACGTGCTTTTTCCATTCTAAATCTTTCAAATATATCGGGATTGATGCACTAATATTACACTAGAACTTCGTTCTATTTGCAAACCAAGACAAAGTTTTGTCTTTTCCAAGTCTTTTATTTCAAATTTTTTCTTCAAATAGTTTATAGTTTTCTCCAATTCTGTAGGAGATCCAATTAGGTTTATATCATCCACATAAATTGCTACTATATAAAATCCATTCTCGAATTTCTTAATGAAAATACATAGACAAATTTGACTATTTTTGTATCCTTCCTTAGTCAACTAAATACTAAGACGATTATACCACATTCTTCTGAATTGTTTTAACCCATATAATGCTCGTCTAAGTTTAATTGAATACATGCCCTTTGACTTAGTATCTGACACTGTAAATCCTTCTAAATTTTTTATATAGATGTCAGTATCTAAGTCTCCGTACAAATATGCAGTTACAACATCTATAAGTCTTATATCAAGATTTTCAGAAACTGTGAGACTGATTAGAGATCTAAAAGTAATGACATCCATAACTGAAGAATATGTCTCCATATAGTCAATTTCAGGTCTTTGATAGAAATATTGTGCTACAAGTCGAACTTTATATCTTTCAACTTTGTTCTTCTCATTTTGTTTTCTCACGAATACCCGTTTAAAACCAACATGGTTTATGCCCTTGAGTTAGATTTTTACATTCTTACTCACTCAATCATTCTCAATCTTTTTACCCTATAGTGAGTAAACCCTCAGAGCCTAAACTTTTTTATCTCCAAGATCAACTCCCAGCCTTCTAGTGCCAAGTGCGGTCTCGATCTAGAAGTCTACAGAGTTGTAAAGAGCTTGATTCATCAAGCCCCTCTTTTGTGTGAAGTTGTGAGCCTTCGGATCAAAACTCGTGCTTGTAAGAAGTTGACAAGCCTTCGGATCAAAGCTTGTGACTCACTATTGGTGATTATTGTGGATAAAACTCTGAGCTTGAGTTCTCGGGACTGGACTAGTTCTCTCAGAGAAAATCTAATATACATCATGGTGTTTGCGTTTGCTCTCTCTTTCTCTTACTTTATTATATTGTATATACACTGCTAGTTATTTACTGCCTTCACTCTGCTTAATTTTTAATTGGGTAGATTATTCCACTGCACTCTATTCACCCCCCCTCTAGAGTTGCTCTACGACCCTTCAATTGGTATCAAAGCAAGTAGTCTCTTATTTAATTTCTGATCCCAATTGTTCCTTCAATATTGATTAAAACAAAACAAACAATTTATTTTGAAAATGGGGGGGTTACAACATGTAGCCATCAAGGCCCATACAAAATAAAAAATAGGAAGAGGAAGACGCGATCAGTCAAAAGAGCCGTAAGCCTCACGAAGCACATCCGCAACATCCCGGAGCGAACGTATGCCCGCACAATGAAACTGCGGTGCACTCCTTCCCTCCATTCCAATGTCTCCCTCTCATCTGGAGTTACGGGCAACAAGGTGAAGTTCAGAGTGGACTCTAGAGGCCGAGCCAGAGCCTCTAAAGACAACCCCAATGAGGACAGAAAGCTTTCAGCAGCAGATAACTCACCCTCATCCCGGGCCCTCTGTCCAAGCGAAAACACCATGACAACCGGCTGAGAACCAAAAGCTTGCCCCTCACAAGACCCTCCAAATCCGGATCCTCCGATACTCGAGCACTGAAATGTATCAGGGAGGAGACGACGAGAAAGCAAGACGGGTGGCCAGGGTTTCCAACTAGAATTCCTCTTGGACGACATGTTTCACTAAGTGGGACACGATAGACCACGGCGGTGGAATTTATAAAAGAAAGCGACGGTTTGCATGATGGCGATAATTGCAATGATGAACCTAGAAAGGGCGAATCCGATGGTTTAGCTTTTGAAAAATCTGCATGCAACCAGCGGTTAAGTTTCCAAGAAGTCTGCAATAAGGCGGTTAAGCTCCCCAAAATGGTTGAGCCAAGCCTAAACAATTCCAGCTTGGCAGCACGCGTTCATGCAGCCAACAGCCATGCGCCCTCAAAAGGAGCTAGGCTCAAATCATGCCGCAGAGTCACGTTGCTGCCCAAAAAGATGGCATGCATGCATCCCCAATTAGCCAAAGCATCTTTGCCGCAGAAGGACCTAACGTGACATCTCGTCACAAGGATAGTCTCTGAAACAAAATTCTGACGAAAAGAATTTTCTGATTTTTCTCAAAAGACGTGAACACACTAAACGACAGAAGTCTCATGTCAGCACAAAACTTTACTCTCGATGGATATGCAGTACCGCGTGTATAACACAACTGGCCTCATGTGGCCCAGACTTTATGTGGCCCATGTGTCTCTGGCTCTACGTATCCCAGACTCCACACGGTTCTGTGCGTCTCTGGCCCCATGCGTCCTAGACTCCATGCGGTTGCATGCATCTTTGGCTCCATGCGTTCTAGACTCCATGCGGTCTCGTACGTCTTTGGCCCCATGTGTCCCAGACTCCATGCGATCTATGCGGTCCATGCGTCTCTGGCTCTATGTGTTCCAGACTCCATGCGTCTCTGGCCACATGGATTTTAGACTCCATAAAGACCAAATCTTGCTGTTACGACAAGAGTGATTCTCTCCAACCAAGTGTGAACTATGTGTCAATTAGAACAAGTCACGCCCACGAAGGACGAGAACCACCCAGATCTTCAGCAACCAAAAATCCCAACGAGCGCCCACGTGGCAGCTCGGCCTGCTTACGGTTACAGATGTACCCTGTCAAGAAGGGGTACACGGCACTCTCAAGCATCCATGCGGCACATCATATGCTCGCCCAGGGATGACTATAAATAGCAGGGTACCATACCCATACAAGGGGCGGGCTGCTATCTACGAATCTATACTCGAGCAAGAGAGAAGAACTTCCGCATCATATTGTCTACAGAGTAAAGAGAGTTGCTACACTCCTAACCCTCCATCATCACTCCCCAGAACACCAAATTTGTACTTAGACTGTCTGTTTAGGACTCCTATCTGTAATCTCTTTAGTTTGTTCAATTAAATTAAGTTTCTTTCCAAACTTTTGCATTTAATGACAAACAAGATGTCGACTCTGCGGGGGACTACCTTCTCCTCTGATAAGAAGTTGGTAACGCAGTCCGATGGGCCAAGCTCGTCTCAACGTAAAAGATGCCGGTAGTTCGCTTCGACCAGCAAGCGTTCGAAGAAATGCCCTCGGAAGGAAGTACTAGTCGTTCACCAAGGATAACCAAGCCCAAAAAGACCCGTAGGACATGGGTAGCGAAGGTCACTGTGCCTCGCCCAACTGCGAGCAGACGCTTCCTGCCTCTCGCTCTGTTGCTGATGTTGGTCGTCAGGAGAATACCCAGGACATCCACGTCCATGCGGCAACCCCGTCTGATACAGATACTGCTCAGCACCCAGACTATGGCAGATTAAAAACTACGATGCCAGACACTCAGGGGCTATGGCAGCTTCTATGCAGCCAAGAAGGAGGCTGCATAAGACTGACCATACGACACTAGCTCACAGCCGCAGGCAGACGGCCGCATGCGGCCCCGTCAGCAACAAAATATCTATTTTCGACCGTATCTCCTGCGACAATGATCCTATGCGGCTCGCTAAGAATGGCAAAAACCTAAAACCTGGATTCTTTGTACTACGTGCCTGCGAGTGCTAAGTCAAAGAAGCAAAGAAGCTTAGGGCAGTGCGAGCTCATCAAGCTCAAGCAACTGTCCAGTTAGTTGACCGTCAGCAGACACCGTTAACCGTTACACGGTCCCCTTATGGAAAGCTATACAAGATTCCCTTGTGCGTCTAGTCTGCGGCGGCAAATGGAAGGCGTCGATCTCAAAAGTCTCCCACTGATAATCCGAAGGAATTTCTTGTACAAACCCCAAATCAGGCAGCAAGCACAATACCTACGCTCTCGTGCCTTCGGTCCTTCTAGGCCCACAAAAATGGTACAAAGTTGGAATAATCTTTGCTTGACTTGCGTAACGTGATCAATCATAAGCGCAAGGTGAGGGAAACAATTATGGCCGGTAAAATGTCCTCTCCAAGGCATCATTGTACCAAGATCATTATCAATTTCTGCTGTAATAAAGTGACAACACCCACAAGAAGGCAGTTGGCCTTCTAGCGACTGCACCAGATAGTACCCATCCGGCAACAACCCAGAGATCAGGTACAAGTACCAGAGGAGGAGGAGCTGCCCTTCGCCTCATACTACTCGACTCAAAAGCTTTCCGCCACCAAGGGAGGAAAGAACTCAAGTAACTCCAGTCCTCCGCTCGCGTTATGAAGACGACTACCAGGAAGGTTAATAATGGGACCTGCGGAAGGCATTTTCCAGGATACCCGCTCAAGGAAGAAACTGTCAGCTACTGGGGGTACTTCTTCCTCAGAACCCCTAGGGGTAGCCCAAGATGAGGGTGGTATTCCCCTCGACTTACGCAATAACCCAGCGGCCTGAGGAGGAGACGATGATGCCAGCTTTCCCTGATGACTACTCTCGCCAGGGGTCTGAGACAGAAAATGCGACATCCACTGCCCCGTCCATCTCTTCCCACGTGAGGACGATATACATAGCTGTGGACGACCATGAAGGCCCCAGCGACCACCAGCACCTCGAGACACTCGAGGCCATGATGCAGACGATGGGTGCATCAATGCAAGTCTTAACCCAGACAATGTTGGAAATCATTGCAAATATGGCTTCTCAACCAGCAAGAACCCCTGGACAAGCAAACTTGGACCCAAGGACCAACGGGGATTCAAACACAAATGCCCCACCGACATATAGTAATCCACACCTGCCTGGCTCGTATGCACTTTCCATAGGAGATAAGGCCAAGGAAGCACCGATGGAGGTCTGGGAACTCCGGGCTCGCCTAGACTCCATGGGCAATCGGGACTCACTCTGCGATCTCGGGATACGACAAACATACTCGATAAAATGGAGGGATGTACCGTATCCACCCAAATACAAGCCCTTCAACATAAACACATTTGACGTCAAGTCCTCCCCTCACTGGTTCATGAGTTACTTCGAGATTACAATAGGATACCTTCCCTGCAATAATGCTATCCTTACCAGACTATTCATCAGGTCATTAGAGGAGGTAGCTTTTAACTGGTTCTGCAGTCTCGAAGATATTGCATCTCATCATTCGATGACCTCAAGCGTCTGTTTCTCAATAGATTCTATGAGGCAAGATATGATATGACGATGTCCTCTCTGATGGATGTCGCCCAAGGAGAAAGGAAACTGACGCAAAATTACATCGAGCGGTTCCTAAAACAGTGCTAAGGTTGCCCCCCCTGGAAATCCTGAGGCCACAATAATGGAGATGTGCCAAAAAAATATGCTTCCGGCGGTCAGCCACTGGATGTAGGATAGCCAGTTCAAAGACTGGACGACGTTCATTATAAGCGCTGTCAACGCTGAAAAGAAGCTCAAATATGCCCCAACACTTGGGAATCCATATCCCTACTACTGAGGAAAAGAGCAAGTGCCCCAGCAATAGCAGTAAAAGCAACTGTGATGTGAAAGGGAAGCAAGCCATGGTCTCTAATATGACAAAAAAACCTGAGAAAAAGCAGGCAGAGGCTCCAAAATCAAATAAGACCTATTCTTTCGAAGAGGGTGATGTTAAGCCCATCTTCGATATGCTGATACAGGGATGTAAAATTTGTCTCCTTGACGTCAAACGTCAGCTTGAAGCGGAGGAGATGAAAACCCCAAAGTACTGTCACTTCCACCGGTACGTTCACCACCCGACGCAGGAGTGCTACACCTTGAAGCAGTACATCCAACGAATGATTGATACCAAGGCTCCCTTCCTGGATTTTGATGATGTAACGGTTGCTGCTAACACAGTGTCCCTCCAGTTTGGCAACTTCCCACCGACGGAAGCCCAGGACGGAGTCATACCGATCCCAAGGGCAATAATGGAGGTAGTCAATCTTCCCCCAGCTCGCGACCAAGCAGCCTGACTGATACCTCTTACGACCCCTCGGGACAAGTTCATGTGGGTCCACCCGGATCTATTCCCAGACTTGACGCAACAAGCAACGCCTTCCGCCGTCAAGCCCAAAATACGAAAAACCAAGTCCTGCCACATGGTTTCTCCCACCGCTGAGGAGGCCTAGGCAGGGGCAACCAGGTCGGGCCTTACTTACCAGGGAGATTACGAAGCTCCCAACGTCAATGTACCTCCAACTACTACACATGTTACGTCTGATCCGGGTCTATCTTAACCTCCATCAGCAGACAAGTCCAAACAAAAATAGGGACGCTTTGACAAGTCATTGTGTAAGGAAATAACTCAGGGATTGAAAAAGTCCTACAACTTTGACGTCTTGGCTCAACTCGCCAATACCCCAATAAAGTTGTTATTATTTGAGCTTTTGCGGCTTTACAGAGACACTCGAGCCGCCCTGGGCGAGGCAATACAAAATGCTGACACCTATTTGGCGCAGGTCAAGCCGCCAGTTGAAGATCCGACGTCCTCCCACTGTAATAATGTTACTAATGTAATACCCAATATTACATTCTGGCAATAAGATATATTGCTAAAGAATAACAAGCATGAATATCCCCTATATTACACAGGGTATATTGGTGCTATAAAGGTGGACGGGATGCACATTGACCCCGGTTCATCAATCAGCATTATCCCGAGGAGTCTGCTGCAAACCTTGGTATCCCGATACATCGCCTGGCAGCTACCAATACTGCCATTAGTGGCTTCAACGCAGAAAGAAGCTACCATCTAGGCAAGATTCGCATGAAGTGCCAGATCGATGACCTGAAAACAACAGTCACTTGCTATATCATTGACGTAGATATATCCTACAACGTCTTGCTCAAACGTCCCTAGATACACCAATATATGATCGTTCCGTCAACCCTGCACCAATGCTTAAAGTATGTCGACGATCATTCCATTATCAGAACAGAGTTCACAGACATCGATCTATTTAATGGAGTCAAGACATACTACTCCGACGCCATCCTCTACAAGCAAACCCACCGAGACAAATATGGCAAAGAGGTCGATGATGAGACCGAGGTTACAAAAATACCGGAGGAGCCCATGAGAACCCGTCTCAAGGCTTGCACTCCTGATGCAACCATTCCCCTCATCGTCAAGTTGCACAGGAAGGCACCAGAATCTCTGGCACCGTCCATAATGTCCGAACCTCTGGTCGTTCACCTTCATAGGCCAAATCAACCACAGAAGAAGGATCATGCACCATCTGCTCCTTCCGAACCTCTGGTCGTTCAACTTCATGGGCCAAATTGATCGCAAAAGAAGGATCCCGCACCATCTGCTCTTTCAGAACCTATGGTTGTTCCTCTTTGCAGACCACCAAAAGAATACCCAGCCACGGTTGTAGCCTCCGAGCCTCTGGTGGTAAAACTACACAGAAGGCCACCAATGCCTGTAACCGTGCTGGGGGTAGCCCATGAGGATTTGAACTAGAAGAATATGTAGCAGCTCAGGCCAACGTCCCTTCTCTCTATGATATGTTTCCTCCGGAAGAGATACATTATTTTATCAATAAAGGGTTATCTTTGAATTATTCTGAGCGTATACATATCAACACATTGTACTCTATGGAGCAAGGTCTAGGATTACACCTGCAAACAAAGGTAACTACCACCTACGCAGTAAACCAGATCCTCCCTAGTAAAGGTTCCTACGGTTCCAACAAGGAGGAGGGGAGACAAACCTATCATCTTTATCAGGGTTGAATGCCCTTGGTCCTTCACCCAGAGGAATAAGAGTTAGATCCTACAACCGACAAAATACAACTCTACCGGTTCAGCGGTCAAGCCAAACATATCATCCAGAATATGGGTAATGACATTAAAAATAATCGAGGTTTAAACTACGGCAAGGGCCGGCGGCTGCCCCTGCGTCTACCTGCTCCCGCAGGTAAGTCCGAAGATTACTAACATAAAACCAAGCATGGATTAGGGTACGTAACGTCTCCCACAACCCCTGAAGGTTCAGATGAAGAAGATGAGGTTCACTCCCACTCTTCGTAATCTTTTTCTTGGGACTCATACGTTGATATCGGAGAGATGCTCAAGCAAACATTGTCTGCCAACATGGTGTCAGTCGACTCTGAGGAAGACGATAAAGATCCACAAGAACTTCTTAAAGTAGAACCGTGGTCCCAATGCCTAGACGCACAATAAGAGATGCGGTTCGAACAAAGAGAACATCCTATCGAGGACGAAGTCGTACAAGTCAATATGGACGATGAATCCTCCCCCAAACCTATCTTCATCAGCAAAAGTCTGTCCAAAGAAGACCGAGAATCCCTGCTATAGCTCGTCAGAGAATACATTAATATCTTTGCCTGGAGTTATGAAGACATGCCAGGGCTGGATCCTCAAATTGCGGTCCACAAACTCAATATTTTATCAAACACTAAATCGGTCAACCAAAAAAAATGAAGGTTCTGGCCGGATATAATGAATTCTATCGAAGATGAATTCAACAAGCTGATAGCTAGTGGCTTCATTCGCGAGAAAAAATATCCCGACTGGGTAGCTAACATAATGCCTGTCGTCAAGAGGAATGGGAAGATTTGAATTTGCATCAACTTCCGTAATTTAAATACAGTATTTCTTGAGGACGAATTCCCCCACTCGATCATCGACATAATGATCGACATTACCTGTGGCTTCGAGTGTATGTCCTTCATGGACGGCTTCTCAGGATACAACCAAATTAAGATATTTTTCGACAATGAGAAGCATACATCATTTTGGACCCCATTAGGCGTATACTGCTACACGTTCATACCTTTCGGGTCTAAAGAACATAGGTGCTACATACCAGCAAGCTATGAACACTATTTTCTGTGAACATCTGCTCAAGATGGTGGAATGCTACATCGATGACGTCGCCGTCAAGAGTCGCTCTAAAAATAATCACCTACAAGACTTGAGGACTGTGTTTGACTTAATGCGTGCACACCGCCTCAAGATGAACCCTACCAAGTCCTTTCTGGGAGTCTCCAGCGGCAAATTCCTGGGTTTCGTCATCACTTTCCAAGGTATTCACATAGGCCCCAACAAGACCAAGGCCATCCTGAAAATAAGCTCGCCAAAGAACCTTCGGGAACTCCGCGGCCTTCAAGGGAGGCTGGCATACATCCGGAGGTTCATATCAAACCTCTATGGACGTTGTTGATCGTTCACCCAGCTCATGAAGAAAGGTGTCTCCTTTGTCTGGGATAAAAAATGCCAACGCGCGTTTGACGATATCAAGGAATTCCTATCAAACCCTCCTGTGTTGGTAGCCCCGGTCATGGGAAAACTCTTTCTGGTCTATGTACGCACGATAGAGCACTCTCCCGGTGCCCTGTTAGCCTAGAATAGTGATACAGGCCATGAGCAGGCCCTATACTACCTTAGCCAGATAATGGTCAGCGCGGAGCATATGTACACCGCCGTTGAGAAGGAATGCCTTGATCTAGTATTTGTTATTCAAAAAACTCGACATTACGTTGCTGGAGTGACCATTCATGTAATCTCACGAGTCAACCCATTCAGGGTCCTCATGACCAAACTAGGGGTACTCAGTTCCCGCTTGGCTACCTGGGCAATACTATTTTCTCTATATGATATGGTGTTCCTCCCATAGAAGGCCGTCAAGGGTCAAGCACTGCCGACTTTCTGGCAGCCCACCTGGGGTCAGAAACCTCGAAGCTCTATGAGGAGATTCCAAACGAGGCGGCGAACTCCAACATCACTTCACACGAAGCTGTGTGGTGAATGTTCTTTGACGGCGCTTCGAGAGCAGGTCCTAAAGGCGGCATCATTATTGTGGTCGGGATAGTATTGATCTTCCTATACGGCCTCTTTATTAATCATGCCTGCTCTCTCATGGAGCCATACTCCAACAATATGGCAGAGTACAATGCCTTAATCATCGAGCTCCAACTTGCTAAACAAGATGGAGTATAATACCTGGAGGCTTGCGGTAATTCTTAACTAATAGTCAAATAGGTCCGGGGCGAGTATGAAGTCCGAAACAAAGACTTGATCCCTTACCACCAAGCTGCACTTAACATCATCGCAACTTTTGAGATATTCTTCAAAGAGCACGTCCCTCGGTTGCAACATTGAGGTTGACACCTTAGCCGACCTCGCTGCTTCCTGGGCGGTACTAAACAATACTCATCAGCTAATCGACGTGATCGGTCAAGAGATGGTATGTCCCAAGAGCAACCTATGCTTGTGCCTCAGTTATGAAGCAGAGGTCGACACCGATACTCAGGATTGGAGGCTTCCATTCATTGACTATGCAGTATGTATAATTCTCTCCGAGAACCCGAAGGAGGCCACTTCAATCAGGAGACTCTCCCTCCATTTTTATTACGACACGGAGACTAAAATATTATGTCTTTGGTCCTATGACGGCCTTCTACTATGATGCTTATCAAACACAGAGGAAAAAAAAAAACCCTCCACGAAGCTCACGATAGCCTCTGAGGGGCGTATCAACCCGGTCCGAAGCTACAAGACTATCTTCAGAGAATGGGCTATTATTGGCCTACGATGGTAGCAGATACTGTTAATTATGCGAGGGAATGCCAGACATGCTAGATCCACGCAGACTTCATCCACCAGCCCTCAGAGTTCCTATATCCAACGGTAGCATCTTGGCCGTTCGAAGAATGGGGGATGGACATGTCACGACCCGCACCCGGAAGTTCGGGCACGAGTGCGTGGGTACGTCCAGCCTACGCCGCAGAGTCGGCGGTAGTACGCTGTCTAGGTCAATCCATAATTACTAACTAGCTCATTCACAACAACATAGGCAAGATAATAATGAGAAATGAAACTTAAGATTGCAACTGAAAATAAAGGTGACAACAGATTCAAATGTTTAAGTACAGAATTTCAATATTCAAATCGGGGACAAACCCGATAAATAAGATAAGAAATAGAAATGAAAGATAGCTACTACTAGCTACTCAGCAGCAGGGGTCTCCTGTGTGGGTTCTGGCTCCTCATAGGTATCATCAGTCCCCTCATAGGGACCATAATAAGTAGGAGCAAGGTCCTCATCATCGCCTAAATCAACAGATCCAGTCAGGAAAGGAGCAAAGTACACAGTGCACAATAATGTTAAACTAAATATTTATGATAATTAAACATTGAATATCATGTTAAAGAAATTGCATAAAGGAATGTTAATATCTCAGAGTCAACACTATAAACAGGAATATGAGAAAACAGAAGTAAACGAGCAGGAAAAGAAACTACACAGTCAGCAAGAATATAACATAGCCAGAAGTTATCTGTATGAAACTTGTGTTTGTTTTTAGAATACTTAGTTGGCATGTAGGGGTTTATAAGGCTAATCCGGCCGTCATGAACGGCTATTAGTCACGAATAATCGGGATCCGGCTGATGGACAGTCGTGTACCAACAGCTATTATTCACGGCAAGGGGAAGGGTAACTACATGCCTTTCAGTATTCTCCCACCCGACATGAAAAACAAGACATGAATTCCAATATTCAAGACATGAAATATAGTATTCTAACACTACGTGTAATCAGCAAGAGTACTAGTAGAGCAGGAAATTTAATTATCACAATATAAAGATTAACTTGAAGTGCAGGTACTTGCCTGTTGTTTGGATCTGATTAGTTAGGTTCTTCGGGGAAATATCCAAAGATGAGTCCAAAAGCTGAAATAGACATTACCATCATGATCAAAAGATGTCAAATAGCTAGAAACGCCTGTCCTTGGGTCCAATTTGGAGACAAGGACAAAAACGACAGTTTCGGATCAAAACGGGATCCGCCGTTGGGCCCGCTTGCACCGAAAAATGTATCCGGGTCAAAGGTCTCCAAATTCACCAAACTTAGTGTCAACAGGTCAGGAACGCTGATACGAACCCAACGGAACTTCCAGATTTGGATTCCGATGAGCCGAACACAAAATCGCCCGTCGAGTGGGGCCTGTGGGGCCCACGACACGCGATTTCGTCAACGTTCTCAGAATCGAACCAAACTTGACCCACAGGACCAGCGTATCGCTACGAGTCCGATGGCGCAAGTTTCGTCTCGATCCGACGTGTGTGCACGAAATTAGGATGAATTGCAGAAAAGTCGGATACGGGGCGATATCCGCGGATACGCGTTGATTCCGGTGTGCACGCACACCCGAATCAGCTTCCGCGAAGTCTCACACGTCCGTATCGACGGTGCGTACGTATCTGTGAAGACCGCACGCGACCAAGTCATCCCGTTTGGCGGGGCGTACTCAGTTTCGGGGGTGAAACAGGGTCTGGTTTTTCCTGTTTTTGGATCGCGGTGTGCGATCACCACAGGACGCGATGTCCCGAACAGTTTATCCGGACACCGAGAGGGTCATACAGGCTTCACAACGCAATTTGCGGAATTGGAAACAGAGCTACGAGACGAAAGTTACACGTACCTGAAGGGGACCCGAAAATAGGGTCGAAATCGTGTCCGAGTCGTGTCGGACACTGTGTCCCGTGTCCGACACAGCAACAGAGATTAGGGTTAGGGTTTCGAGCTGATGGCGGCACGCGGCGGAGGGAGGCGGCTGGACGGCGTAGTGGCGGAGGTTGTTCGCCGGAGCGAGGCCGACTGACGGCGGGTCGGCGGCGGCTCGGGGCGGCCGGCAGCGGCGGCTGCGGCTGTGCTGTGCTGCTGCTGCGGTTTCTGTCGACGGCGGCGGCGCCGAGGGAGGAGAGAGGGGGAAGGAGCTGCGGCGGGCGGCGGGTGGCGCTGGCGGCATAGTGGCGGAGGCGGCGGCTAGGCGAGGGAGGAGAGCAGCGGCGGGTTCCGGCGGGTTAGGGTTAGGGCTCGGGTCTGTGGAGGAGGAAGAGGGCGGAGGCGAGGGGATTTATAGGGGTTCGGGGCGGGGAAGGCCGGGGCGTCGTGGGCGGAAGAATCGGAGGGGAGGCGCGGACGTGGGGCGGTTCTCCGGCCGAAAAACGCGACGGCCGGCGGGTAGATCGGGGGAAACGTGGGGACGACGGGGTCAGCCGGGTCGGGCGGGTGAAGAAGCGGGTCGGGTTTTGGGCATACCCTACCCGACCCGATAGGGCGGGGGACCGGGCTGGGCTGGGCTTCGGCCCACTGGGCCGGGCCGGCCCAGAAACGAAATAAAAAAACAAAATAAAAATAAATAATAAATATTAATAATAATTAAATATAATTAGTTTAATTAATTAATTAATTAATAAAAATGGTTTTGAGGTATTTAAAAATAGGTCTGAGGCCCAGAAAAATCCAGAAAAATTATCCTAAGTCCAATTTTTTATTTTACACCCAAAAATGTTATTTTTATGACATTTTAATATTATTTATTACCAATTAAAAATTATTTATTAATTGAAAACCTTGATTTTAATTACAGAAAATTTCCAGAAAATTCCAGAAAATTGGGAAAAATCCAAGATTTAATAATTTAAAAATTTTGGTGGTTTACAACCTACCCAACTTACAAAAATTTCGTCCTCGAAATTTAAGAATAACAAGGCACGAAAAAAAAAAGGCCGAAAAAATAAAATACACCTCAGGGTTCAAAAAAGATAGGGGTATCGCTCTCTAATCTCGTCTTCTCGCTCCCAGGTGGATTCGCCGGGAGAATGGTGCTTACAAGCTACGCGAACCAGGGAGATAACCTGGTTCCGTAGGACTTTCTCCGAGCGATCCAGTATCTCCACGGGTTACTCTTGGTAAGTCAGACTTGGGCCTACTTCGAGCTCTGAGTGATCCAAAATGTGACTGGGGTCTGACACATACTTCCTCAGCTGCGACACGTGGAAGACGTTATGTACCCCATCCAGAGAGGGTGGCAATGCCAGTCGGTATGCCACTTCTCCGATTTTCTCCTGTATGCCAAAAGGTCCAATGAATCTTGGGCTGAGTTTTCCACTCCTTCCGAACCTAATGGTGCCACGTGTCGGGGAAATCTTTAAGAACACCAGCTCTCCAACCTTAAAATAGAGTCATAATCAAGTCTTAGTTCCATAATCAAAATGTTAAATTGACTTAAATTTTATAAATTTAATTACCTCAAATTCTAAGGGCCTTCGGTGGCTATTTGCCCAATGTCGTTGCCTGTCTTGAGCCACTCGAAGTCTGTCCCTTATTTGCTTTACCTTCTCAGCTGAATCGATCACCATCTCTGGTCCCAGCAGGGCTCTTTCTCCAACATCATCCCATGATAGCGGGGTACGACATCTTCGTCCATACAGAGCTTCAAATGGAGTCATCTCGATGCTGGCTTGATAACTGTTATTATAAGAGAACTCCACCAGATGTAGATAGTCTTCCCAGGATCCTCCAAAATCCAGGACACATGTACGGAGCATATCTTCAAGTGTCTGGATTATACGTTCCGATTGCCCATCGGTTTGGGGATGATAAGCTGTGCTGAATTTGAGTTGAGTCCCCAAACTGGCTTGTAAGCTCTTCCAGAAGTGAGAGGTGAATCTTGAATCTCTGTCGGAGACAATACTTATTGGAACTCCATGCAGCCTAACAATATGTCTGATATATAAATCTGCCAGCTTCTCTGTAGATAACCCTACTTTGAAAGGTAGAAAATGTGCAGACTTGGTCAGTCTATCTACTATCACCCAGATTGCATCCTTTCCACTAGGTGTCCTTGGGAGTCCGGAAACAAAATCCATTGTGATATGTTCCCACTTCCACTCCGGAATGGGTAGGGGTTGAAGCAATCCTCCAGGTCTTTGTCTCTCTGCCTTGACTTGCTGGCACACTAAACAACGAGATACGAACCTGGCTACTTCTCTTTTCATGCCATGCCACCAAACATGCGTCCTCAGGTCCTTGTACATCTTGTTGGCTCCTGGATGTATAGAGTACTGCGATCTGTGCGCCTCTTGCATAATTTCTTCTCTTATGTCTCCTTGAGGTACACATAATCTATCGCCATGCCTCAGTGATCCATCTTCGTAAATTCTGAATTCTTCTACTAATCCAGCTTGCACTTGACCTCGAAGGCTTCGCAGGCCTTCGTCTTGAAACTGAGTCTCCTTGATCTTGTCCATTAAGGTAGACTGAATCTGCAAGTTCATCATTTGGCCTTCTTTTCCTGGGATAATTACTTCAATACCTAAACTTTCCAAGTCCTCCAGCAGGTGTCTGTCCATAGTCAAGTACATCGCCATAGGATACCTGCTTAGAGCATCAGCAACTACATTTGCCTTCTCCGGGTGATATTGAAGAGTGATATCAAAGTCTTTCATTAGTTTCAGCCACCTTCTTTGCCTCATGTTTAGCTCTTTCTGAGTGAAGATATATTTTAGACTTTTATGGTCTGTAAATATTTCCACCATTTCTCCATAAAGATAATGCTTCCATAGTTTAAGAGCAAAAATGACAGCTGCCAATTCTAAATCATGAGTTGGGTAATTCTTTTCATGGGGTCGAAGCTGTCTAGAGGCATAGGCTATTACCTTCTTGTTCTGCTCCAGTACACAACCTAGACCTTTTCCAGAAGCATCACTATAAATAGCGAAACCTCCGGTTCCGGAAGGTAAGGTCAGAATAGGGGCAGAAGTCAGTCTTTTCTTCAATTCCTCAAAAGCACGCTGACATTCATCAGTCCAGGTGAACTCTTCATCTTTTCTTGTTAATTTTGTCATGGGCTCCGCAATTCTAGCAAAGTCCTTCACAAACTTCCGATAGTAGCCAGCTAGTCCCAGGAAACTTCTAATCTCAGCTACAGAGTCTGGAGTGGGCCAGGATTCTACTGCAGCTATCTTCTTAGGATCTACTGCTATTCCATCCCCAGTCACCACATGTCCCAAGAATTCTACTTTGTCTAGGAAGAAAGCACATTTGGATAATTTTCCATAAAGTTTTTTCTTCCTCAAAGTCTCCAATGCTAACCTCAAATGTTCTTCATGTTCTTCGGGGGTCTTGGAGTAGATCAAAATATCATCAATGAAGACTACTACAAATTTGTCTAGGTAAGGCTAAAAAACTCTGTTCATTAGGTTCATAAAAACTGCTGGAGCATTCGTCAACCCGAACGGCATTACTAAGAATTCGTAGTGTCCGTTCCTGGTATTGAAAGCAGTTTTAGGGATGTCTTCCTTTCTCACCCTTACTTGGTGGTAACCAGACCTTAAATCAATCTTTGAAAACACCCGAGCTCCACTCAGCTGATCAAATAAGTCATCTATCCTGGGCAGGGGATACTTATTCTTAATTGTCAAGGCATTCAGGGCCCTATAGTCAATACACATTCGGGATGTTCCGTCCTTCTTGGGCACAAATAACACTGGAGCTCCCCAGGGTGAGACACTAGACCTAATGAAGCATTTGTCTTCTAGCTCTTTGATTTGTTCATTTAGTTCTACTATCTCCTTCTTGATGATTCTGTAGGGATTTTGGGACACTGGTGCTGCTCCTGGCACTAAGTCAATGGAGAATTCAACTTCTCGGTCTGGGGGTAAGCCTGGGAGATCCTCAGGGAAGACATCAAGGTATTCAGAGATGATAGGTGGCAATTCTTCTGTTACTAGGGCTCCACAAATTATGTTATTACCCATTTCTCTATAACCTCTAGCAAATTCAAATTCTGGCTTGCCAGAGGGTCTGAAGATTACACTGCCTCTGTGACAGTCTATTGTGGCATGATGTTGACTTAACCAATCCATACCCAGTATAATGTCAAAACTGGGCACTGGCATTACAAGTAATCTAGCATACAGTTCTCTTCCACATAATGTGATAGGATAATTGTTACAGGCATCACTAACCGGGATGGTTCCTCCACCGGTAATGATCTTATAACAATTCCTAAGGGGTTTAGTGGTTAAGCTATGCTTCATAAGGAAATCTACTGACATGAATGAATGAGAAGCTCCAGAGTCAAATAAAGTAATAGCTGGTATTGAATTTATAAGCACAGAACCTGTGATCACGTCTGCTGTGGCTTCCGCTTCTTCCAGAGTCATTGCATAAGCACGGCCTTGCTGCGGTGCACCCCTCTGTTGCTGCTGTTGGTGCTGAGCAAAGCGTTGTTGTTGTGTTGGAAGCGGGGGTCCCCTCTGTTGTACTGCTGGGGGCCTGGCCTGGACTGGAGCCTTTGGTGCAGCTGGGCGTCCTTGGGCAGCAGGACAGTCCCTCAATTGATGTGCTGGGGAGCCACAATAGAGACAGGCACCTAGCCTCTTTCTACAGTCTTGCCAAGTGTGGCCTGGTTTTTGGCAATAGTTGCAAGGGGGAGCTCGCTGGTTCTGACCTTGAGCCTGGGGTGCTGGAGCTCGAGGGAGAGGACGCTGAGTTTGCTGCGGGGCCCTCTGCTGTTGTTGTTGTTAAAAAGGGCGTTTGTTGGGTCCCGCATTCCCGGTATCTCTTTCTCGTTTTAGTTTGTGCCCCATATCTCTCTCGACGCCTTGAGCCACGCTCAAGATCTCCTCATAGGTGCGAGCTCGGCTGGTGGTGACAGTAAGGCGGATATCCGGAGATAGCCCCTTCTTGAATCTACGGGCTCTGTCCTCCGGGGTACGAACCATGTACTCCGCAAAGTGGCTTAACCTGCTAAATTCAGCAGTATATTCATCAACAGTCATGTTACCTTGTTCCAGTCTCTCGAATTGGCTTTCGAGAGCTTTCCGAGCCACTTCGGGGTAGAATTTCTCCTTGAATAGCCTCTTGAAGTCCTCCCAGGTGATGTCGGGAGCAGATAGTTGGGGTTCATCTCTGAACCAGGTTCGAGCAATGTCGAACAGTTGCAGGCTTGCGGACTCCACTTTGAGATCATCGGAAACCCGAGCAGTCTTCAGGAGTCTCTCGACATTCTCTATCCACTCATCAGCGTAAAGAATGCCCTCAGTTCCGTAGAATTCCAGAGGCCTAAGGTTCTTGAAGTCTTTGGCACTTCCTGGCCTCTTGAGTGGCGACTCCTGGGACTTAATAGCTTCTGAGAGGCTGGTCCGCAGGAGTGCAGTCTGTTCTTTCTGGGATTCCACCAATCCCTGGAACACTCCAAGTAGTTGTGCCCCATCAAGAGTAACTGCCGGAACAGATGGAGGCGGCGGGAGTGCAAGAGTCTCGGGCATATTCTGTTCAGCTGGTTCTGATGTGCCTCCTACTGTGTTCCTGGTCTGGACCATTCTGAAAGATTAAGGGATAGGAAGATCAGAATAGAAATACTTGGAAATCAAAGGCGATAGGAAAAAATTGAGCAGCAATGATATCAAGAATTGAAATAAGGACGCTATACTGTGAATGAGCTTTTTCCTAGAATCCTCAATTTTATTCCATACCCTGTCCTAGGGTATTACCCTATTTTAGGATTGGACCTGCATGGGCCACCATAAAAACGTGTCACGACCCGCACCCGGAAGTTCGGGCACGAGTGCGTGGGTACGTCCAGCCTACGCCGCAGAGTCGGCGGTAGTACGCTGTCTAGGTCAATCCATAATTACTAACTAGCTCATTCACAACAACATAGGCAAGATAATAATGAGAAATGAAACTTAAGATTGCAACTGAAAATAAAGGTGACAACAGATTCAAATGTTTAAGTACAGAATTTCAATATTCAAATCGGGGACAAACCCGATAAATAAGATAAGAAATAGAAATGAAAGATAGCTACTACTAGCTACTCAGCAGCAGGGGTCTCCTGTGTGGGTTCTGGCTCCTCATAGGTATCATCAGTCCCCTCATAGGGACCATAATAAGTAGGAGCAAGGTCCTCATCATCGCCTAAATCAACAGATCCAGTCAGGAAAGGAGCAAAGTACACAGTGCACAACAATGTTAAACTAAATATTTATGATAATTAAACATTGAATATCATGTTAAGGAAATTGCATAAAGGAATGTTAATATCTCAGAGTCAACACTATAAACAGGAATATGAGAAAACAGAAGTAAACGAGCAGGAAAAGAAACTACACAGTCAGCAAGAATATAACATGGCCAGAAGTTATCTGTATGAAACTTGTGTTTGTTTTTAGAATACTTAGTTGGCATGTAGGGGTTTATAAGGCTAATCCGGCCGTCATGAACGGCTATTAGTCACGAATAATCGGGATTCGGCTGATGGACAGTCGTGTACCAACAGCTATTATTCACGGCAAGGGGAAGGGTAACTACATGCCTTTCAGTATTCTCCCACCCGACATGAAAAACAAGACATGAATTCCAATATTCAAGACATGAAATATAGTATTCTAACACTACGTGTAATCAGCAAGAGTACTAGTAGAGCAGGGAATTTAATTATCACAATATAAAGATTAACTTGAAGTGCAGGTACTTGCCTGTTGTTTGGATCTGATTAGTTAGGTTCTTCGGGGAAATATCCAAAGATGAGTCCAAAAGCTGAAATAGACATTACCATCATGCTCAGAAGATGTCAAATAGCTAGAAACGCCTGTCCTTGGGTCCAATTTGGAGACAAGGGCAAAAACGACAGTTTTGGGTCAAAACGGGGTCCGCCGTTGGGCCCGCTTGCACCGAAAAATGTGTCCGGGTCAAAGGTCTCCAAATTCACCAAACTTAGTGTCAACAGGTCAGGAACGCTGATACGAACCCAACGGAACTTCCAGATTTGGATTCCGATGAGCCGAACACAAAATCGCCCGTCGAGTGGGGCCTGTGGGGCCCACGACACGCGATTTTGTCAACGTTCTCAGAATCGAACCAAACTTGACCCACAGGACCAGCGTATCGCTACGAGTCCGATGGCGCAAGTTTCGTCTCGATCCGACGTGTGTGCACGAAATTAGGGTGAATTACAGAAAAGCCGGATACGGGGCGATGTCCGCGGATACGCGTTGATTCCGGTGTGCACGCACACCCGAATCAGCTTCCGCGAAGTCTCACACGTCCGTATCGACGGTGCGTACGTATCTGTGAAGACCGCACGCGACCAAGTCGTCCCGTTTGGCGGGGCGTACTCAGTTCCGGGGGTAAAACAGGGTCTGGTTTTTCCTGTTTTTGGATCGCGGTGTGCGATCACCACAGGACGCGATGTCCCGAACAGTTTGTCCGGACACCGAGAGGGTCATACAAGCTTCACAACGCAATTTGCGGAATTGGAAACAGAGCTACGAGGCAAAAGTTACACGTACCTGAAGGGGACCCGAAAACAGGGTCGAAATCGTGTCCGAGTCGTGTCGGACACTGTGTCCCGTGTCCGACACAGGAACAGAGATTAGGGTTAGGGTTTCGAGCTGATGGCGGCACGCGGCGGAGGGAGGCGGCTGGACGGCGTAGTGGCGGAGGTTGTTCGCCGGAGCGAGGCCGACTGACGGCGGGTCGGCGGCGGCTCGGGGCGGCCGGCAGCGGCGGCTGCGGCTGTGCTGTGCTGCTGCTGCGGTTTCTGTCGACGGCGGCGACGCCGAGGGAGGAGAGAGGGGGAAGGAGCTGCGGCGGGCGGCGGGTGGCGCTGGCGGCGTAGTGGCGGAGGCGGCGGCTAGGCGAGGGAGGAGAGCAACGGCGGGTTCCGGCGGGTTAGGGTTAGGGCTCGGGTCTGTGGGGGAGGAAGAGGGCGGAGGCGAGGGGATTTATAGGGGTTCGGGGCGGGGAAGGCCGGGGCGTCGTGGGCGGAAGAATCGGAGGGGAGGCGCGGACGTGGGGCGGTTCTCCGGCCGAAAAATGCGGCGGCCGGCGGGTAGATCGGGGGAAACGTGGGGACGACGGGGTCAGCCGGGTCGGGCGGGTGAAGAAGCGGGTCGGGTTTTGGACATACCCGACCCGACCCGATAGGGCGGGGGACCGGGCTGGGCTGGGCTTCGGCCCACTGGGCCGGGCCGGCCCAGAAAAGAAATAAAAAAACAAAATAAAAATAAATAATAAATATTAATAATAATTAAATATAATTAGTTTAATTAATTAATTAATTAATAAAAATGGTTTTGAGGTATTTAAAAATAGGTCTGAGGCCCAGAAAAATCCAGAAAAATTACCCTAAGTCCAATTTTTCATTTTACACCCAAAAATGTTATTTTCATGACATTTTAATATTATTTATTACCAATTAAAAATTATTTATTAATTGAAAACCTTGATTTTAATTACAGAAAATTTCCAGAAAATTCCAGAAAATTGGGAAAAATCCAAGATTTAATAATTTGAAAATTTTGGGGGTTTACAGGACATCATCGAACCAATAAGTCCACCTTAATCTAAGGGGCATCAGTTTATCCTTGCCATCATCGGTTACTTCTCCAAGTAGGTGGAAGATGTTCCACTCGCCGAAGTAAAGACATCAAACGTGATCAACTTTGTCAATCATCACGCCATATATCACTTCGGCTTGCTTCGGAGGATCATCCACGATAATGGTCTGCAATTCGCGAGTCATATATTCTATCAATTTTGTGACAAGAATCAAATCTGAAATGTAGCCTCCACGACCTACAATCCTGTAGCAAATGGTCTGGCAGAAGCCTTCAATAAGGCCATCATAAAACTTCTCAAAAATTTTGTATCTTCCAATAAATACGACTGGAACGAGAAGCTGGGTGAATGTCTCTGGGCCTACCGTACAACTGTGCAGACATATACTGGCAATACGCCTTTCTCTCTGGTATACGAAAGCGAAGCGGTCCTCCCGCTTGAAATCCAAATCCCTTTACTCCGAGTGGCTCTCTCCAACCAATTAATCGTCGATGACAATCACCGTCAACGACTATACGAGTTAGAAGCACTCGACGAAAAATGTCTCTTAGCTCAATATCGAATTGAGTTATACCAAACGGGTGAAGAAGATGACCTACCAAATGGATGATCTCGTTCTGACCGTAAGAAGGCAGATGTTTATGACACATAAGACGGCTGGCAAATTCTAACCCAAATGGCAGGGCTCGTTCGTCGTAGAATTGGTATTCTCCAACGGCGCCTATCGGCTCACGAAACCCAACGACGACTAGCTCATGATGCCTATCAATGGCAAGTTCGTAAAAAGTACTACATCTAAACTTGACTTGTACTCCCCTCATCACCAGCGAGATAACCCAGATGTACATCTTTATACTCTTGGTTCTTCATCCCCAGCAAGTGCTTATGTGCAATATTTTTTTATTTATAAATTCTTGTAAAACCCATCGTCGGTATCTAGGATCCCTGGATATGCAAATGATGATGGATCCTCAAAGTCTCTCCAAAGGAGCAGTCCTCAGGTCCAGCAGCACACTTTCACAGTGATCACTCACTCTAATCTCTTTGGACGCTAGCCATGTTCATATTGCCTCTGAGCTATCGTTCCACCAATCTCCCCAGCGGAGCAGTCCCCAGGTCCACTCGCACAGTCTCGCAGTGACCACCCAAAAACTAATCCTGTTAGACGCTAGCCATGTTTATATTGCCTCTGAGCTTTCATCCCAAGATATATTTTCCTTCAAGTAACGGATTCTAGCCAATTGAAAGAATCTTTTGTTCAATCCAGAGATTATTTTGATTTTATTAGAAATAATGATTCAGCTCATAAGGAGGGACGCGATCTTGCTCGTGAAGGTAATAAAATTATCCGTAAAGTTTTAGTACCAATCTTCCCAGTGGAGAAATCCTCAGGTCTATCTTTATGTTCGGATAGACCACACTCAACAAATCACTCCTCGGCGAGTTTCTCGGACATCGGTTCACGTCCATGTTACCTCCATGCGGTCCCGTGCGTCCCAGACTCCATGCGGTCCCGTGTGTCTCTGGCCCTATGCGTCCCAGACTTCTTGTGGTCCATGCATCTCTGGCTCCATGCGTCCCAGACTCCATGCATCCCATGCATCTCTGGCCACATGAGTTTCAGACTCCATGAAGACCAAATTTTACTATTACGACAAGAGTGATTCTCTCCAACCAAGTATGGACTATGTGTCAAGCAGACCAAGACACGCCTACAAAGGACGAGAACCACCCAGATCTTCAGCAACCAAAAATACCAACGAGCACCTACGTGGGAGCTCGGCCTACTCACGGTTATAGCTACACCTTGTCAAGAAGTGGCAAGTGGAAACCTCCAACATCCATGTGGCCCATCATATGCGCACCCAGGGATGGCTATAAATATCAGGGTACCACACCCATGCAAGGGGTGGGCTGGTTATCTGTGAATCTACACTCTAGCAAGAGAGAAAAACTTTTATATCAGATCGTTCACGGAGTAAAAAGAGTTGCTACACTCCTAACCCTCTATCATCACCCCCCCCCCCCAGAACACGAAACGTGTACTTAGACTGTCTGTTTAGGACTCCTCTCTGTACTCTCTTTAGTTTGTTCAATTAAATCAAGTTTTTTTTCTAAACTTTCACATTTAATGGCAAACAATAATAGTTTTCTAGCGTGTGTACTCATGATCTTGAATATTAATAAAAAAATTATCTTTTTCCAGAACTTCTCTGTCGTGTTAAATGTTTTAAACTTTGGGTATTTGTATTAGAGGTAATGTGGACGTAGTACAATACCGTAGACTTTTACGGACATCCTGCTGGAGGATCTTTGGTGGACCTATTACTTATTGCGCACGAGAGTGCAAGTAATAAGTTCAAAACAGGCCTTGCCAGAGGTGATATGGACGTGGCAAGTTTGATAGAGTTAACACCGTTGGCGCACTTAAATTTAAGAGTAGGTGATAAATTGAGATGACGACTGGTGATAGTCGTAGGAAGAGGTTTGCTCAGAGGTCACTTGGACATGGCACACTCTCGGCGGAGGAAATGGGGATGGTAGCTCAGAGGTGACATAGATGTGAGCTGATCAATAGCCATACCGAGAGGTTAGGTATGATCCTGGTATTTTTGTGGAAGGAGAAGGAAGCGCGCCAGAAGTAGTATGGAGATGGCTGTTTGCTTCAATTGAGGACATCCTACCGAAGATTTTTGGTAGAATTATTATTTGTTACGTACTAGAGTGCAAGTAATAAGTTTTAAAAAAATTCGTATCAGAGGTTATATGGACGTGATAGGTTTTGTAGACCCATTACTTTTTGTGAATGTTAGTACAAGTAATAGGTTTGAGACAAGCCCTGTCAGAGGTAATATGGACATGACAGTTTTTGTTGACTTATTATTTGTTTCGCACGTTGAGTAAAAATAATAAGTTCTAAAACAATCACTATCAGAGGTAATATGGACGTGATAGGTTTTGTGGACCCATTACTTTTTGTGCATGTTAGTGCAAGTAATAGGTTTGAGATAAGCCCTGCCAGAGATAATATGGATGTGGTAGTTTTTATGAACTTTTTATTTGTTGTGCACGTTGAGTACAAATAATAAGTTCAAAAATAATCTCTATCAGAGGTAATATGGACGTGATAGGTTTTGTGGACCCATTACGTTTTGCGTCGGGAGGTTTGCTCAGAGGTAATATGGACATGGCAAACTCAGTTGGGAAAAAATATTAGGATAATAGTTCAGAGGTAATATGAACATGAACCAATGTTCGAGAAACTCGTTGTGTGCCTTCAACTCTTTCCTAAGCTTAGTCTAAGTTTTAGGGCAACAATTAAGGTCTTGACTAACTTATAAAACTATTGGAGTATGAACTTATTTCAACAATCCAACTAATTTCTGTTAGGCTAAAGGATGCTACTCAAGGTTTAAAAATAATAATAAGAGAACACAGATATTGCTATAGTACATATACATAAGGGTTATCATTATGAACTCATCCTTTAGTTATCAATCATTACTAACACATTTATGTTTAACTAAAAAAATAAAGGGTGAGGTTGGAGTAAATCAAACAATTCATAATGGCACGAGAAGATGCAACTACGATAGGAAGAATTTAGCACGAGATAAGGAATGGATATGGAAGAGAAGATAAGTCACCCAAGGAGACGAGGTGGTGATGGAAAAGAGGATACTACTACTGCTACTCGTGTCATCCATTAGCATCGCGGGTATGCTATCTAGTTAGAATATCAACATATCCTCATAACAGCTAAACTACCCTATATATAATTCTACATCTACTTATACACCTAAGATCTCATGTCACAATGGGGTTATGAGTATGAAATGACAATTATAACTAAAAGGTCATACTTGTATCTACGTCTTCCTGTGCATGCGCTCCCATATTCGTCATAATGAGTGCTTGGTCTTGTCCTTGGTCGTTCAGCTGGGGTTTAGCCTCCTCCATTTGGGCAGACTATAGAAGCAGTGGTGGGTCCCTTTGGTATCCTATACTTGAGGGTGTATGCAGTGTTCCTGATCCTAATGCCATAGACCTCTGGGTCTGCTGAGGACATCCTCAGGTTTTATGGTGACTTGATCCACATAACATGCACTTCCCCAATCGACGATGACAGTCTTTATAAATATGACCTATCTTACCACAAAAGTGACAAGTACAGAGGTCCTTGGCTGGATATGGTACGGCACTATATGGTTGTTGGTGTGCCAAAGGGTGTCTAATGGGTCCTCCTGGCTGTGTCCTTACTGGTCCTTGGTGAATTCTCTGTTGATTTCTATTTCCCCTGCTAATAGCCTCCTGGATCATGGCCTCTGTCAATAACTCGGCATAAGAGATCCGGGACTGTGAGCTAGTGTAGTGCTGGAGCTCCTGAGTCAGCCCGCGGTGAAACCTCTTAGCCTTCTCTAAGTCACTAGGTATTAGGACAGCGCCATATTTACTGAGGCGGCTAAACTCTGCTCATACTCGTCAACTATCTTGTTCTCCTGCTCCAGATGAAGGAACTGATCGTACAACGCATCCCTTACAGTGTCCAAAAATTACTTTCTCTCAAAGCACTCCAAGAATTGTTCCAAGTCTGGCGCGTACCCAACTGACGCTCCATTGATTTCCACCAGTGATGAGTGTTACCCTCTAGATGGGTCCTTACGCCTGTCATCCATAGATCTATAGGCAGCTGCGATACTTCTAACAACTTTTTGGTGTTGGCAATCCAGTTTGTGGTCTCCTCTGGACTCTCAATGCATTTATACGGCTTGGGGCCCATTTGCACAAAGTCCTTGACTGAACCAACTCGAACTTGCGGTACTGAAACTTGTGCCTGGGTTGGCGTAGGGGCTAGTGTCGTCATTCTCTCAAGTGTTGCCAGAAATTCTAGCCTCTGCTCTGCAGCCTGTGCGGCTGCCTGCTGACTTTGTTCCTGTATTACCATCTGGAAGAATTGGAACAGTTGTGTCTGGATATCCTGCGGTGCTAGTGGAGCTGGAAAAGTCCCATTAGACACCGTGGATGGAGCTGATGGAACTGGGTTGTTAGTCAGTCCATCCGGTCCCGGAAGAAGAGGAGTCGTTGAGGCCTCTCCTGGTGATTGGTTGTTGACCCCTGGAGACATATCGTCCCCGGTGGCGGCATGCCCGTTACGCAAATTCATCTCTCTACAAGAGATGGACGGAGGATTAGGAAGAGTACATGAATCAAGCAGGATGCAAGCACTTAAGTAGGACATGTTGGAAGGAAGGTGAGTTATAGTCAAGTGTGAATGAGATCTAAAAATCCAATCCTAGGTGCAGGCCCGCTCGGTACAGTTATGTAACCGAAACGTCTAACTTGACCTGCATGGGTCACCACAAAAATATGTCACGCCCCAGTCCCAGAATACGTAGGACTAGGAATACGTAAGCATGTCAGCCGTATGTATATGGCAACTCCAATATATGGATACCATAATACATACGTACGCTGTAATATAATATTAACTCACATGTGATATATATTTTGTCACAAGTCACAGGAAATACTAATCTCATCCACACAACAAGTCATAGAAAAAAAATAACTAAACTAGAATAAAGAGTCTGAATAATCCAAAAATAATAGTCGAGTGGAGACAATTCAACTACCAATGACTATAACCATATGAAAATGAGAGAGGAGTATAAAATCTCCAATATAAAATAAGATGATGATATAAGAGTATCAGCTAAGAGATCCATCGCTAGAGATAATTAAAGATGCTCAGAAGGTAAGACCTCCTCGGCAGAAAATAATGCGTCAGGTCCTGGCCCGTACTCCTGCGGATACTCCTGATCGTCTATACCTGACAAGGGACTAGGTCCTCAGAGGGACGTAACAAGATACATAAAAATATGCCAATTGAATACAGTAAACATGCATAATATACAGAAAATATATAAGTACGTCGTACAAGACAATCTATATGAATGCATAATGAGGATAACTTTTCGACGTATGGGCAGGGGTAGGCTACTCTATCTAATCTCACAACTCACGCACACGTCAGGAACATCAGAAATCGACATACTGCGAGGGTAGCGACCAGCGCGACACCAGAAATTGACATACCGCGAGGGTAGCGACCAGCGTGACATAACTACCGTAGTGCGTGCTAGTTACTACGGTTTTACCAGAGTGGTTACAGCCCATACGCCTACTGATTGTCCTCCTCTCTCATGATACTATGTGTTGAGTGTGTGCCAACATATATAATATATAATTATGACTGAAAGAAAATACACATGCAATAAATATATAAAAATATAATAAGCATGCAAAGTACTGTAAGCAATTTGGCAAGGTATACTTGCCTGGCAAGAAAGCTACAAAGTGTAAGCGTCCAGGCGTCAAGCACACAGGATCAAAAACTATGGTCTCCGAATAAACGTCTCCGGATGCTGAAATAAACATCACCAACGTTTCCAGAATAAGCGAGATAGCAAAAAAATACTAACCTTTCGTCCAATTTGCATACAGGAATAAAATAGTAATTTCGGGTCAAAGCGGGGTCCACATGTGGGCCACCTTGCACCGAAATACGTGCCAGAGGTAAAGGTCTCTAAATAGGATAAATTATAGGTTAAATAAATTTTAAACGTCAATACGGACTCAAGGTATGTCCAATTTTGGATTCCGGTGAGCCAAACACAAATTCGCCCTAAAAGTCAACCGTGGGGCCCATAAATAGGCGGCTTGATACCATGAATCCAATGGCGTAAGTTTCGTCCATTCTGACGAGCGTTCACTAAATGAGGTGGTATTTTACAAAAGTTGCAATACGGGGCCTTTTTCGGATACGGATTGATTTCGACGCTCACACACGTCCGAATCAGTTTTCGTGAAAGTCCACATGTCAGGACATACCATACGCACCTTTCGATGCAATTGGTACGCGACGGGGCGGTCCCGTTTGGCGGGACGCACTCCGTATCACAAAAATTATGTTTCGAAAACAAGTTTTTTTGAGTTTTCAATCTAATTTATCTCTGATTCTAACACATAATAAAATAAACTAATTAACAAAAATTGATCTCGGTTATATAGGCTTTACACAGAAAAAGGTGGATCTCGATTTGGATGTCTACGTTGGGATATATCGGCCTCGAAATATAGGGCGTTGGAACAATTTATATTAGTTTAAAAGTATGGTTTTTCCTCAACTTGGCATCAATTTTTACCTAGTTAATAACGTTGCTCAAATGAAACTAACTAACAGGGTTTAGAGAGCGATAGGTGATGATCATACCGGCAAAGACGGATCCGAAATCGGACGAGAGATGAGGCAGAAAACGGCGCGTGAATGAGGGGTCGTCGCTGTCAACTCCTGTTGCGGATGTCCGCGCGGGGTTTGCTGTTCGGTTCGGCCAGCGTTCTCCGGCGGCGGCGCAAGGCAGCGCTGGGTCGGCGCGGTCGACGGCGTGAAGGTGATTAGGTTAGGGTTTATAATATGGTTTACATGATATATATATATATATATATATATATATATATATATATATATATAAAGGGGCGGGGGAAGATGGTCCTGGCCGCGGGTACTGTGCTCGCGGGGGGGGGGGGGGGGGGTTGCTGTGGGCTTAGGTTTAGTTGTTGTGACTTAGTTGTTGTGGTTTAAGTTTGGTTGTTGTGGCTTAGTTGTTTTAAGGGGGGGGGGGGGTAGATTAGATTAAGGACTTAAGATTTTTAGTTAAGGGTCTAATAAAAATCCTTTTTTTCTCTTTTGTTTTTATTATTATTACTATAATTATTATTATCATTATTACATTATTATTATTATTATTAACTATTACTTATTATTATTATATTTTATTTTATTTACATATATATATATGAGATATAGAAAATCCAGAAAAATATTGTACCCAAAAATAAATTCAAAAAAAAATCTATCACTCTTCCACAAAGATTCCTAAAAAAAATAGTTTTTGTGCACTAATTCTGAATGGGCATTTATCTAGGTACTTAAATCAATAAATTATATTTTCTAATTAACAAAAAATAATATAAATAAATTTAGTGATTAATTAATTAAATAAATAATATTTAAAATTAGGGGGTTTTACATCACCCATTCCTCTGTTTTGTCTGGTCAGACACGTCATGAGAGTCTTTTTTTCTTGTCCTCTTGATTACAGTATGCTTCGCACTTTTTGGTGCACTTGTTTTGTTCTTCTTTCTGAGACTGAACGTACGAAACTGACAACCCAATCAGCCAAGTGTCTTACTCGGTTTTAGTTTCGAGCACAAGGGATACCGTTGTTATGATCCCTTGGCCCGTTGTCTTCGTCTATCACGCCATATCTCCTTTCTGGAGGACTATCCTTATTTTACTGTACTACCTCTGGATGTTCTTTTTTTCTCCAGTTATGATGTATAGTGTTTCCATTGATCATACTACATTGCTTTCCTCTCCTAGTACAGCTCCTCCTACGATGCCTCTGTCACTAACTTACGAGGATCCTCCATATATTCCACCAACCTCCGCTACACCATCTTCTCCACCATCTATGCCTCCACCACAACCTCTCCGTCAGTCCCAACGTACTCATCAACCATATGCTCGTTTTACTCCCAACATTTTCGGTCGATCGAACAAGTTTGGTTTTTCTACATTAATCTCATATTCTCCACAGTTTCATTCCTTCGTTATAGCTATTCATACTACACGAGAGCCCAGTTCTTATCAAGAAGTTGTTCAGTACCCTGAGTGGCAGGAGGCTACGTCAGAGGAGTTTCGAGCATTTCAGTAGACAGGTACTTAGGATATTGTTCCACTCCCAAAAAGGGTCCAGCCTGTCAATTGTAAGTGAGTCTTTAAGGTCAAGTAACGACCTGATGGATCCATTGAGCGACACAAGTCTTGCCTTGTTGCCCGGGGTTTTACACAGGAGCATGGGATTGACTATGATGAGACATTTGCCTTTGTTGCTCAAATGACCACAGTTTGTCTATTACTAGTTGTTGTTGTCGCTCGTTAGTGGCCACTCTATCATATGGATATGAAGAATGACTTTCTTCACAGTTCTTTATCCGAGGTTGTCTATATGGAGCCCCCTTCATGCCTTCATATTCCATCGGGACATATTTTTCGCCTTCGTCGTGCTATCTATGGTCTCAAGCAAGCTCCTCGAGCTTGGTTTGAGTGTTTCCAGAGTGTTATTTGTGAGGCAGGTTTTCAACAGTGTTCTCAGGATCATTCTCAGTTTGTACGTCGTCCACCGCATGGACGAATTCTTCTTTAACTCTATGTGGATGACATAATTTTGACTGACGATGATTCTACAGGGATTGCAGCTACTCAGAGGTACCTTCATCAGCAGTTTCAGATGAAAGACCTTGGCAATCTTCGATATTTTCTTGGACTCGAGATTGCACAAGGCAAGCGAGGGATACTTGTTTCTCAACAGAAATATACTTCAGAGATTATTTCGTTGGTTGGTCTATCGAATAGTCGCACAGTTGATACTCCTTTAGAGCTTCATGTGAAGCTTCATCCCACAGATGGTGAACCTCTCACAGATCATACTCGCTATAAACAGCTAGTGGATCAACTTGTATATCTCTGTTTGATCAGGCCAGATATTTCTCATGCAGTTAGTCTTTTATTTTTGCGCCTCGATCAGCTCACTATAGCGCATTACTCCGGATTCTCCAATATCTTCAGGGCTCCATTACGCCCTCATTATTTACGTCTTCTACATCTACTCTGGAGCTTCGAGCATTTTATGATACAGATTGGGCAGGAGATTCGACCACCAGACGATCTACTACAGGATTTTGTTTGTTTCTTGGAGATTCGTCGATCTCATGGCGAAGCAAGAAACAAGTCGTTGTTGCATGTTCTTCTACTGAGGCAAAGTACAGAGCTATGGCTGCCACCACCAGGAAGATCGTCCTTGTACGTAGACTGCTCTATGATATAGGCATTGCTCCAACAGGACTTACGCCGCTTCACTGTGACAACAAGAATGCTATACAGATTGCAAACAATTCAATTTTTCATGAACGGACAAAGTACATTAAGATTGATTGTCACTTCGTCCGTGAAAAATTTTTGTTGGCACTATTTTTCTACCACATGTGACGTTCGTTGATCAGCTGGCATATTTTTTTACAAAATCACACCACATACCATGATTTCAGTTTCTATTGAACAAACTCATGTTGTTTGATCCACCATGAGTTTGAAGGGGGTGTTAAAAATAATTAGATTTAGGATTAAATTCTCTCTCCTATATGGATACAAATTTCTTCCCCTACTCCTATCTGTATATGGATACGTTCTTTCTTTATATATATTCGTAGTTGTATGACTTGTTAACATTATCAGTTAATGAAATCAATACGATCAATTTGTTTCATGTTCATTGAAAATTGAATTTGGTGTTGTTATATAAACACCAGTTCTATTAAAACCAAATTTCAACCGAACCATTTTATTTGAAAATTGAATCGAACCAAAACGGTTTGGTTAATTTAGGCTTTTCATACTAGGTCTAGCTGGTAGTTAAGTTGGTTTTGACATTTCCTTTGAATACTAGTATTGATAGTAATTTTTCACAAGAAATTTTTTTTTTAGCTAAAATTTACAAGAAAAAAAATGACGGTCAAAACGCAGATTAAGTAACATAATATACAAATATAATAAAATCAAATAAATATAATTAAAAAATAATGAAACACAACTAGAAACCTACAACACTGGTCAAAGATTCAAATTATATATATATATATATATATATATATATATATATATATATATATATATATATATATTTGTATCAATATTGTACCAAATAATATCAACCACATATTTTTTAAAATGTGTGATTATAAATCATCTCATAAAGTCGATGTCACGTCAGCATACTTTATAACCACACATTTTAAAAAAATGTGTGACTGAGATTAGGGGTGTGCATTATTCGGTTTTGGACCGAGAACCGAACCGAACCGAATAAGAGATTTGGTTCGTTTTAAAAAAAATGCGTTTTGGTTTCGGTTTTGAAAATACTAAAATTTCTATTTCGATTTCAGTCCAAAACCAAAACCAAATAAGATTTATACAATTATGTAAATATTCTTATTCTATGCATATTTTGTGATTAAAAATGTATATATTTTGAAAACAACAATCTATATACATATTTTGAAACCTAACTTTAGACTTTGAAATACAACAAATGTGTGTATCAAATTATAACTTTTAATATAATTTAACCACGATTACAACTTTATATCCGATCCATTAAACAATAATAATGGTTCAACCGAATAACCAAATAGCTTATTCGGTTCGGTTTCGTTTGATTTTGGCTAATTTCGATTCGGTTTCGGTTTTAGATCTTTAGAATTTCAGTTTATTCAGTTTTTGACTATTTTGGTTCTGTTGAAACCGAAAAAACCGAATGCTCACCCCTAGCTGGGATTGCTTAGTGCAATAATGGTACAATAAACATTGGTACAATCTTCTGTTATATATATATATATATATATATATATATATATATATATATATATATAACCAAGTGTAGATAAGTAATCGTAATTCAGTTTTCGATTTGAAATCCGAACTGTGTAACCGAAAATTTTCACACCAAAAACTCAAAACCAAATTTTTTGGAAAACCGAACCAACTTGCTCATATCCATTCGGTTCGATTCGGTTCGATTTTGGACCGAGATATGCTCCAATAAGGATCTTTTTTGGAACAGTTTTTCAGAAACCAACATCATAAGACTGCATTTGGTATTTCTGGTACTAGTCAAAAAGCAAAAGAAAAAGCAACCATTGACAACAGTCTCTTCCTTGGTTTCCAAAGCTATTCCAAAACATAATTAGCTAATAAAAAGTAAGCAGATATTACCAAATAATTTATGTTATTACAAGTCGTACCGCACCCAGCTGAAGACGATCTTTAATCAAGAAAACAAGGGACTAGGTTACAAGGCATCATTCGGCAGAGGATTAGCAAATAATGTGATCCTGTAATATAGATAAAATTCTAACAAAGGTTTGCTTTAAAAGGAAGCAATAATGTGCAACACATTGTGTAAACATTACATCATTAGGAGAAAAAAAAAACTATTTCACAAAATAATCCCACTCTCGAAAATCTCCCGTAGCTAACACAAACCAATGCATTTTTCACTGCACATACACAATTGTACAAAGATGAAACTCCAATCAAGAATGAATAAGCCAACCAGCAGCTATCGATAAACCTCCCTCCATCGGCAGCACGTTCTTTCTATATGAGGCCTGTATATGCATTGGATGCTGGAAGAGGCATACCCGTTCCCATGGCTGGGCCGTATGGATAGACACCAACAGCCGCTGCGTACGGGTTACCAAACGGATTCATGGTTGGTTGTGGCTGCTGATAACCGCCGCCACCCATCATCATCTGCTGCTGGAGCATGAAAGCTTGCTGTTGCTGAGCCATTGTTGCCATCTGAACAGAATGAGGCGCCGCAACTGCTGTCGAGCCATAGAATGGGTCGTGAGCCATTACTGGCTGCATTCTAGAACCGGCCATCGGTGCTGCTGTATCCCATGGGTTGTAGCTTGTTGTCTGGTTGGCTTGTCTGATCGCATCATCATATAAGCTGTCTAATGTCAGCTTGTCAAGCCCCCCAGCCTGCCATGAAGGATGCACACGATAATCTCATAGGCAATTTATAAAGAAGATATAGAGCATTTTATGTTGGTGTTTTCTACTTGGCTTTGGGAGTTTTAGTCCCATATTGAAAAACCACCAATGTGTATATCTCAATATATATCTATGCTTAGTATTGGTATATGCACATGGGATGGAGGTCCATATGGATTGACTTTTCCTAGAGGGTTTAAGTGTGAACTCCATTAATACAATCTTTGTTTTGTCACCATCTTTGGGAAGTTTTCCTTAGGAGCTAAGCTCTGAAGGGGCTTAGCGACTCGGACACGGGCTCAAGGGCGCAAAGTGGCACTTTGTTGGCACACTTTGCACTTAGCATCGTCGCATGGCACTCGTGCGCTCCTTTATGCACGATTGCTAGCTCGGACGCATGATTCGTGGCGTGCTAGCTCGGGCGCATGCGGCCTGGCGCTATGCGTCCCGGCGTTATGTGGCCAAGATTGGATGAGCGAGTCGCACGTGGAGGGGACAGGGTCTGCTTTAGGCGGCGCATGCGGAGCATGGTTTTATGTGCCTTCCGGAATATGTGGCACATGCGCGAGCGGATGCTTTCGGCGTTTGGCGGCGTTGTCTGCCTCGTGCAATACAGCGTAACCGACGGCGGAGGCGGCGCATGCGGCATTGACACCCGATTTTGAGGGGATCTAGTCGGTCAGCGCATATGCGGCCTGGTGTTTTCTCAGGCCGCATAGGTGCTGTTTTCTTCTATTTATATAGAGGACCTCCTCTTTCATTTGAGGAGAGAGGAAATACATATGGAAAACCGAGAACACCAGATTATAGGCGGCCCAGAGTGTCTCCCTCTCACATGGTGTCTCTGGGTGGTTTCGAATGTGACTTTGAGCATTTCAGAAGTTCTTTTGTGAACTTGCTGGTTCCTGGAGGCAAATCGTCTGTACGGCGAATCTTGCTTTGAGCAACGGTAGTTTTGACCACCCCAGCAAGGAGCTTCTCTTCTGTTTTCCTTTGCTTCGTTCTTTCTCCTTGTAGCGTCTGCGAACGTAAAGAGAAGAACGTTTTACTTGTTGCTTGTTGTAATCTTCATTTTATTCGGAGCCAGTTTGTAACATGTTCTTTGGTTCGTGCTTCGTTGGAATCGAGAAATATCGGATGAGTAACTCTTGTGTGAATCTCTGATCTCGACGACAACTTGGGTTCCAGTAAAGAGCGGACCTTCGGGTCTCGCTAGCAGCTCTGTATGGCCCGCGTTCTACCATCTTTGATCCGTCTCGAAACTAACAATCTCAAAGCAAGATCCGAAGAAAGATGTAGAACATCCGATTAAATCTTCTCGGCAACAAGTTTTCACAAACTTTGAGAAGATTGACAGGATACACTTCGAACATTTGGATGTGGGAAGGAGTCATTTGTCAAATGTTGAACGTGAGTTGTCAGAACCTACCATTTCCCAGGATTGAGGAGTTAGCGTTTGAAGGACGCGCATTCCAGTTGGAAGGAAGATTACAAAGTTGACCAAGGATTGCAGAGTATGCGCATAACGAGACTTAGCGCATGACAGTTCTTGACGGTTGGCAAGACTTGGCCGCATAACAGTCTCTTGCCACATGAAGACTTGGCCGCATTGCAGTCTCTTGCCGCATGAAGACTGTTGCCGCATAGAAGCATCTTGGCGCATAGAAGGTCCTGCCGCATGGCAGAGCAGGACGCATGAAGACTGTTGCCGCATAGAAGCCTCTAGGCGCATAGAAGGTCCAGTCGCATGGCAGAGCAGAACGCATGAAGGCTTATACGTATGTAGGACGCATGGAGGCTTATGCGCATGCAGGACGGATGGAGGCTTATGCGCATGGCATGACTTGACTCATGGCTAGAATTGGAGCTTGAAAGCAGAACCAATTCGAACCTATTTAGCAAGGTATAGCTAAAACTTGGTTCCTTTGATTTCTTAACTTGGTTGTTATGATTGCGCAGGTTGAGTTATCAAGCGTGGCTACTGACTGGTGGATAGACACTGGTGCATTCGGCCACGCATGCTCTGTGAAGAAGCTGTTCACCAAGGAAGAGCACTATCTCAGAAGGAGGTCTCTATGGCGAACAAGTGTCAAGCAGAAGATCTAAGGATCAGGATTATGATTCTGGACTTCCGGCTTGAGAAAGAGATTGTTCTTATTGAGTTGTGTCGCATCTGACTAAGACATGTCCTTTTCAATGATGTCTAAGTTCAGGGATATCTCCAAGATGTGAGGGTAAGGAGGTGGAGAGACGTGATGACTATGTTCAGACATAGGTAGTCAGGAAGCCGTTTAGACGGATGACTACAAGTATAGATCCTATGGAGCCGGTGCGCTCAAATATCTATGACTTTTATTCTCCACAAAGGGCCGGGGTGAAGTTTATCACTTCTTTCTTTGACGATTTCTCGAAAAATACGTTCGCGTATCTTCTCATAATCGAAAGGTGAAGCATTCGAGAACCTCAGGGACTTCAAGTTTGGAGCTGAGCGTCATATCAGTCCACAACTCATAGACTCATAAGTTTTCTATACGAAGAGCATCGTTCTTTGGATTCGCATCGTTTAGCTTAGAACATGGAATTGACTATGGAACGACATCTCCAATCCATTGAAGGTGCAGATAGGAAGGACGAGCACTTAACAGTAATGATGACTTCTATATTGTTGTTCAGAGGGCCTTCAAGATTGTCTGTGGGAGAATGTTGCATGTAATTCTGGTTCAAAGTCAGATCCACATGAATATCGTTCGATTGTGGAGGTTTTCCGGAAGACCATATCAACCAAAGTTGTTGACACTTCTGAAGAAGAAGATGTAGTCCAGGAAGAAATTGTCTTTTAAGAGACAACATTTGAACCAGAACTCGAAGAATAGTCAGCTAGAAGAGTCGGGAGGTCGAAGGACCAAAGATGATCTTATCACCTATCATATGGAGGTCGTGCCACTTACCTATGATGAGGCGATAAAGACCAGAGACTTAGTCTGCTAAGAGGAGGCAGTCCAAGGAAAGATTGACCCCATATCAACACTTGAATGTTGATCAATCTGCCCGAAGGAGCTAAACCTTTCAAATGCTTATATATCTTTAGTAGAAGAAAATGGAACTAGCCAGAACAGTTGAGTTCAAGAATAGGCTTGTAGCCTAGGAGTTTTCTCATATAACAGGAGATTGAGTTCTTAGGTACCTCGTTGAGGGTGTCATATATCAGGATGATGATTGTCATAGCTGCTATTCATAAGCTGATTGTTTATCAGATGAAGGAAGACAGTTATGAGAGATTCACGGACAACAGACATAATTATTGTCATTCAGGTTTGAAGACAGTCTGCGGGATGGTGATATCTCAAAACGGCCTGAAGCAAATCCCAGGATGTAGCAGCAGAAATTTGACAAGTCATCTAGTCAAAGTTGACGCAGGATCAGCAAGACAGACTAGTGTGTGTACACAAAGTTCGCTGACAAGAAAAGAGTCATCTTTTTGTATCTATGTGGACGACTTGCTAAATTCCAGCTGTGGATATAGAAGCGTCACTAGAACAAAGATGTCATTTTGTCCAGTTTTAGGACATGGGATTGCGGAGGTCATCCTAAGGATATAAGTCAATCCAGATGTCAGGTGGACTTCTCAGGCACAAGCTCTCTTCAAAAGATAATTGGTCACACGCTTTAGGTATCATGGTCGATACTCCTCAGGTGTAACATTAAGCTGAAGATATGTCACGTCCCGATCTCCGGCAGATAATCGGATTTGCACATAACTTGCAAATTCTAGCATGAGTCTATTCCCACAAAACCTAACACAGGTCGGCACAAAGGTCTTCGCATAACAATTTCGTACAAGCAATCATATCATTCACATGTATTTTTTGAAATTATTTAGACTTATTGTTTGGAACATCCCATCGGGTCAACGAGAGAGTGTGTTTCGTACATAACCCACGAACGAGCTTTCGAAACTAAGAAAAATAGATATGAAGTTCAAAGACGTATAGACATGCTCTGATACCAATATGTCACACTCTGATCTCCCGCAGGTAATCAGGTTTGCACATAACTTGCAAATTCTAGCATGAGTCTATTACCACAAAGCCTAACACAAGTCGGCACAAAGGCCACATGATTCTTGTTCAGAGTTAAATCTAAAGGAAAGCATCAGACAGTTGGTGTACTCGAGCATCATCAGGTGCATGATTCAAGCTACGAGTACCACCAGGCCTGATATAGCTCTCGATGTAGGGATGTTGAGTCAGTTCACGAGCAGTATGTGTGTTGTTGAACACTGGAAGCTGTGAACAGAGTCGTCAGAATTCTCAAGTGGACTCAGTAGTATATCCTACACTACAGCAGTCATCCAGATATGATTGAAGGCTTCGGTGATGTCAGTTGGTGCTCAAGAAAGAAGAGTGAAAGATCCACAGGAGGACGTGACTTCTCCTGGAGTGGTACTGCTATATTGTGGAAGTCGAAGAAGCAGTCTTTACTCTCAGAATTCTATGTACTAACAGCTGCAGCATATTAAGCAGGATGTCTCTGGAAGCTCTCAGATGATCTTCCTATGGTTAGTACACAGATTCGGGTGATACCGACATACTGTGAAAACCAGAAGCTGCAACAATGGCATCTATTCATCTCTTCAAAGGTCTGAAGAGAACTGCATGAGCGCAGCTAGCGTGGATCGTTACAGTGGTTAAAGATCGGAGCCAGGTAAATCTGGCAAATCCATTCATTATTGGCTTCAAGCGCCAGCTAATTGTAATAACTATAAAGGAACGTAGTACTCCATGCTATTGTGGGGTGACACCACCATGAGGTACCTCGACAGGGTAAAGCCTCGGCTTCGGGCCATGTCACAGCAGCAGTAGCACCGCATATAGTCAAAGTCGAGCACTATAAAGGAGCGTAGTACTCCATGTTATTGTGGGGTGACACCACTATGAGGTACCTCGACAGGATAAAGCCTCGGCTGTAGGCCATGTCACAGCGGCAGTAACACTGCACATAGTCAAGGACACAGCAGATATGGGCTTGGAGGACCTCTTGTATTGCGTCTCTGCAATCTTACCATTTAGTTTTATGCTATTGGTTCAAAGAGAAATCTATCAGGCATCTAGCTATTGGTTCAAGAGAGGACCATTGACCAGGAGAATATCAGGTACAGTGGGTAGTCCTCAGGGACATTGTGTAATACGTACCCGGAACCACTGTGGTCTACTATTTGTTCTTACTCGGAACATTTCCTGTGGGAAGATGGCTTTAACGCCTTAATGAGTTCTCGGACAGAGTGAATGTCCGGCGTGCGTTACAGGAAGCATGAGTAGTTTTAGCACTACAAGGGACTTGTATCCCATGCTACAGTGACGTGACACCACATGAGGGAGTGAACCTCGGCTTCGGGCCATGTCACAACGGCAGTAACACCGCACATAGGCAGGCAGACTAATGCTGAAAGGAAATAGAGTGGTAGTACAGCACTACAAAGAGGCATGTGACCTCATGCTACAGTGGGTGACACCACATGAGGGAGTGAACCTCGGCTTCGAGCCATGTCACAGCGGCGTAGCACCGCACGGAAGCACAAGGCTTCATGCTGGGAGGTAGTACAACACTACTAAGAGGTTGTGACCTCATGCTACAGTGGATGACACCACATGAGGGAGTGAACCTCAGCTTTAAGCCATGTCACAGCGACGTAGCACCGCACAGGAGCGCAAGGCTCCATGTTGTGTGTAGTAACGGCACTACTAAGAGGCATGTGTCCTCATGCTACAGTCAAGAGGGAGATCCTCGGCCTTGGGTGGCCATGTCATGCGGCGTAGCACCGCACAGAAGCGCAAGCTTCATGCCGGATAATAAACCCTCTATAGTGAAAGAACTCACCTAAGTGTATGGATAGAGATATAGGTCGTCTCTTGAGGGAAAGCTTGTAGACGCCCAAGATACATATACTGAGACCAGGTCAGCACAGGGCCTTTAAACGTGCGACCGGATGGCACAGCTAAGGTCATTGTGTGAGTGGGGAGAATAGCAGCTATGGTGCAAAATTCAAGGCATAGTCCATTCTTATATCGTACTGTTGTTTGACCCGTGCGGGAAGATTCAAGTCGTCGACGACATCTATCCTAATGCATGATGGCAGTCACTGTGAGGAACGCTCAACCATATATTGTGATATATGTTGAAGATTGTTAGTGTTTTCCACTTGGCTTTGGGAGTTTTAGTCCCACATTGGAAAACCACCAATGTGTAAATATCTATACTTAGTATTGGTATATGCACATGGGATGGAGGCCCATATGGGTTGACTTTTCCTAGAGGGTTTAAGTGTGAACTCCATTAAGACAATCTTCGTTTTGTCACCACCTTTGGGAAGTTTCCCTTAGGAGCTAAGCCCTGAAGGGGCTTAGCGACTCGGACTCGGGCACGGGCTCAAGGGCGCAAAGTGGTGCTTTGTTGGCGCACTTTGCACTTAGCACGTCAGCATCGTCGCATGGCGCTCGTGCGCTCCTTTATGCACGAGTTGCATGCACGATTGCTAGTTCGGACAAATGCTTCGTGGCGCATGCGGCCTGACGTTATGTGACCAAAGCGCTATGCGTCACGGCGCTATGCGACCAAGGCTCTATGCGACCAGGCGTTATGCGGCCAGGGGTCATACGGCCTGGCGTTATGCGGCCAGGGGCTATACAGCCAGACACTATGCGGCCAGGGTCTTTGTGGCCAGGCGCTATGCGGCCTGACGCTATACCGCCAAGATTGGATGAGTGAGTCGCATGTGGAGGGGGCAGGGTCTGCTTTAGGCGGCGCATGCGGCACATGATTTTTTGTGCCTTCCGGAATATGCGACGCATACTACAAAAGCGGCTGCTTTCGGCGTTTAGCGGCACTGCCTGTCTCGTGTAGTATAGCATAACCGACGGCGGAGGCGGCGCATACGGCATGGGCAGCGGAGGCGGCGCATGCAGCATGGGCAGCGCATGCGGCATTGACACCCGATTTTAGGGGATCTAGGCGGCGCATATGGGGCCTGGTGTTTCCTCAGGCCGCATAGGTGTTGTTTTCTTCTATTTATATAGAGGACCTCATATTTCATTTGAGGAGAGAGAATATACATATGGAAAACCGAGAACACCATATTATAGGCAGCCCAGAGTGTCTCCCTCTCACATGGTGTCTCCGAGTGTTTTCGAATGTGACTTTGAGCGTTCCAGAAGTTCTTTTATGAACTTGCTGGTTCCTGGGGGCAGATCGTCTGTACGGCGAATCTTGCTTTGAGCAACGGTGGTTTTGATCACCCCAGCAAGAAACTTCTCTTCTGTTTTCCTTTGCTTCGTTCTTTCTCATTGTAGCATCTGCGAACGTAACGAGAAGAACGTTTTACTTGTTGTTTGTTGTAATCTTCATTTTATTCTGAGCCAGTTTGTAACATGTTCTTAGTTCGTACTTCGTTGGAATCGAGAAATATCAGATGAGGAACTCTTGTGTGAATCTCTGACCTCGACGATAACTTGGGTTCCAGTAAAGAACGGACCTTCGGGTCTTGCTAGCAGCTCTGCTATGGCCCGCGTTCTATCATCTTTCATCCGTCTCGGGACTAACATTTTATACATATTGTCGTCCAGTTAAAGAAGATAAATATTTACATTGTACCTGCCCTAGATTTTATTTCATATAATCTAAGATAAAAATTTGCATATGTTCACATGCACATCATTTTGTTTAATGCAATGTAACGTCAACAGAGTTTCACAAGGAAATTTTTATGTTTCACTCGTATGTTTAGAGATCTCAGTACCAGTTTACTTGCAGCAGCAGCTGATTCATTTGAGCTAGGAGCTGTCACAAGTGCCAACTCCCAGCCTGTGGTTCCCATCTCCAAACTCAGATTAGTAGTGGGTGCAGAGATGTCTGCAATATTTCAACAAGAAAGGAATCTTGAGATTGATTCTCACTACGGTAAATAATCAAGGAAGGCGAATGGTAACTTACCAACTGGAACAATAGCAAGTGCCAAAGCATTTTGGTTTTCTAGTTCGATGGCATCTGGGCTGGTTTCATGTAAGCCCTATAAGATCAAGTTAGCATTAAGTCATGACTGGATGAGTATTGGTGAAAATATGACAGTATACATGCAAACCAAGACTAGAATACTACTAGCAAATCAGTTTCACTGGAAACAGGGGTTTCCACTTTGACTGGCTCAGGAGGAGGTGAGGGTGGTGTCTCAGGAACCTCCTCTTGCACTTCAGGAGCTTTATGATACTCTATTGCCAATACAACCTTTGGATCTTCCTTCGCCTCTTTCACCTGATTATGTACATATGCTTCGTTTCAGAGGACAAGAGAGTAAACTAGATGTTGAAAATTAACGTAACAAAGATAGAATGCACCATATAAAGAAAGTTTGTGTACAGCTGGATAGTCTACGAAAACGTTCTAGGAAGTTGAAAAAAACTTTTAGCTTACACTTCACTTGAAAATCTTCATCATCTTGCTAAACTTCCAATTTCCTCATACATAATAGCTGTTTTCTTTACCATTATGTGTAGAGAATGCTATTAGACCGAGGCAAAAAGTTCCAAACAAGGATACATAAGGTTTTATTGCAAAGTTAATTGCCAATGGTTATATATGATTCAGATAGGTGCAATATAAGGAGCAAGACCCTAGAATTCCACTAACAAACTGTCATTTGACTTTTTATGTGTACAAATCAGGCACTTCAACAGATGGAAAGATATAAGTTCCCTTCCAAGCAGGTTATGTATATGAGTGAATCCCCAACTAACAGCTTTAAAACCCTAGGTTGGTTTCTCTCTTTTTAGGGTATTTATCCTGTTTCTCAAAGGAAAAAAAAACTGATTTAAAATCCCCATAACCCCTGAAAGTTGCCTAGTATTTATTCCACTAGAAGCTTCTGTTGAAAGGAAAATAAGCCATCCTCAGCACAAGCAGTTTGTGTAAGATTGTTAGGATTAGATGCAGTCGGCCTACCTGAGACTATGAACCAAACTTGATAGGAAAAGGCTCATGAAGCTGAAAATCTGTATATTTTTTTGTTCAAAAAAGGATGGTATCAAGGAGACCCCAGCCAAACTTCATTCATATCAAAGCAATATATTTCGTACAAGATAAGAAGTATGAACCATATAATACCCAGATACAGGAAAGGTCAGGGTACTCTCTATCCATGTCTCTGGAAACTGTTGATATGGTATGTTGGGTGTCATATTTAAGTATAGTATAAGCACATGGGAATATCCTGAGGACATATTTGGGATGCCAGAATATGTCACAGGATATTCCATTATGAGATTATTGTCATAATGATTGAGATCATTGTATTAATGACTGTAAGGCTATATAATGCCAATGAGACAATCAATAAAATCATCAACTAATTTCAACATGGTATCAGAGCCAAGTTTCCACAAACCCTAGCCGTCACCAAGCTTCCACAAACCCACAGGAGGATTTTCTAGATCTCCTCCACCGAACTCTTCCACGCCCCCTCCCTTCCCGCCTCGTCTACCCCCCTCCCTTCAAAAAAAAAAAAAAAAAAAAAAAAAATCTTCACGGCTGCTGCGACTGCTGCTGCTGCTGCGACGGCGGCTGTGAAATGCGTGCTGCCGCCTCCTCCACACCAGCACTAGACATCGCCTAATAGGGATGCCTAGATCTGGAAAAAGGGGGGACATGTTCGGATCTAGGAGCGGACGACGAGGACGAGCGTGAGTCGTGGAGCGGACGTGACATGATTGGATAGACGAAGCATCGATGGAGGAGATCATCAAGAAGCTAGATTCTGCAGAGGTGGCGACGTTGATGAAGTTGTTGACGATGTTGGCTGGTGAGAACACGACACGAACGTCGCCGGAGTTGAAGCTTCCCTCCATCGATCTGAAATTAGATGGACCAGCCACCTATCTGAGTTGGTCACGGCGGGTGAGAAGAACCCTCGCAGGAAAAAACATGGAGGGGTTCCTGACGGGCGAGACGACAGAGCCGGACGAGGGCTCGACAGGACGCGATGAGTGGAAGTCCACTCATATGGTGATCTACATCTGGCTTCTCAACTCCTTAGTCCAGTCTATTGCCGCCACAGTAGACGGTATTGAGATGGTGAAAGATGTGTAGGAGAAGTTGAGAAGGACCTATGATGGTGTGGGGAACAACTTACGGGTCTTCCAGATAAAGGGGGAGATTGATGACACCGTACAGGGAGAGAAGACGGTGCAGGAGTATGCCACGGAGTTGGAGCGTCTGTGGTTGGATTATGATCACTCCTCAGATCGGACGAGCTGCGGGGACCCTAAGTGTAAGGAGAGACAGGTGTGTCTGCAGGAGAGGACGATGAAGTTTCTCAAAGGGCTGACTGCAGCTTTCGCACAGAGGACGGCCCTACTTCTAGCCCAACCAAAGATCCCTAGCCTTGAGGAGGCTATCTCAGCCATGATCCAGGAGGAGACACGCATCAGGCTGCAAGCAGGGACATGTGGTCCCCCCGAAGCAAAGTCAGCACTAGCGATCACCAGCTCAGGTAACACACGATCTAAGGGAGAACCCTGGCAGGATAACCGGCAGTGCTACAACTGTGGGGAGATGGGTCATCATCGATATGCTTGTACCAAACCACCTAGGGAGGGAGACTCAGGTGGTGCACGAGGACCGTTCGGCGGACGAGGATATAATGGAGGACGTGGTCGTGGTCGAGGGGGTAGACGAGGCGGCCGAGGAGGTTATCGAGCAAACCTCCTGATATCAGAAGGGAACGGAGAAGCTGATGGCACCATTACTGTGGAGGACCAGGCACTGGGAGACATGAGGAGTAGAACAGAGGAGGCGTCCACCTCATTCTTTGTTAGGGGCAACGCTGCCATATATGCCCATCCATCAGAAGGTACTGACGAATCACTTGCCCTTGCGTCTATCTCTTTCCTTAAATCATCAGACTGGATTATCGACTCGGGAGCATCTCGACATGTGACTGGGAATGCTAGTGAGTTTTCTTCCTACACTCACCTAGCATCAGCAGACAGCATTCAGACAGCTGATGGCACTTTCCAGCCAGTGGTCGGTAAGGGTACTGTTAATTGTACAGGTTCAGTAAGATTATCCAATGTTTTACATGCTCCATCCTTTCCAGTCAGTCTCTTGTCCATTAGTTCTATAATCCTCCAACTTAAATGCATTGTTTCTTTTGATATTCCTAAGGTGACCTTCCAGGAGAAAGGGACAGGACGAAGACTTGGGACTGGCACTTGGCATGAGGGACTGTGGTACCTAGATCGAGAAGGACTGGACTCAGCATTGGTATCTATGGCAGAGAAGGCTGGCATGGAAGGACTGCAGCAGAGGACTGAGGATACCTTGATGCTCCATCATCGGAGGATGGGACATTCTTCCTTTGATACTCTAAGTAAGTTATATCCAGAGATTTATGCAAAAACAAAAAAAGAGAAATTAGTATGTGATGCGTGCGAGTTAGGAAAACTTACTAGGAGCTCATATGTTGGCACGGGTCATAGGAGCACTTTTGCTTTTGAGGTAGTACATTCTGATGTCTGGGGTCCATGTGCTACTAACACTATGAATGGTTATAAGTACTTTGTTTCTTTCATTGAGTGTGCCTCTCGTGTTACCTGGTTATATTTGATGAAAAATAAGAATGATGTACCTGCTTGTTTTCGGGATTTCCATAAGCATGTCCAGACTCAGTACAAAGCAGTTGTGAAGGTACTGAGGTCTGACAATGGAACGGAGTATACCAACAGGACGCTTGCAGAATACTTGTCAGCACACGGAATACAGCATCAGACCACCTGTGCATACGCACCAGCACAAAATGGAGTTGCAGAAAGGAAAAACAGACACCTTCTGGAGGTCGCAAGAAGTATGATGATCGACATGAATGTCCCACAGAGTCTGTGGGGGCATGCAGTGTTGACAGCAGCTCAACTCATCAACAGGATGCCCTCGAAGGTCCTCGGATGGAAGTCCCCATGTGAGGTATTGCAAGGCAATAATAGTGGGATACTCCCACTGAAGGTGTTTGGGTGTGTGTGTTTTGTGAAGGACAACAGGCCATCAGTTGGGAAACTTGACCCTAGAGCGGTCAAATGCATCTTCGTAGGCTACTCGGCGACCCAGAAGGGGTATGTGTGCTGGAGTCCAGTAGAGAAGAAGAAGTTTGTCAGTATGGATGTCCACTTTCGAGAGCATGAGCCATACTACCACCAGGACGGAACTTCACACAACACGTCTAATACTGCCAGTATTAGGCGAGAGGGGGAGATGGAGAACTTTGTGGTAACCGATTTAGAAGTTTGGCATGGAGGCACGGAGAAGGGACAAGAAGGTGAAGGTGTTAGGCCTACGGCTCAGGGAGAGTTACTTACCTACAGCAGGAGAGAGAAGCAAACTGCAGGACCAGTACCGACAGTGCCAGTGCCAAGTCCTTTGCCTGCGTTCGTCCCAACTCCTGAGGCACCGACACCAACCCCCCTTCAGGTGATACCCCCTCCTTCACAAAATATCATTCCTCCTACTTCTACTCCTCCCACACCACTATCTGTACGGAGGACCACTCGCAGCAATGCAGGAAATCCTCCAAACAGATATGGTTGGGATATTGCTCAGTTTGTTTCTTATGACCATATCTCTTCTTCTCATGGAGCATTTATAGCATCTTTGGATAGTATTACTGTACCTAACAATTGGCAGGTTGCCAAGAACGATCCAAAGTGGAAAGCGGCAATGCACGAGGAGTTGGGAGCTCTGGAGAATAACCACACTTGGGAGCTTGTGAGATTGCCAGAGGGGAAGAGAGCAGTTGGATGCAAGTGGGTCTTTACCGTGAAGCAGAACCCAGATGGACAGGTTGAGCGCTACAAAGCTCGACTAGTAGCCAAAGGATACAGTCAGACGTACGGCATCGACTATGACGAGACCTTTGCACCAGTTGCAAAGATGAGCACTGTCAGGACTCTGATTTCTCTGGCAGCGAATGGTGGATGGAAGCTACACCAACTGGATGTGAAGAATGCGTTTCTTCACGGAGATCTAGTGGAGGAGGTGTACATGGAGATACCACCAGGATTTGGCACCAATCAGACAGTAGGCAAGGTCTGCAGGTTGAAGAAGTCCATCTATGGACTGAAGCAGTCTCCTCGAGCGTGGTTTGACAGATTCAGAAGAGCGATGATAGGGATGGGATATCAGCAGATCAATGCGGATCATACTGTGTTCTTCCGTCGGAGTGGAGGCCACATCACCATGCTTGCGGTGTATGTGGACGATATGATTATCACAGGAGATGATGAGCAGGAGATCGCCCAACTCAAAGGAAAGCTTGGCAAGGAATTCGAGGTGAAGGATCTCGGCCTTCTTCGGTACTTCCTTGGGATTGAGATTGCTCGAGAAGCAGAGGGGATTGTTCTCTCTCAAAGGAAGTATGCACTGGACCTTCTCACAGAAACTGGGATGTTGGGGTGCAAACCTGCAGCGACACCAATAGATCAGAGGTTCAAGATTGATGCTGAGGCTGGAGAACCAGTTGATCGGGACAGATACCAGAGACTGGTTGGCAAGTTGATCTATTTGAGCCACACACGTCCTGATATCTGCTTTGCAGTAAGTGTGGTGAGCCGCTACATGCATGACCCACGGAAGGGTCATATGGATGCAGTGTACCAGATTCTGAGGTACCTGAAAGGTGCTCCCGAGAAGGGACTAATATTTAGGAAGAACAATCACGTGAGCATCGAGGGCTACTGTGATTCTGACTGGGCTAGTTGTGCTGATGACAGGAGGTCTACCTCAGGATATTGCATATTTGTAGGAGGTAACTTGGTCTCCTGGAGGAGTAAGAAGCAGTCTGTGGTGGCCAGATCGACAGCTGAAGCAGAGTACAGAGCTATGGCCTTGGGAGTTGCAGAGCTGCTATGGTTGAAGAATATGCTGGTGGAGCTGAAGCTGGATCAAGGAGCCAAGATGAAGCTGTGGTGTGACAATCAGTCAGCTATTAGTATCGCCAACAATCCAGTACAGCATGACAGGACCAAACACATCGAGATTGATAGATTCTTCATCAAAGAGAAGTTGGATAGTGGATTACTGGAGCTTGGCCATGTTCCAACCAGGGATCAAGTAGCAGATGGACTAACCAAGGGACTCGCCTCAGTGAGCATGATTAGAGGATGTGACAAGATGGGCTTAGTGAATATCTTTCACCCATCTTGAGGGGGAGTGTTGATATGGTATGTTGGGTGTCATATTTAAGTATAGTATAAGCACATGGGAATATCCTGAGGACATATTTGGGATGCCAGAATATGTCACAGGATATTCCATTATGAGATTATTGTCATAATGATTGAGATCATTGTATTAATGACTGTAAGGCTATATAATGCCAATGAGACAATCAATAAAATCATCAACTAATTTCAACAGAAACCAGTTTGAATGAAGTTTGGCTGGGATCTCCTTGATCCCATCCTTTTTCTCAAATAAACAAATGTACAAAATAAAAAAAAATAAAAAAAGGAGCTACATACCTGATCTTTGCAAACTGTAGAAACACGTGGAGCATCTTTCACATAGTCCTCCATCGCTGTGAGAAATGATGTGGGGGGCTGCATTACCATTAACTTAGTAACTAACATGTCTTCCGGTTGATCTTCAAGTAATTGAATAAGTATACCATGCAAACAAAGAGAATTAGTTGAGCCACATCCATGAAAACCAAACCTGTTCTATATTGATGAATTTTTCTCCTCGCCTGATATCAATTGATTTGCATACTTCATAAAACTCGGACAATTTCCCTGCCTGCAGATCAATAGTTAAAACGGAACAACACTACAACAGAAATGCAAGAGTATATTTTGCTTACTGGAAAAAATTAATTTCTTGAGTTGGCAGTGTCAAATAGAAAAACAAAGAATCCTCTTGTGGGGAAACCTTATGGAAATTGAGAGGAAACAAGAAGGAAATGACCAAGCAGTTCTCTATCTTGACTAGGGGCTAAATACCATATATATATATATATATATATATATATATATATATATATATATATATATATGGTCAATGATGAGAATACCTCTCACAAATAGATAAAGTCGAGTGTTAACACCAGAAATTAAGAAAACGAGATGTTAAAATTATTGAGGTGTGGCACAATTGACTGACAAGCAATAAGCTTTAGCCGATTGAAATACTTTAAGAATTACCTGTTGACCTGCTCTCCTATATATGTCAAGTGACCTCATAGCATCGTGGCGTTGCATCTCGAAGAACTGAAACAATACCAATTAGCTACTAAAGCTATGAAGGCTGTCAGCTGTAAGATCTCAATAAATAGTAAAGTTCCAATGTGATGCCATTCGAATTACCTTGTCAACCAAATTGATTGTACCATCACTAATTGCATTGTAAATTTTTATGCTCTCCCCAATAACCTAGGCACATACATGTATAATAAAGTCAAGGAATATGGACAATATAACAAATATCTTCAACTGGTGCAGAATAACATAAAAAATTAAGACGTTTCCTTACCATTGAAAGAGCCAGCTGAATTACAAAGTTATAAGAAGCTGCACCTTGTGGCTGCAAACAAGTTACCAATCCCATGTGAAAATCTGTATTAATTTAGCTTTCACAAGTCCATTGGCACTAACAAGCGTGCATTAGAAGGGGAAGACAGTTCGATCTAACTTACTTTAGCACATTTGGGCAATTTGTTGCTTACCTGGCAATTAATTAGGCGAAATAGAAGTTGTTGCAGTGCTGGCAATTGCTCAAGCAACCCAACAGTTTCAAGCTCTCGAGTTCTCTGCAGAAACCACACATTGTATTAGTTATCATTTCCATTCAAGTAGGGAGATATGAATAAGCATAAAACAAAAATAAATCAAACCAGTGACATTTTATAATGCATAAATGATGCAGCCCTGGCCGACTTGGAGTAGTAAGACCGTGCCAAACTGGGCCGTATTTAGTATACATGACTAAACTATGCTGAAAAGGCCATAACTTTGGCTACGGGAGTCCGTTTCAGGCCCAAGAGCAGTCGAATTGGAGATACGGAAACCTACGAATCAAAACGACAAATAGGTGGAAGTGTCCTCCGGACACCACCTACTCACCCCAGGTCCCCAAATTCCATCTTTTAGGCCTTCATATAACTCCAGAAGATCTTTCACCATTTTTTGGTAAAATCTTAATTGGTGGTTTTGTATCGAGGAGAATGTTTAATGTCGTGATCTTTCCATCATAAGCAGGGGTCGTGATTTATTTTTTGTTTTCCGGGCCAAGTAGGCCTATAGGGAGGGGGGGCGCATAGGTGTGCACCCAAAGGGACTTCTCTAGATTCGCCATACCTAGTAATCTTAAGGCCTATATATAGAGGGGGATTCTCATCAGGAGAATCCCTAACCCTAGCCTCTTAATCTACTGCTCCTCTTCCTCCACACCTCCCCTATTCTCCTTCGTAGGAGTTCCATGTGCAGTGTGGAGATCAAGGAAGTTCCTCTCGTAGGTTCCTTCAAGACCGTGAGAGAAAGATGCAGGAGAAGTCTGGGTCAATCGTGCATTGAAGGTAAACCACATCTATTGTACTTTGGATACCAAGATCTTCTAAGGTCGACAAATGATATCAGAGCATTCGTACCTTCTCCTCCTTATTTGACAAATTAGATTTTAGAAACCCTAAAAATTTAGGATTTCATGTTTGGATGATCTATTAATCTTCACATAATAGTGAATCAGAGTTTTGCTTGATGTTATTGGTCCATGCCTGCGATGATGAGATTTATTATGTTTGTGCCCTAAAATCTAGGATTGTAATCTTGTTGTTGATTATTGCCATGATTATCTTTTGTTTGTGTTGATCTATCTATAGATCTAGAATTTGGTGATCATGCGCATATTTTATGTCCTAAATTTCTAAATTTCTTTGTGAAGTAGAAATCTTAGGTATAAATTTTGAGATTGTGATTGCGATTGTCACTCTCTCCTTAAACAAATCGTCCATGGCCATCCTCATCATGAAGTACCGAATCCATCATTAGCAAAACCCCACGTAGGGGGCCGCCATAACCAAACGCTTTCCCTCCCGTATCCGCACCGAACAAGGCCCCACATTGGGGTCGAGAAGCCTTCCGATGAACTGCCGACCAGCCCCGACCCCATATGGGGGTCTCCGACAATTATAGCGCAATCAAGACCCCAAGTAGGGGTCACGGACACATGAGGAAGCGTCGAAGGGAGTCAATAAAGTCAAAATCGCACCCAACCCTCACTGGCACAGAGTTTGTGTTGGCGGCACCAGCGACCAGCCCTGACCACGCGCAAGGGCACAGGTGACATGCTGGCGGCGTGAACAACAGCCCAGACCCCACACGAGGGGGTTGGAGGGCGCTGACCAATAGTCTGACCTTGTACGGGGGTCGGGGGTAGGACGGGAGATCCCAACCCCTCGAGGGGCTCGGATGGCAGCGACGACTATGGCCTAGTCTTATGGGACTTCAAGCAAGTTTTTGGCGGTGGCAACGAGCAAGTTGAACCCCACGAGGAGGTTTCTGACATCCAACAAAGCAAGACTACGAGCCCGACCCCTTCGTGGTGTTCGGGTGGGTCATGTAGGCCCCATGTGGGCCTATCCAACTCCTTTGGAGTTTGGGTGGGCTCGTGGACCTCCTCGGACGTGACCCGACCCCAAGGGGGGAATCGGGTTGGCCGAGTTAACGATCGTTCAAACCGCAGACACTAATAGGGGATCCATTATAGCTTTTACTTATTATGTCTAAAAATATCAAATATTTTTTCTAGCTTCTTAAAATATCTTTTATTATTTTTTGGCTTTCCGAAATGAAATACTTGATACTTCCATCCGAACCTGCCGAAACCGATATTCATAGAACATGTCCACAATCGATTATGAAACCGATACTATGAACCTTGCATAAACCTAGGTAGCCAGTTGGCGGGTAGGTAGACCTACATTTTGGATATTCAAGTTTAATCGCATGCAACCAAAGAGCACCCTCCATGTTACCATAGACTATAAAAAGTCTAGACAAAAAGGTAAAATAATACAATTTTCTATAGAGAATTGCACTCATCAATATGACACATAAATCCAACGAAGTGAGAAGGAATGTCAATCCCATAATATCATTTTAAAAGTTATGGCTTTTAATTGTACACATGCATTTCTAAGTAAGGACCAGCTATTTCCTTATTACGTTACATAAAATAATTTGTAAATGTAGCTAACTTTTTTAGCAAAGCTATTACACAGTGCAGCTGAGTTCAACTGTCTCACTGGGCGACTTGCTGTACTGAGCCTTATACTCTTATCCAACCAATATCTGATTTGATGTGATTAGTGGGTGAAAGAAAGTTATAATACAATTACCAAGACATTTATCCTAAATCTTGGGGGTACATGAGTATTTTTCTTCCATTAGGCTAGATTAAGGGCCATATTAGCACCCTGAACCTACCTACTTTTTCCCTCAAACATGACATACAGGTGGTGCGATGTAACACATTGCTACTAAGGGACACCTACGGTGTACTCTATGGATTCATTTCCTGGAGTTTCACAATGTTCTATGCTGGATGTTGGCTGATTAGGAAACATTTAGGCACAATTACAGGTAGTTGACTCCCAGAAACTCTTTACTGCAATCTCAATTACATTTGCTTATGATTTTCGACATAGCCCTTTTTTTTCTTTTCTTTTTAAGAGAGGATGGGACCAAGTAGATCCCAGCAAAATTTCATTAATAGAAGACAAAATCTAAGTAGTACATAGCCCTTAATGTTATGTAAAGTGTCAAAAGCCAAAGGATCATGTTTCATCTCACTTTCCATAGATCAATCTTCTAAATCATAAAGTCTCATACATTTATCTATGGCAATGATTTCCAGAAATTTTTAGAAAGAACTAACTGAGAAGTAGGTGCAAAAAAAAAGCATAGTTGCAGTCTTCCTGTTGAGATTGTGCTGTCAATGATTTTAACTATCTACTTCACTAATGTTCCTTTTTTCCAGTTTCAACAATTGATACCACCATGAAACATGACGATTCAAACTGATTATATATATCTCAGAGAGATCAACTCTTATGTAAACAATAAGAAATGACAACCAAATTCCGCAATCCAGACGCAAACAGTGATTACATGGCTTATTAGACAAGAAAAAGATGAACAAAGAATAAGATGCATACCAGAGGATCTGCCTCAACATCATACTTGAGTACACGATAGCATTCAAGCCTTTCTTCTAAAAACAAAGCATATGTACGCACCCATGCAGAATAGTCCCATGCTAAAAACCAAACAGATAACAAATCAGACCACATGGTCCTTTTGCTCATTGAAGAGATTAGTAACAATGAATACCGTTTGCACTGGAATCATCCTTAAAATGAGACATGTTAAGCATATGATTTCTGTGCCTTCCGTAATTAATGAGCTCTTCACGAAAAGTGGGGTCTACCTCCCTCAAAGCTCGATGTATCACAATTAATGTTTTTAATGCAACCTATAGAAAAACAGACTTTGATCAAGAAAATTTGAAAGTAGAAATTTATATACAGATGTAAATGATACAAATAGTTAAAAAGCATTCAAAATAGTCACAAACAATTACTAAAGAATCATGGTAACTATTAGCCAGATCATAACATTTATCAAAGATGGATCAGAATGACAGAATACACTAGTGAGAAAAAAAAATGGCTTCATATATGCGAACATAGAAGCTCAAGCTTTCGGGAAAATAGATGGGCAATGAATGTGATGATCCATTCAGCATTTCCTTCTAAGCTCAGAGTACAGAATAGGCTCAAATTATACATAAGCAAAATTCAAAGAACTTGTGTACATATGTAAAGTTAGAATAGGTTGTTCTCTGACATTCATATGTGGATCATAATCTTAACATTCATTATGTAGGTTCTATAAAAAGATGATTTACTGCTACATCCCTGTTCAGATTCTCAATTTTTTCCCAGTAACTAAGAACTCTTACATCCTTGCCGGAAGTGCTTTAACTTGTATAGCTATTTGTTAATATACATAAAAAAAAAGGCTAACTTACTCCTGTGTATGAAGTTCATTCATCCTTAAAAATTGCACAAGTTGAATATACCATTATCTATCTTCTCCAACTTCCGGTAATTTTATAAGATCCCAATATGTCGCACATTTAAAAAAATGTCTGGCAATCAACCTGCCCTTTTTCTGTGTTTGGATATATTAACCTAATGTAAAGTCTCTTAATCAACTGTTAATACTGTATCAAAAGCTAGGAAAAGGAAGGACTATTGGTGCTGAGTAAGTCATTGAACAACAACATAAAACAAATTCAAGCATATGACTGGGCACATACCGCCCAATTATGTGTCTTTGCAAGACGCCTTGAGAGAGCATGAATGCAATAAGCTATATCTGCCCGAGGCCTTGAAGCTGAGATAGCATAAAATATAGCTGCAAACCAATACTACACCAATGAGAATTAAACACAATTAAGTTATTGATATAACAGCAACAAAACCATAGAAACAACAATATCAAAGAAATAATTATCAGTACAGAAACTTAACTGAATAAGTGGATAATTTACATGGCATATTCTTTTCAGCTTTATATATATAGATACATATATTCTGACAAAACATAACTAGTATATGCACTTAGTATAGGCTACTTAGATATCATATGCTTAACAGAGTCATTGCAACTGGAAACCTGCCAAAGAAGCACAGATGCTAAGGACACCTGGAGTCTGCTGCCTAAGCCATGAAGGATGCTTTTGAACAATGAAATTGATCATTGCAATACCTATCCACCCCATCCTAATGTCATTTTCCTCGTGGTAATCATAGGCTGGTGATGGAATTATGATTCTCTTCCAATAAAACTCGCATAAGGATGGTAATAAGGAAGATGGTCTTGAGTTGTCATAAAGAAATGACCCCAGCAAACATAACGAAAAAGTTTCTATTGACCCAATACAAATTTACAAAAGCATAAACCAAAATTCTAAGACATGCCACTAACCTTTTATGTGCTTCTCCTTTGAAGGGCGCTCGACATGGTTTGTGGCCCTTACAATTGAAACATCAAGTTCCTAGATATGATTCATAAACAATGACATGAATCAAGAACATTTTGGGGACAAAAAAATATGAAATTTGTAAAATCCATCTGTTGAGAATATTCCTGGATTAAAAGAATTTCACACCTTGTAATCACTGTTAACTTTAGCAATGGACACCGTAGTGGTGTCCTTGATGGCGCCAAGATATTTCCTCAAGCTTTGCTGAGTTCCCCCTCCTGCCATTCTCCTCTCCCCAATACGAGATTCTGCGGAATCCAAGGAGCAATGTTTCAGCGAACCAGCAAAAGCATGTACGAGAGAATTCTAAAGTACAATAACCTCAACCATACTAATTCCAAACGAAAGGACAAATACTCCACATAATAAAATTTTCCTAATTATCCGACGGAAAACACACAGTTCGGAAATAGGATTTATCTGATAAACTGCTAAAGAATAAAATCTCAAAGAGATTTATATGTAGAAGTATTAAAATTTTCTCATGTCCTCTATATAGTATACGTAGAAGCTAAAGCACGAACACCCCCAAAAAGGACAGCTGTCTCCGTCTCATATCGTGCTGGATGTGTACCGGACATGAGACAAATACTCCAAAAAAGACTAGGACATGCCGAAATCGGTTGCCATGTCCATGTCGCCGTGTCCATACTGTGTAGTGTCATATTTGCGTCCTTGCAACATAGTACGAGTTTGAATATTTTCTTAATTACTCTCGACTAAATTTACAAAAAGCACAACTCACAAATAGAACCAATCAGATAAACTCCAAATACTTCTAACCCGTTTCAAAAGAAAAACAAAACCTAACTTTTGTACCAAATTTTGGTGAGAAGTTCAAGGAACAACATATATCTCAGTAGCAGCCAATTCAAGAATGTAGAAGACTACGGTCAGAGTCCGACCAAGCCAGAATCTTTACCCGAAATTCTGACCCGAAAATTTGACCTGACTGAAATTCCGGTCATGACTGACCGGAAATCAAAAATTACAGCCGACCACTCCACTGACCATATCCTTCTACAAACAAAATTAAGAGAACATAAACTCTGCTAAAATTCTCCAGCACAGTTCTTCTACGCCTGCAGCTTACAATTTCATCAAATAAATGAACAAAATTGAACTAAACAACTAATCTAACGATAATCATGAACACAACAAATCCAAGCCATCAACTTTCTTAATCCGTCGGTAAATCCACTCATTTAGTGACCAAATTAGCCGCTAAAAATGCAGGAAATTTGGAGATTCGAACATTTTCCAACCATAAAAAGCCTGAAATCAATCAAAAATTATAGGGAAATAACCGAAAATTCTTCGACTATTAGGAAATAATCAAAAACCAGATCTAGCTCAATATGATATGAATCAAGAAGAAGACGAAGAGAAGAAGAGCTCACCAGTGATGAATCAACGAAGGGAGAAGGAGACAGCTTCAGAGTCGAGAAAAAAATGCGCTCGAGGGAATTTTCTAGGCATTCGGTGGGGTCTGCTGTTCCGCTGGAACAGGCTAATACGCAACGAAGTGGAAGGTTCTCCACCGCTAGATATGGTTAGAGCTGCGGGAACCGGACAAGGAAAGGAAATGTGAAGGGACACGTGGTCTGATTCCTTGATTAGAATATGGGGAAGATGGAATTATTGAACCAAGGTTATTTTTTTCCCGCTTTATTTAACCTTGGTGGACCCAAACCCATTAAGCACCCGGATCCGAACCCAAAATCCGCTTAATATTCTACTATTGTGTAATAGGAAAAGTTTGAGTCCGTTTGGATAGGCTTTCTGAAATTTTGTTCTCAAAACAGTTTTCTGATAGTAAGTTATAAAGTTATTTTCTGAGTATAGAAATTTTGATTTTGCGTTTGGTTACTTTTATCTGAAAAGCGATTTTGAGAAACAAAAATTGAAAATTTTGTTTTGTAAATTATTTTTAGAAAGTAATTCTTTTTAACTGTCCACAATATTCTATGTCCAACTGTCCACAATGTTATGTGTCCAATTGTATCTGACACACGTGTCCACCACATAAATAGTCGAGACCTGGTCCCGAGCTCCGCCCCCGCCACGTCGAGACCGGAACTAGGGTTACGATTTTTTTCTCCGGTTCTCTTCTTCAGTGGGGACCCGCGTCGGCCACCGTCCAGCTGCGTCGAGATTCGCGTCGAGGTCGTGTGGCTGAGGACTCCTTCCAGCGACGTCATTGCGTGTGCGTCCTTCCCGCAAAGACCGACGGCCGCTCGATGCTCGTGTCCAACACTGGGAACACACCGAGGACGACCACTCGATGCTGGTCCTTTCGGGGATGGTCGTTCGATGTTGCGGACGGGAGCTGCAAACGGGAGGGTGGGACCGGTCTCGAGCCATGACTGAAGCTTTGGCGGTTTTGGAAGAAGGTTTTGGAGAAGGAAGGAAGATGAACTGCGGATGAGCTTTTGAGGAGAGAGAAAATAATTTGGGGGTAGGTGCGTTGAGGGAGGGAGAGGGCTGAAAGGGTGGTGTCACGTCCCAATCCCAAAATACCGAGGGACCGGACGCGTGGCAATGGCCAGCAGCACACACCGATGGACAAACCCAATTTAATGGATCCATCGGGGCATGCTTAAGCTGTAATATAAGAATAAGTAGGTCCAATGATACAAACCACAGTCTATACTAATCTCATCCAAAACAGATAATCATAGATCAAATGCCAGAATAAATACAAAGAAAATAACTAACAATCTCAATAACAGTGTCTCGGAGAACAATCCGAGAACAAGTCTGATACAACAATGCAATAGACTGAAAATAAAGAAACTGGAAATAGAAATAAATGAGTATCACCAGACAATACTCAGAAGAAGTCCTCTAGTGTGATCTCGTCCTCGAAGGTCGGTACAGCCCCTGTATCAGCTCCTGAATCTGCTCCTGCTGCGGTCCCGTATACCTCGGGATAGATCTCGTCTGTAAATCCTGGGGACATAATCCGGATCCAGGTCCTCAGGGGACATAGCAAGGTACAAGAAAGCTCATGCCAAAATAAATGCAGTGCAACAAATAATAAAATAGATATGATAAGTATGTAATCATCTGTGTGAAATGCAAAAGAGAGAACATCAAAAGTACTCAGGTTGAAACAACTACAAGCTCTGTGTAGGGGAGCCGGTAGCAGTGATATCATGAGGTGGTCTAGCTCAGCGGGAGACTGAGTAGCCGGCATAATATAGTCAACCTGTAGCCTGCGGGTCTCTCCAGCAATAGATGGAACAATAAGGGAATACTAAAATAACCAGCTAAGTGATATGCAAGATGAGAGCAGCACTAGAACTCAGGCTGAAGCATACTACAAGCTCTGTGTAGGGGAGCCGATAGCAGCAGTAATAATGAGTAATGGGCCAAGCTCGGGCTTCAGAGTCTTGTGCCTCACGATAATAGGGGTGTATATATATATGATCAGCCTGTAGTCTGTGTGTCTCTCCCCACCCAATGTAATCACACGTCTTATGTCCATGACACGCACAATCATATCTAATGCACAAGTCATCTAATGTCTAGGGATATAATATCAATGTCAGGTCCTGTATCCTATACAGAATCACCACAAATATCTCGGGAAGATCCTGTCTCATGAACAGTGTCAAGTGTCCTGGGTCAAGTGTACTTGGTATGACAAGTACGGGAATATAAAGGGTCACGAATGTCCATCTCTAGATGACAATACACAACACCGCGTACGGTGTTGGCACCCGACTGATAATCGGACGCTAAGTACGTCACACGGTCCTAGGTTAAGCATGCACAGCACTATAAAGAAGCAAGAAAAATATGTAACAATACTGCAGAGTTTGGCAAGGTACACTTGCCTGGGGTCCTGGCTCCAACTGTAGCTCTGGTCTCAGTGTGGTCTGCAGGTACTACTCCGGTTGCTGAAATAAACATTACCATTAGATTCAGAAAATATCAAATAGCTAAAAACGCCTGTACTTGAGTCCAATTTGGACACAGGGGCAAAAAGGTCATTTCCGGGCCAAAGCGGGGTCCACATGTGGGCCACTTTGCACCGAAAAGCGCGTCAGGGTCAAAGGTCTCCAAATTCTGCAAACTCAGCGTCTACAAGTCAGGAACGATGATACGAACCCAACGGAACTTCCAGAATTAGATTCCGATGAGCCGATCACAAAATCGCCCGTCGAGCGGGGCCTGTGGGGCCCACGACACGCGATTTCGTCAACGTTCTCAGAATCGAACCAAACTTGGGTCACAGGACCAGCGTATCGCTACGAGTCCGATGGCGTAAGTTTCGTCTCGATCCGACGTGTGTACACAAAGTTAGGGCGTGTTCCAGAAAGGTCGGATACGGGGTGTCGGCGGCGGATACGCGTTGATTCCGGTGTGCACGCACATCCAAATCAACTTCCGCGAAATCCTACACGTCCGTATCGACGACGCGCACGTATCTATGAAGACCGCACGTGACCAAGTCGTCCCGTTTGGCGGGGCGTACTCGGTTCCGGGGTGAATTGGGTTATTGGTTTTCCTGTTTTTGGATCGCGGTGTGCGATCACCACCGGACGCGATGCCCCGAGCGGTTTGTCCGGGCACCGAGAGGGTCATACAGTCTACGCGATGCAACTGACGGATTTGAAATCAGAGTTACGATGAGGAAGATACGAGTACCTGTACAGGGCTTCGGGAAACTGCGAATTCTCGTGTCCTTGTGTCTCGAGCCGTGTCCTGCGTCGTGTCCAAGTTGTGTCCTCCTATGGCTTAGATTTCTGCTGTGTCCGAGCTCGATGGAGGCTACGCTGGACAGAGATGGGTGTCGCCTGAGTCGGGAGGATGCTGGTCGGCTAGTCGGAGCTTCGCGGAGGCAACTGGCTCGTCGGAACTTCGCCGGAGGGAGGAGATGAGGAGCTGGAGGCGTTTGGGTCGGTGGACGGCGGGGTCGGGCTGAGCCTAGGGTGGCTGGGCGGAGCTGCTGGAGGGAGGCCGGAAGTGGGTGGTGGAGTAGGGGAGTAGGAGGCGTCGACTCCGGTGGGGTCCGGAGGCTGCTACGGCGAAGTCAGGCTCTACGGCTGGTCTCGGGCGGCGCTTCGTCGTGAAGAGGGCGGAGGGTTCAGGGCGCTCTGCTGAAGGAGAAGACCACCGGAGCGGCGAGGTGGGTTGGTGCGGGAGGCGCGAGGTCTCGGGGATGAAGGCGGAGGGGAAAATCGGGTGGCCGGAGGTGTACAGAGGGGGCGGCGTCCGCGCCGAGCAGAGCAGAGGGGGAACGACGTCCGCGCGGGTCGGGGGCCGCTCAGTCCGGTGGGGAGCACAGCGCGGGTCGGTGGCGCTGCAACCGGAGCAGCCGCGGGGGTGGATGAAGTCGGCCGGGGGTGGTCAGGGAAAGGGGTGGCGGCTGATGACTAGGGTTAGGGTTAGGGATTCTTGATTTAGGGATTAGGGATTTGATTTAGAAATTATTTCTTTTCTTCTTTTTACTTGTGTAGAAAAACTAGGAAAATGGGTATTTACACATTACAGGAATTGTACTAGGGTTAGACCTAGGATTCGGGCTGGGTCACGCTCCTTGGGCTTGGCTTCGGCTCTCATGGGGATTTCGGGCGTTGGCACGGATTTAAATTCGGTTTAATTCTAAATTGGTTTCTAGGGCTTTAAAAATTATTCCGGAGTCCAATAAACTCACCGAAAAATGCCATGCGTCCGGTTTTCCGTTTTACACCATAAAATATTATTTCCATAATATTTTGGTAGGAATTAACCGCAATTAAAAATCCTGGAATCAACAAAGGCCTAGGTCACGATTCCCGAAAATTCAGATAATTTGGGGAAAAATCCAAATTTAAAATTCTGAAAATCAGGGGGCTTACAGGTGGGGCCCGTAGAACTTTTCAGAAAACAGGTTCCTGAAAGAAACTTTGAACCGAAGGCATTATCCTAGTGATAATATGGCGAGCCACATTGGAATAGTCCAATGTCCGAATCCCCCATCTGTCGGTTGGTGGCGGAGTTACGTATATATAAAGAAAAAAACAACTTTGAGCTCTTTCCTAGAAGCTCAGTTTAAACATTCATTCTCAATATTTGTTTTTTGAAACAACGTCCAAGAAGTTGGCTACCAAACAATATTTGTGTCCACTTTTGAGTTTAAACTCAAAAAATAAAAATAAAAACAACGAACCAAACGAGCTCTTAGTTTCATCATTTTTTTAAAATATAACCTTACATATGTTTATCAAGTAATATTATTCATTAAATTAATGGAGACAATTAGGTAATTACAAAACTATTTTTTTGGTCTTTCTAAGTAGAGCCGGCTCTGGGGTAAGCCTGAAATACTTGAAGCTTGGGCAACCCTCCTCCAAAGGGCAACTCCCAAGCCGTTTAGTTTTCTTAGGAGTAGTCCAGTCCAAACCCAATTTAAACATATATTAGTTGTAGGACAACCAAAATTAGCTCAGGCTAAGCCAACCCAACCTCCCGGGCCGGCCCTGTTTCTAAGTAGTCTTAATCAGAGCCCGCTCTAGGGGGAGGCGGTTCTGGCGCACTTTTGATAAAAAAGTGCTCCGAGCAAATATGACGCACAATCATACTAAATCACACTTCTAGGATCTTGACGCACAATAATATAAGTGTGCAAGCCAGGTGTAACACCCCGTTCCGCTCTAGCGGACTGCCGTTTCAAACGGCAAAAGTGCAACTGTCCCGACCCGCTTTGCCTCGATCAAGAAGCAAAAGATATCCAGACTTGTCCCTTCAGGAATCCGGCTTGGACTTTCAGAGGCTCGTTTGACGTATCGCTCTACCGAGGCGAATCATCGCTAAGGTGGGTGGCTACGGTGAACTTGTCTTTGCTTAGCCAGCACACATGAAATCTAGAATATTCATGCTAGTCGCTAGGTGATTCACCCCCTGCATGCTAATAAATCCAACGCACCTAGCTAAGGGAATAATCCCAACTCATATTGCCTATGCTAGAACATGGAAATTGAAATACTGCTTATATTCAGACCCTCGCATGCTAAGTCCCTTAACGGTTTCATCTCTCGGCTTACCTTCGGGCCCTAGCCAACGTGCTGCTTACGTTCCTTAGAAATACATGCTTGTCTGCTTGTAATGTTACCGTATTTTCATCCAAACCCCGGGAGACTACTACGTAGTCGTTCCGTGTCTGAATAAACCTGCAAGTATTCGGGACCGCTAGGTCACTAAGGCAATCTCCGCCCAAGAAGAATTGCATCAAGGCAAAAGTCATTCATTGAACAACGAAACAGGCAATGCATCTTGTCTTGTATTATTGTTGCCTCAACAGCTTGCCTCTTGTCTTGTACTCTTGTCTTATACTCTTGTTGCCCCAACCAAGGCCCCGTTCGATCATGGACAACCAGTGCACAGGGTAACGGTCTCGCGGGCGATGCTGGGGCACTGGCATCGACCCGGTCCGGGCGAGATAATTGTTCTTAGTCTCTTGTTCGGCGGAATGGCTTGCAGTGCCCCTTGTACTTGTTGCACACCATTCTCGTCAAAGACTAAATAGTCTCTTGTTCGGCGGAGTGGTTTGCAGCACCTCTTGTACTTCGTTGCAAACCATCTCGTCAAAGACTATACCGTCCATTATGGCATACGCCAGTGATCGCCTTGTATTTAACTTATTGCATGCTTGCTTGTAAACGAAAGAAAAACTTAAACGAAGGATAAACAATTCATCCTCGCTTAGCGGCTATCCGCGTGCGAGATACTGTATGGCATGAAACAATTAACTGAACACCTGAACGATCTTGAAATAAGTACTCGTGTTTGCATACGTTATGCCTCCTGAATGTTTATACATGCTCCTGCTTAAATTAACAATGTTTGCCTTGGACAGGGAAGGAGATGGTAAGTTGGTAAGTCTCGCCGTGTTTCCTCAAACATCGCACGGCGCACTGCCCGACACGATAAGCTATTCAATGTTTGCATGAAACTGATCCTAAGGCAACTAGAAAGACAACTTAATAGTTGTGCACGGAACCTGTATTACGTGTTTGGATTTGTCGAGCGGGCGAGTAACTTCCCCACCAGTGCATTCAATGTACTGATAATCCACCAATTTGTGTATAGGGTGCGGAGAACCTCGTTCGGTACGGACGCCTCCAACGTGCGTGCTAAGGCGTGGACATCACTCCGAAGTAACGGTGCGTCCGGGACTGAAGCACATATACAAGACATAATGTTGTGAACATAGCCCGAACTCGCCTGAACATCGCCTGTACAATCATTCCACAATTGTAGCCACTTGGCACGCTTTATGTTTCAGAGAGAGAGGCTTGAGCGATTTGTAATCTCGGCTATACGTCGCCTGTAACACATGTTCATATCAATAAAAGAGCTTGCTTTACTTTAACTTGTGTTTCAATGCTTCCACTATATTTGTCAACTCAGAGAACTTGTTACCGAATCGCTATGCGTTCATGACTCCGCTGTACTCGGACAATCTGTGCGACTCTGTGGCTTAGAACTCTTGCCGCCAGCCAATGAACCATGGCCTTGCACGGGCGTGGCTCACGCTCGTGCGGCATCACGCCCGGATGGGTCAAGCGATCGTTCCGCGGGAGCGCTGGCGAGGGTGATTCCCGCGGGAACGGCCGATTAGCCTGCGGGAGATCGGGGCGTGACATGTTGGTATCAGAGCCTGACTTCTATGCCTTTGGACTTCGATTCGATATCTCTGTTTCGAAAGCTCGTTCGTGGGTTATGTGCACGCTCTCTCTCAATGCCTCGATGGGATGTTCCAACAATAAGTCTAAATACTTTCAAAATGTGTTTTGATTGATATGATTGCTTGTCTGGTTGTATGCTGCGAGTGGCCTTTGTGCCAACCTGTGCGAACCCTTGAGAGTATCGCTAGTAGCTTGTCCGATTTTCATTAACTCTAAGTTTGGTTGAATGTATCTATTTGAGGGACGCCTTGAACTAGTGCACCATCCAAGACTTAAGAAAAGGTGAACTCGAGTGCTGAGACTTCGCTATCACTAAGCTGGTTGACGTGTTCACGCTAGAAGTGCACTTCGAAAGTGCGCACGATCCAGTCTAAGCGATATACTGATTTCGACGCTTGTGCAAGTGAATATCCAAATGAACAAGTACAACGACTTGTCTAGGATTGCCTCAACCCTAGATTACTGCTTGTCCTCAGTAAGTCTCGAGGACGAGACTTTTTCTGAGTTGGGTAGGATGTAACACCCCGTTCCGCTCTAGCGGACTGCCGTTTCAAATGGCAAAAGTGCAACTGTCCCGACCCGCTTTGCCTCGATCAAGAAGCAAAAGATATCCAGACTTGTCCCTTCAGGAATCCGGCTTGGACTTTCAGAGGCTCGTTTGACGTATCGCTCTACCGAGGCGAATCATCGCTAAGGTGGGTGGCTACGGTGAACTTGTCTTTGCTTAGCCAGCACACATAAAATCTGGAATATTCATGCTAGTCGCTAGGTGATTCACCCCCTGCATGCTAATAAATCCAACGCACCTAGCTAAGGGAATAATCCCAACTCATATTGCCTATGCTAGAACATGGAAATTGAAATACTGCTTATATTCAGACCCTCGCATGCTAAGTCCCTTAACGGTTTCATCTCTCGGCTTACCTTCGGGCCCGAGCCAACGTGCTGCTTACGTTCCTTAGAAATGCATGCTTGTGTGCTTGTAATGTTACCGTGTTTTCATCCAAACCCCGGGAGACTACTACGTAGTCGTTCCGTGTCTGAATAAACCTGCAAGTATTCGGGACCGCTAGGTCACTAAGGCAATCTCCGCCCAAGAAGAATTGCATCAAGGCAAAAGTCATTCACTGAACAACGAAACAGGCAATGCATCTTGTCTTGTATTATTGTTGCCTCAACAGCTTGCCTCTTGTCTTGTACTCTTGTCTTGTACTCTTGTTGCCCCAACCAAGGCCCCGTTCGATCATGGACAACCAGTGCACAGGGTAACGGTCTCGCGGGCGATGCTGGGGCACTGGCATCGACCCGGTCCGGGCGAGATAATTATTCTTAGTCTCTTGTTCGACGGAATGGCTTGCAGCGCCCCTTGTACTTGTTGCACACCATTCTCGTCAAAGACTAAATAGTCTCTTGTTCGGCGGAGTGGTTTGCAGCACCTCTTGTACTTCGTTGCAAACCATCTCGTCAAAGACTATACCGTCCATTATGGCATACGCCAATGATCGCCTTGTATTTAACTTGTTGCATGCTTGCTTGTAAACGAAAGAAAAACTTAAACGAAGGATAAACAATTCATCCTCGCTTAGCGGCTATCCGCGTGCGAGATACTGTATGGCATGAAATAATTAACTGAACACCTGAACGATCTTGAAATAAGTACTCGTGTTTGCATACGTTATGCCTCCTGAATGCTTATACATACTCCTGCTTAAATTAACAATGTTTGCCTTGGACAGGGAAGGAGATGGTAAGTTGGTAAGTCTCGCCGTGTTTCCTCAAACATCGCACGGCGCACTGCCCGACACGATAAGCTATTCAATGTTTGCATGAAACTGATCCTAAGGCAACTAGAAAGACAACTTAATAGTTGTGCACGGAACCTGTATTACGTGTTTGGATTTGTCGAGCGGGCGAGTAGCTTCCCCACCAGTGCATTCAATGTACTGATAATCCACCAATTTGTGTGCAGGGTGCGGAGAACCTCGTTCGGTGCGGACGCCTCCAACGTGCGTGCTAAGGCGTGGACATCACTCCGAAGTAACGGTGCGTCCGGGACTGAAGCACATATACAAGACATAATGTTGTGAACATAGCCCGAACTCGCCTGAACATCGCATGTACAATCATTCCACAATTGTAGCCACTTGGCACGCTTTATGTTTCAGAGAGAGAGGCTTGAGCGATTTGTAATCTCGGCTATACGTCGCCTGTAACACATGTTCATATCAATAAAAGAGCTTGCTTTACTTTAACTTGTGTTTCAATGCTTCCACTATATTTGTCAACTCAGAGAACTTGTTACCGAATCGCTATGCGTTCATGACTCCGCTGCACTCGGACAATCTGTGCGACTCTGTGGCTTAGAACTCTTGCCGCCAGCCAATGAACCATGGCCTTGCACGGGCGTGGCTCACGCTCGTGCGGCATCACGCCCGGATGGGTCAAGCGATCGTTCCGCGGGAGCGCTGGCGAGGGTGATTCCCGCGGGAACGGCCGATTAGCCTGCGGGAGATCGGGGCGTGACACCAGGAGCTTAATTGGCGCATAAATCTATCATTGGCGCACAAATGGAAGTACCCAAGCTACGACTTTGGCGCACTTTCATCAAGTATGTCAGTAGTGAGGTTTGGTTCACAAACAAAAGTATGAAGATCTACTAAAAGATAAAATACAAGTTCCAAGACCTGGCACAGCAGTCGAGACAACTATGCAGGCGAGGATACAATTCTCGAGAATGGTCAGAAGTTTTTGCTTAGTCATTAAGTAGTACGAAAGGCTACAAAGTGCGCCATCTCTGAAGAATGCCACATAGTGGGTCATACAGTAAAGTGCGTCATTCTACAGAAGGGATAAAGTGCGCCGGTAAGAAAAGTTCACCAAAGTGTGCCAACTCTGTAATATCTGCAAAGTGCGCCAACTTGACTTTTTAAGCAGTGGCGTACATTCTTGATGACTTGTAGACCCATTCAAAAGTGCGCCAAGTGGGATTGGCTTACTTTTAAAGGAATTGCATTAGTACAAAACGTACGTAGGAGTATAGAATTGTGCCTCAAATACTTAACATATCATGGCGCACTTTCTAATAAATTTATGAAACACACACAAGTGCGCTAACTGGAACTTCGCTTATGCGACAAGGGTTTCCTGCGTATTTTTTGTATACATTCTCAGGCCAACTTGCATTCTTCGACTTGCTGTTCTCGGACTCCAAGAGCAATCCAATCCAATGAACACAAAAGCATCAATGAGACAAGTTCTAAGTGCTACCCAAAGATAAAATCGATCAAATGATAAACAAGCTATACTAAGAATCCAAACAAGATCAAAGGTTGTTCCTTCGGTTGACAAGATGTACTTGCCTACGGTCAAGTTCTAGCATAATACCAACACTACCAAGGTCACCCACGGGCAAGGCCAAGCCCGGTTGCTGCTCTCTGCTGGAAAAGAAATGAAGAAGGAAAGAGAAATGAAAGAAAAAGAAAAGTGAAGGAAAGAGAATGGCATTGCTTATATAGCCAAGGAATTGATTGTAGGTCATTGAATCATAATCCATGCCTCTCACCCGGGTTCATCACAGCCACCCACCAAGAAAACCAAGGGACCAACGGTCCAAAGCATACAACTAAGAAAAACTTACAAAAACAACATAAACAATGCATGAATGACATAAAACAAGATGTAAGCAATTAAACAATAAGCAAGCTATATATGTATAATACATGTATATCGGGTACGTATACTATAACAGTGAGACGAGTCTCACATAAACTATATAGAGAAATGAGGGTATTATTTTTTTGAATTGTCTAGGGCCTCCAACAAATTGTTGGAGCCAGCTATGGTCTTATTAAATATTAGAATAATTACAACATGTCTTTTAGTCTTCATAATAATATAATCTATAATATACGTGCAACGCACGTACATATATACTAGTAGAAATTAAATAGCGTTTGGACCCTAGATTTTAAATCAGCTTAGAATTTAAGTCCTTACATGTCTAATTAGAAAGCTTAAACCTTTGTATTTTTTCCATGATTACATCCACAAAATAAGTAGGTCGAAAATGAGAGTATAATAGAAAAAAGAAACACAAAAAAATTAGGATCAAAATTTTCAATTGAACATGTAGGGACTTAAATTCTAAGCAAGATAATTAGCCCTATTCTTAATGATGATTTCTTCTAATGATATAACAATATAATAAGTGAAATTTTCCTCCTAATCCTAGCATTAATTGTCATGAAAGTCGTATGATCTATACAACATCACACGTTATTTATGATGATGTGTCCAATATTTGCTGAGTTGTACCATACCAAGTTTTCGGTAACAAATCATTGTCATGTCTTGTCAAACGTTTTCCTTGAACTCAAATATTTATCGGATCTAAATCTGACTCCAACCCTATTATAACTTTGAAAAAAAAAATTGTTGCCATAGGAAGGACAAAATTTTATTAAATTTTTTTTCCCAATGTAATTGACAAATAAATTGAAAAGCTTACCTAACAAAAATTTAAAAAAATATTATAAAGTTTGTTGTCTAGTTCTATATAATACTCTTGACAATGTATACACCTCCAAGTCATCAATTATAAATAAAAAATATTTTTAAAAAAGAAGAAGATGATGAGAAGTTGTCTTGGAAGTTCAATTTTTTTTTTAATACTTTTGCAGTTCGACTACATAAACTAAAATAAGAACTTGATAGGAATATGACACGTGGACATTTTTGTTTTGTTTAGGTCCTTATATTTTTCAGTTTAAATCCTTAGAAAAAGTCAAGAGACGAGATGCATGTAATCTAACGGCTATTCATTGCCAAGTTTCAAAAATTAAGATTATGAGTTCCTTTTTTGATTATTTTTCATTGGAGAAGACTTTTTACTTCACTGTTTTTAGTAAATATAGTTTTGCAAGCTAGAAAAGACATTGTCTTATGTCTCACGACACATATATAGGAATCGCAACACATTACAAGATAATAGAGTTGGAGATGCTTTAATGGGCTGTTTGGTTGACAAATTTGGAATACAAAAGTGGCCAAAATTTGAACTTTGGACCACTTTATGTATTTGGTTAGAGAATTTACAGACAAGTTATGATTTGACATGAATAGTAAGTCTTATTTGTCACGAAATTGGAGTTTTGACATCGATTTTTATTTTCCTCCAAAGTGGAACACGGAAGTGAACAATTCTCATTCTCACATCGTATGTTTTGTTGGAAGACCACTTCCTTTCTACTTTAAAAATAAAAAAATTTACTATTCATATTTTGCTTTAATAAAAAGTTATATTTTTACTCATTTAAACAATCAATCAAACACAAAATTTTAAATTTTTTTACTTTTTTAAAGTACTAAAACGAAATATTATTCACCACGTTATATTTTATCGCAATGCGTACGTAAAATATTAATATACAATTTTTTTTTTGGGTGCTATTTTGCCAAAACAAACAGCCTGGAGAAAACCAAACCCAAAACTTTTGGAGTCAGAATTTGAATTTTTCACAGAAGTATTTGATTGTAGATAAATTTGAAAAATGTGCCACTGACGGGCTCTCATCATCATTAAAACAAATTAAAATTTTAAAATAAGTCAAAATCTATAAAGAAAGTTTCTCCAAGTAAAAAAAAAAAAAAATCAAAAATCATGAAATTATAATTCCAATTTAGTCAACTGATTAATTATCTATACTACTATATAATAAAACTTCACCGTAAAATTTTTTCTTCCTAAAATATCCTTATCTATATTTATTACTTAAAATTGTTCATTAAATTTAATATGAATAGTTAGATAATTACGCGTAATTTTTTTAAAAGATATTGTTGTTTGCTCTTCCCATTATGTAAAAATTTAATAAATTTTACTCTTCTCAAGTAATAAAAAATAAATTATTTATTGTTTATTTTTTCAAATAATATAAAATACATGATTGTACGTGCATATATACTAGTTATTATTAGAGAAAATATGACTTAGTCCCCATTTTATTTATCCATATTCATGGTGCACCCCACATTATTTTCATAATGTACAAGTCCTCACTTTTGACAGAAATCGCCTCTTCCTAACGGTAAACTCGTTTGACTCATTTTTTTTGGACGAAAATACCCTTGTCTTCTTATTAATCTCCTTGTTGCAACCCCTCCCCTCCCCTCCCTCCCCCACATCACCACCGTCTCCCTCCCCACCGCTCGCTCCCGCTCCACTCCCCGCCGCTCGCCCCCTCTCCCCCCTCCCTACCACCGCTCCCCGCAGCAACAACAACAATAGTAGCGGCGAACAGCGAAGCGACACGGGCAAGCAACGGCGAGCGGCCCTGCGGCGCGCGCGAAAGAGCAGCGTGGCGACAACGGCGCTGCGACGCATGCGAGAAGCCAAAGAATAACAAGCTAGGTGGTCGGCGGGTGGGTACAAAACACCCATGCTTTAGCGCTTAGCGTAACAGCTATTGGTGCAATAACAAGTACTAATTTAACTTTGGGAGGTGGTGAGTTAGTAGCAGTAGGCGCATCCTGTCCTACACAACTTCTCGTTCCTGCGGTTGCTGCTGTTGTTGGCTGGGAGGTCGGGGACAGGGAAGGGGGCGGTGGCGGGGAGGGGATTGAGCGGGGTGGGGGGGGGGATCGGTGGCGGTGGCGGTGAGGGAGGGAGAGAGGGGTGGAGGGGGGGCGGCAGCCTCCCCGTGGGGGAGGGGTTGAGAAAAAAAAAAAAGAGAGATTTTGGTAAAAAAAAATGTGGTCAAAGCAGTTGACCGTCATCATTGGACGAATTCGGTCAGAAGTGAGAGGACTTGTACATTATGAAAGCAATGTGTGGTGCATCCTTAATATGGATAAATAAAATATGAGGTAAGTCAAATTTTCTCTTATTATTAATAAGACAAAAAAATTACTGTACATAAAATATATTTAAATAAAATAACTATAGCGATACTATTTTTGAAAAAATTGAACTTTGATGGCGGAAATCGAGAGTGTCAAATTTGGACTTGTATATTATGATAATATTTTTAAGTCAAAATTTCTCTCATGATAAATAGATATCGCCATCTTGGATGGCGAAAATCGAGAGTGTCAAATTTTTGCTAACCAAGTTGACAAAAATTCAGCACTTTGACCAGCGGGTGGGTGGGTGAGGCTTGGTTCGGTTTTAATGTTTGGGTGAGTGTTTGTGTTTTTTAAATTAGTTTTTTTTTTTTGGGAAAAGAAGTGATTTGGTTTAGTTTTATTTAGGTTTAGTTCTTTTAAAAAAATTATTGTAACAATGTTTTTTTAAAATAAATTAGAATATAAAATAAAATTTAACATCCAAAATAAAATATGCTATCATTGAACATCCAAAAATTTTAAACTTTTCTACCGTAAAAATATTACGTCTACTGTCGAGTAGACTTCGAATGGTCATAATAATTTGTTCGAAAATTATTTTTCGTCAAACAATAGGTCAATTTGTATGTTTTCGACGAGAGTAACACAATTCGTGTAGAAAGAATTTTCATCCGAAACAAAACGCACATGTTACATGAAAAAGTATAAAATTAAAAACTTTAAAGTATCATAACTTTTGACTGAGAGATCGAAACGAGGTACATCTTGTGCCAAAATGACCGTAATGAAAAGTACTATGGGATAACTTGTTTCAACGTTTGGCGGATTTCGAAAAATTTTAGAATCGCAAAAATGCGATGTTTCGATTTCCAAATTTTACTTTGGGTAATTTTATTTTCGGATTTTTTTTCCGGATTTTTTTTCGGTAATTCGATATTAACGAGTAAAAATTGGTGTCTCCGGACCCTCACACGTTATCATATAATATATCAGTGTGAAGATATTAAAAATGGGACGAGAATATATATTTTTATTTTTTTAACGATAAAATTTTCTATTTGTAAAATAATTTACTAATCGTAATAAGATCGATTTAACTTTCGATTACGGTGGAAACTTTAAGGGTCTGTTTGGCAATTGTGAGAGTAGCGGTTATGATGTATTTTTAGAGTACCGGTTATGAACAGTTATGAGGGGTTCGATTTTGAATGATTTTAAGTAGCGACTTTTAAACTAATTCAATCCATGCTTGGTAACAAGCTGTTATAAAAGTTTTTTTTTTTACAAGAATAAATAAAATAAAATAATTTAAGATTTTCATAAACAATCGAAGGTTTTAATAAATAGAATAATAAAACCCTTTAAAAAAAAATTGCCAAAAACCCAACTATCCAAAAAAAAAAAAAAAACTCCAAAAAAAATAAACAGAAAAAAATTTATTTCATAGTCATATTTTCGCCAACAAAGTTTTGTCCAAATTTTTGACAACCAAGTTAACAAAAATGTTAAAAAATATATGTAATTTTTTTATATTTTCGTCATCTGTGATGCCGAAAACTTTCATAACTTCATTTTTTTTAAAAATACTTTCAGTTTAAATAATTTATTTAAAAATACTTTCTGTCCAACAAATTTTCTGTTAATAAGAAGGTAGCACTCTAACATTCACCAACTCTAGAGAGAGAAAAGGGGGCGATGTGAGAGGCCAACAGTATATTAAAGACAAACGAAGGGGCAAAGTGTAAATAAGCATCGGATCCAGAGGCAACTAATTGTGTCCTAAATTGTTGTCATTAGGTGATAGGCAAGCAGTAGGTGGTGAGTAGCATTTTGTGCCAGCAAATGCTGCACGCTACTGCTGTCCATTCTTTTATAGGCGTTCAGCATGCGAGTCCCTTACATATTATTTTATTCTTTTAATAATCAAAACTTTGTTATTTGTTTAGCAGTCCCTCGAATCACTAGGAAGTCGGTAATAAAAAAAATTGGATTGCGCAAATAATTTCATTCTGAATGACGTTTTCAAAACTATACAGAATAAGATATGAATAGATAAATTAATTATGCAAGTTGGAGAATAAAATATGAATATATAAAATTAATTGTGCAGAAAAGTCCATCAAAAGAGATCTTTTTGTAAGAAAATGTTCATCGAAAGGATTTTTTTTTTGCACAGAAAAACACATTTCTTATGGACATTTTATATACATTCAATTAATGTTGCATTAAGGGGCAGGATAATTAATAGTAATTTTTACAATAAGGACATTTTTCCTAACAAATCAATAAAAACATCCTTCCGAATAACGTTTTTATGTCTTATCATGATTTTAGCAAAATTTATTCTTCCACAGTAATTTTAGCAAAATATAATGCTATACGTACAAATTTTCTGTTTGAATTTTAGTTATATTTTGTTTTATTTGTTCACACGTCCATTTTTGAATCCTTCGTTGATTGGTATTTTGAAAACGTCAATTTAAACCCAAAATAGAGGGTAGGTTTGAAAAAACGTACATCCGAGATGAAATCTGTTTGGCTCGTTCTTTTGTTTGACATCAAATGAAGTCCCAAAAACATAATTATAATCCAAATTTGTCCCAAGTCTCCTAGATTTTTTTTTTTTTTTTTTTTTTGAACCTATGGTACTTGGAGAAGTCAAATAATCTAAGTAACCAGGGGGATGGGATGCACGACTAAGTTCTCCAAGTTCTTATTCACTCTTTCCTCGACTAATTATGTGTAGGGAAAATAAAACTTGAAGCTCTAGGATGTCCAGCATGAGATCCATCTTTCTCTCAACACTTTCTAAGTTCCATAAAATTTTGCTTGGAATTTAGTCAACAAACATGAGCACCTTGTCCAAGAAAAAATTGTATTTTGAGAATTTTTCATAGACCTTCTTCTTTTTTAGAGTCTCGAACACAAATCTCAGACTCCTCCATCTAGTTGGAAAGAAAAAAAATTATTGGAGTTGATGGAGTTCCCAACCTATTTGGAGAACATCCAAAGTGCTACGATCGCCATCCGTGTGTCGGAGAAACTCGGGGAGACGACGAATGCCATTCGAAGATCGAAGAAACTCGAAAAATCAACAGAGCAGCAGTTCTGTCCAGGGGAGACAAAGTTCGGCCCGAACTCGTTCCCCACACCGAGTTTGGACCGAGTTCAGTCCCCTTGGTACAAAACCTCATCTCGAGGCACTGGTTCAAAAGCACCGAACTCTGTCCGAATTCGATCATCGACGAGCTGTGCGAAATTTTGGGTATTTTATACACCGTTGGATCACATCGTGTGGTCCAAATTAGTTACGATTATGAGGGGTAAATATATTAGGTTCTTTCTAACCTAATTAACATTGCAAGAGACTTTTACACTTTTGGAGAGAAATAAAATTGACGGCTATTTCGAAGAGCAGATCGTTTCGGGTAACCCTACTTGTCATCTTTGTTTTTCGTGAATTTGTAATAGTGTTTTCTACTTCAAGTAGTGTGGTGATCCGTTTTGGATCGGTGAGAAGCTTGTAAGGAGTCGATGTATTCTTTATTCCAATAGTATAGGCATTTTAGGGTTGGACTACGATCGTCCCCTGATTTTTTCTATCCGATTTTTTTACGTAAAATCGTTTGTGTCTGCGTTTGACTTTTTTGTGTGATTTTGACGTTTGATTTTGTATGATTTTTTTCGTTTCTCTCATAATTTCTTGATTTGGAGGAACAATTTTCGCGTTTCGTTCCCAACAACATGGCAGTCCCTCATTGAACTGAGTTTTTCTGTATTTATCGGACTCTACTCGCCTCCAATGAAAAACTGTAACGTCAACCTTGGGACTGACTCACGGTCCCCACTCGGCTCGTATAGCAGCACTTTACTTTCTACCTTTTTCTTTGGTAATTTATAAGGGCACTACTATATTTACTTGGGGCTAGCCCAGGATTGGGGCAAGCCCACTAATGAGGAAACTTTACTTACACTAACCCATTATTTTACTCATACTAGCCCACTCCCAAACCCTCCCAAACACTCCCAAACCCTCCCCACCCCACCGGAGCTCTCCTCCCTCCCGCCGGCCGATCTCCGAGAGTCTGTCCTCCTCCTCCTTGTCGATGGCTCCCAAAGTCTCGAAAGAATCAAGGTACAAATCATCATTCTCCTTGTGCTATTGTATTTGCAAAATTGTCCAAAATTTTTAAAAAATCCTATTGTATTTTGAAAAATTTGAGTGATTTTCTTTCCATTCTTCAAATGAGGGCATACAAGTCCTTGGCGGAGTTTAGGATGTAGTTTAGACGTTCACTTGGTTGATCGAACACGATTTTAGGGCATACAATGTCGAGAATCGTCGACGTTGTCGAGCAGTATCGGGCGGGACTGTAGATTTTCCTACAGTCCCATATAGATTTAGGACTGTAGGAAAATCGACAGTCCTATTTATATTAAGGACTGTCGAATTGTCTACAGTCCTAAATTTATATAGGACTGTAGACATTTCAACAGTACTAAAAAATTAGGACTGTTGAAAATTCTTCAGTCCTGTATACTTACAGGATTGTAGAAATTGCTACAGTCCTGAATATAAAATTAAATTATTATGTTAAAATAGAAATTAATTTTTTGTCTTATAGTCATGCCCCTGGAAAGGACACTATGGATGAAGATATGAGAAGACGCCCTACTGCGTCGATGCGTAAGGAACGCACAGTTTCGCGTACTATTGAACCAGGCGTCACTATCCGCGAGCCCGAGGCACGCCCTGAAGTGAGGAAACGTCGATTGACGAAGAAGACTGCCATTCGTTCGAAGAGACGTGCTCCTCCTAGTTCTTCCGGTTCTTCTTCCTCCTCCGATGAGGACATGCCAAATATTTCAAATCGGCCTACTGATGGTTCAGGACCTTCTCAGCCTGCAGATAGTCCTGTCGAGAGTCTTCCACAAACTCTCGGAAATCGGACTACTGATGGTTCAGGACCTTCTGAGCAGGCAGATAGTCCAGTCGACACTCATCCAAACGGTTGCTCTATGTTACCGTCGATCGAAAACCATATTGCGTACCAAATATGGAACAATCCGGTAAGTACATTACATTATGATAAATTTATATATAGTTGTAAGTTCAAAGTTCATTTTACATAGAGGTATAATTTCATCCAATTGTTGACTTTTCAGGAGAGTGGTCGTATGTTGACGGTGATCAACCACGGGAAAAAATGTAATACATGGAGGTATGAATTATTGGGAGATGATGTGAAGGCAAAAATCAGTCCCACCGGTCTACAATATTTGGGTAGCTACTCATATACGACGGTGGATAATGCACTGATTTCAGCATTTGTAGAACGGTGGCATCCAGAAACCAACACTTTCAAAATTGTGACAATCCTAAAATTACATAACTGTGCATATATGACAGTGGGTAAACTTTAGAACTGTCACAATTTTGACAGTCCTAGTATACTAGGACTGTCAAAATTGTGACAGTCCTAAAGTTTACCCACTGTCATATATGCACAGTCCTAAAGTTACATAACTGTGCATATATGACAGTGGGTAAACTTTAGGACTGTCACAATTTTGACAGTCCTAGTAACTGTGCATATATGACAGTGGATAAACTTTAGGACTGTCACAATTTTGACAGTCCTAGTATATACTAGGACTGTCATAATTGTGACAGTCCTAAAGTTACATAACTGTGCATATATGACAGTGGGTAAATTTTAGGACTGTCACAATTTTGACAGTCCTACTATATACTAGGACTGTCATAATTGTGACAGTCCTAAAGTTACATAACTGTGCATATATGACAGTGGGTAAACTTTAGGACTGTCACAATTTTGACAGTCCTACTATATACTAGGACTGTCAAAATTATGACAGTCCTAAAGTTACATATAACTGCTAATAGACATTGGGTAAACTTTAGGACTGTCACAATTTTGACAGTCCTACTATATACTAGGACTGTCAAAATTGTGACAGTCCTAGTATCCTGGCAGTCTTACATATTGACTGTCACGCCCCGATCCCGTGGAATCGTTAGTCGTCCCCCGGGCGTGACCGCCGTGCGTGCCTAGGTTGCGCACCGCACAAGGCTCAGTATTTTTGTTTCGCATAGCGAGCACATATTCAGAGTACGCAGATAATTGAAACACATATTGAAACATGGGAAAGTTCTCTTTTTTATTGATAATATGAACATCTATTACAAACTCCTTGAACTGAGTCATAAGGATTGCCTCTATGGGCTTACAAAAGTGTTGACACAAAATGAGATAGCAGTCCTTTACATTACATCCTTTACTACTACTCAAAATATAAGACCTTGGGTCGGAACGACTGCCTTGCCACGAAGCTGCATGGTTGCTTGGTGGCTAGCTTCTTTTTCAAAAGGCTTCTTCTTATTCTTCAAAATGCTTCAAAGGTTGGCACGGTCGAGGCGTGCCTACAGCTGGACTGGATCGGGGGTTTGTCTCCTGCTCCTCGCTCGGCTCTCCTTAGCGCGGGGAACATGTTTCAACGAGGGTCAGTACATCGAAACGTACTGGTGAAGGCAAGCTATCCCAACTATACCAATCAACACGTTATTTTAATAAAACATGCATATTTGTGGGTTTCTATCTTGCCTTAGTTCATTTTACAGCAAGACACATATATATGGAAACATTGAAATAACTCGCCACCGTTCGGTGACATTTACCTGCCCGTCTGAACCACCTGCATAATACTTACCTTACCTTCCCTATCAAGAAGACACAAGTTAGTAGCAACAGGTTTAAATATACGAGGGGATCACTGGCACGTTGCCATAATGGACGGGCTAGTCTCGGGACGGAATGGCGTGCGGCGCAGGGAACAGGAGGCGCCACAAGCCACTCAATCCGAAGCAGGCGACTATTGTGAGTTCCGTCCGGATCGGATCGGTGCCAGTGCCCCAGCGACCGTCCGCAGGAACTAAGACCTTGTGCACAAGTTGTCCGTGATCAACGCAGTACACTAAGTTAACATTTGAGGCAAATCAGGCACAGGGCAATAACAGGGCAAGATCTACTTTAGCATAGTCTTCCTGTTGGGTTATTGCATTGAAAATGAGTTCTATACATAGCACAGTTTTAAGGAGAAATATACATTCTAACTTATATTTATGCATATAATGAATATTCCAAACGAGCAAGCATATAAGTAAGTAACCGTTCATGAGTTTCATTTGACAAGCAATATTCCCAAGTCTATTCCCTTGATATCTTGATATCTTTTAGTTATTTACTTGGTATCGTTTGATCGGGTAAAGCACGAACACGAGATTTAGATGTGAAGACTAGCAAGTAGGGCTAGCTAATCGGGTTGGTAGCCACTCACTTTAGTGGTTGGAAGGAGGAAGGAAGGAAGTGATTTAGGAGTCCGCTTGAGCGACGCCTACTGCTGGATCACCTGTATTGACACGAACAGCTGATCAGTACTTCTTCCTCTCTTTCCATTATCGGAATTGAAGTGCAGTCCTAAGAACGAAAGTAATGAAATCCATCGAAACCGTTCAAGAAAACCCAAGCAAATCCGAAACCAACTCAAGGCACGAAAGCAACAAGCGACAACGAAAACTAGGCAACAAAGAATGCAGCGGAGAGGTCCCTCCTGACTCTGCCGCTAAGTCGATCCTTGGGGCACGGTCCACTGAATATGGGAATCGATTTCGAAGAAACAAATCCATAACGAGAATGAGTTCTTGATTCAATCTATCCTGATCGAACGATACCGTTTTGTATTTCTTAGCCGCGCTCCCCGTATAGGGGGAACGGGGCACCACATCCTACCCAACTAATTGGAAGTTTCGTCCCGAAACTTAAGGAATAAAACCTACCACTAGGAAATAATGAGGGGAACCGTTCCCTCATATCAGATTCAAGATCCCAAGTAGATTCTTCGACAGAGTGATTCCGCCAAAGCACGCGCACTAGAGGAACCGAACGGGTCCGAAGCAGCTTTTCTTTTCTATCCAAAATCTGTACCAGCTGTTCTACATACGCCAAGTCGGGCTGAAGGTTCAGTTGTTCCAGGTCTACCACATGACTTGGATCGTACACATATTTTCTAAGTTGGGAAACATAGAATATATCATGTACGTCAGCTAGGGATGGTGGTAGAGCGATCTGATAAGCAACTGAAGCAACCCGCTTTAGTATTTCGAACGGGCCGACAAATCGTGGACTTAGCTTTCCCTTCGCTCCGAACCTGCTGACCCCTCGCATGGGCGAGACCTTGAGGAATACCCGGTCACCTACTTGAAACTCTAGCGGTCTCCGATGAACATCCGCATAGCTCTTCTGACGACTTTGAGCTATCTTTAATCTGTCCCGAATCAGCCGAATCTTCTGGACGGTCTACTCCACGAGCTCAGGGCCAAGTACTTACCGCTCCCCGACTTCGTCCCAACAGATAGGAGATCTACACTTCCGCCCGTATAGCGCCTCATACGGCGCCATTTGAATGCTTGATTGATAGCTATTGTTGTAAACAAATTCGGCTAGAGGTAGATGAAGGTCCCAACTAGTCTTCGTGTCCAAGGCGTAGAGTCGCAGCATGTCTTCGAGGATCTGGTTGACGCGCTCTGTTTGGCCATCGGTCTGTGGATGGTAGGCGGAGCTGAATTTCAACTTCGTCCCCATTGCTGACTGCAGGCTTCCCCAGAAACGTGATATGAATCGACCATCTCGATCGGAGACTATGGTTACGGGCACGCCGTGGAGTCGGACGATTTCGTTGAGATATATCTGAGCCAGGCGGTCGGCACTCCAAGTAGATTTAATAGGCAGAAAGTGAGCTGACTTGGTGAGTCGATCGACGATAACCCAGACTGCATCATGTCCCCGTTGCGTCCTCGGCAAGCCAACAATAAAGTCCATCGTTATATCATCCCATTTCCACTCCGGAATAGAAAGGTTCTGAAGCTCTCCGCCTGGTTTCTGGTGTTCGGCCTTTACTCGTTGACAAGCCATGCAATGCGACACAAACTGCGCCACATCCCGTTTTAAGCCGTGCCACCAAAACGTCGTGCGAAGATCCCGATATATCTTAGTGCTACCCGGATGAGAAGTATAACTAGAATAGTGAGCTTCCGTGAGTATCTCTTGTCTGAGGGCCGCGTCGTTCGGAACACATAGTCTTCCCTTTACTCGAAGCATCCCATCCGCGCTTACCGCAAAGTCGGACGCCTTTCCTGCCAAGATGAGGGCATGTATCTTCTGCAGGAACGGGTCGTCCTTCTGAGCTGCCTTCACTTTGTGTAACAAGTCGGGCTCGAGGCGCAGTTGAGCTACTTGCGCCCACTTCTTATATCTTATTTTCAGTGTGATACCCAGTGATTCAAGATCTCGACGCAGCCTATCATCAATAACCAAACTCCCTACAAACACTCGACTCAACGCTTCAGCTATCACGTTTCCCTTTCCAGGCGTGTATCTGATCGTGAGATCGAAGTCGCTGAGGAGTTCAAGCCATCGCCGCTGCCGAAGATTCAAATCCTTTTGAGTGTACAAGTATTTCAGGCTCTTATGATCTGTATAGATTTCGCACGGCACGCCATAAAGATAGTGACGCCACAGCTTCAATGCAAACACTACCGCGGCAAGTTCGAGATCATGCGTTGGGTAGTTCTGCTCGTGAGGCTTTAGCTGTCTAGACGCGTAGGCTATCACCTTATCGCGCTGCATCAGGACACATCCTAGGCCCTTTCCTGAGGCATCACTATATATTTTAAAGTCATCCGGTCCGTTCGGCAGAGTGAGAATTGGGGCAGAGATGAGGCGCTGCTTTAACTCCGTAAACGAAGCTTCACAGTCCTCTGTCCAAGTAAACTTCGCACCCTTTCGTGTCAACTGAGTCAAGGGCGAAGCAATCCTAGCAAAATTCTGTATAAATCTTCGGTAGTACCCTGCCAGACCAAGGAAACTTCGGATGTCGCTAGCTGACTCCGGTCGTTTCCACTGCGTGATTGCTTCTATTTTCTTCGGATCAACTGAGATGCCTTCCGAGGAGATGATATGCCCCAAAAACGAGATACTGTCCAGCCAAAATTCTGATTTGCTTAATTTGGCATACAACTTATGGTCTCGAAGGGTTTGCAGTACCATCCGCAGGTGTCCTGCGTGCTCATCCCTAGTCTTCGAGTACACTAAGATGTCATCGATAAACACCATCACGAATTTATCGATGAAGGGCCTAAAGACACGGTTCATCATATCCATGAATGCAACAGGAGTATTCATCAGTCCAAACGGCATCACGAAAAACTCGTAATGGCCGTAGCGGGTTCTGAAAGCAGTCTTGGGTACGTCTTCTGGCTTAATCTTCAGCTGGTGATAACCCGAGCGGAGATCAATTTTAGAAAACACCGTTGCCCCTTGTAACTGATCAAACAAGTCATCTATCCGTGGCAGAGGATATTTGTTCCTGATTGTGACCTTGTTTAATTCCCTATAGTCTATGCAGAGGCGTAGAGTTCCGTCATTTTTCTTCACAAAGAGCACGGGAGCGCCCCAAGGAGACACGCTCGGACGGATGAACCCGCGATCAAGCAATTCCTGGAGTTGGCGCTTTAATTCATTCAGCTCTGCAGGTGCCATTCTGTACGGAGGCTTTGAAATCGGCTGTGTATTTGGAAATATGTCTATAGTGAATTCAATCTCTCGGTCTGGCGGCATACCGGGTAGTTCGCTCGGGAACACATCGGGGAACTCTGCCTCAACGGAAGTTGACTCGACGTTTGCGTAGTCCTGCCGTGTGTCCCGAACCGATGCTAGGAATCCCTCGCAGCCTGTGTAGAGCATTCGCCGAGCAGATTTTGCCGAAATCACCATGCAGGCCTTGGTCGCATTGTTCGCTGGACTACTGGTGTAACAGAACACGGCTTCTCCGGGCAGACGGAAAACGAATCGCTTCTCTGCACACTCAATAGTTGCCGCGCACGCGCCTAGCCAGTCCATTCCCAAAATGATATCATAGTCCCGTACATCAAGAACTAAAACATCAAGTGACAGCTTTCTCTCCCCAATACAGATATAACCGCCTAGGCATGCTGAACTGACAGGAATTTTTGTACCAGACGGGGTGCTAACGCTTAAATCTAAATGCAACGGAGTCATTTTAACATTGTTCTCCGTTGCGAAGTTTGTAGAAATAAAGCTATGGGTTGCACCTGAATCAAATAGAACGCGAGCAGGTATATTATTGAAAAGTAAGGTACCTGACACGACGGTATCTGAAGCTAGAGCTTCTTCTCGTGTCAAGGTGTAGACTCGGCCTTGAGCTGGATTACGCCCTTGCTGAGGCGCCGCTCGATTTGCCTGAGGTGCCTGAGTCTGTTCTGGTTGTTGCGGTGGACGACGCGGACAGCTGTTAATCTGATGGCCTGGATCGCCGCATCTGAGGCAAGTGTCGAGCCGCTTGCGACAGACATTCTCGGTGTGCCCTCTTCTGTTGCAGTAGGTGCAATGCTGCCCCTGGTTTTCTCGCTGACGACCGCCGTTATTTTGACGCTTTGCAGCGTTGTTTCCTTTATCGTTGCCTTGGCGTTTGTGATTGGAAGGTTGCACAGCGCCGGCGGCAACGTGAGGATACTGCGGTTCGAGCGAAAGGGCGTGGTTTAATACTTCCCACATCGTCTGATACTGCGAAACGGCTACGTGCCCGTGAATGCCAGGACGTAGCCCTCCTTCGAATCGTCTGGCACGACTCGCTGCATCCGGTAGATAAGCGGTAGCAAATTTGGCCAGTTTGTTGAATTCTGCCGAGTATTGCTTTACCGTCATGCTGCCCTGCCGGAGTTGGACGAACTCGTTTTCCCGTTGACGTCGTAGAGGTGGGGGTATAAACTCCTCCTCGAACGCGGCACGAAAAGTCGTCCACGCGATCGCCTCCTCTCCTTGGCCAAGTTGAAGAGATCGTCGATGCACGTCCCACCAGTCGTGCGAGTTGAGGCGAAGCAGTAGTTGGGCACAGGTGACGCGCTTGTCTTCCGGTACTTCGAGGAGAGAAAAATGATCTTCAAGCTCGGCGAGCCAATCTAGGACCACGATCGGGTCCTCAGTCCCATTAAATGTCGTGTTACAGACCTTCTTGAAGTTGCCAAAAGCGAAGGCAGTCACTTCCTTCGTCCTTGGCGCTAGCGGTGGTTCGACTTCAAGCGCTGGCTGCTCCACTGGTGTAGCTGTCGTTGCGGCAGAATGGTTGGAGGCCAGGGTCTGAATAAGCTGCTGTAGGGTATCTACCTGCTTTTGTTGGACTGAGAGCCGGACCTCTAGGTTGCTCTCGAACTTGGCTTGGCGGGCATCATCCCTCTGTCGTTGTTCCGTGAACATTTGCATCACCTGCTGAAGGGAATCTGTTTGAGACATGCCCCGTTGGCTCCGAGAGCTTCCTGAAGTTCCGGAACTGCTCTCCTGAGTCCTTGTCTCTCCTGGCGCCAGCGCTGATGGTTGCGCTTGCGTCGTTCCTTGGAAGGAAGGTAAATTACATCAGGATCATAATGTATTATGGACTTATTGCATGAACGTATCTCATTTTGGCCTTAACGAGTTCAGGAGTTCGCACAGGAATTTATCGTTAAGGGAACTTTTCCAGTTTAAGAGTCAAAGGAACTTTGAATCTGTGCTCTGATACCAACATGTCACGCCCCGATCCCGTGGAATCGTTAGTCGTCCCCCGGGCGTGACCGCCGTGCGTGCCTAGGTTGCGCATCGCACAAGGCTCAGTATTTTTGTTTCGCATAGCGAGCACATATTCAGAGTACGCAGATAATTGAAACACATATTGAAACATGGGAAAGTTCTCTTTTTTATTGATAATATGAACATCTATTACAAACTCCTTGAACTGAGTCATAAGGATTGCCTCTATGGGCTTACAAAAGTATTAACACAAAATGAGATAGCAGTCCTTTACATTACATCCTTTACTACTACTCAAAATATAAGACCTTGGGTCGGAACGACTGCCTTGCCACGAAGCTGCATGGTTGCTTGGTGGCTAGCTTCTTTTTCAAAAGGCTTCTTCTTATTCTTTAAAATGCTTCAAAGGTTGGCACGGTCGAGGCGTGCCTACAGCTGGACTGAATCGGGGGTTTGTCTCCTGCTCCTCGCTCGGCTCTCCTTAGCGCGGGGAACCTGTTTCAACGAGGGTCAGTACATCAAAACGTACTGGTGAAGGCAAGCTATCCCAACTATACCAATCAACACGTTATTTTAATGAAACATGCATATTTGTGGGTTTCTATCTTGCCTTAGTTCATTTTACAGCAAGACACATATATATGGAAACATTGAAATAACTCGCCACCGTTCGGTGATATTTACCTGCCCGTCTGAACCACCTACATAATACTTACCTTGCCTTCCCTATCAAGAAGACACAAGTTAGTAGCAGCAGGTTTAAATATACGAGGGGATCACTGGCACGTTGCCATAATGGACGGGCTAGTCTCGGGACGGAATGGCGTGCGGCGCAGGGAACAGGAGGCGCCACAAGCCACTCAATCCGAAGCAGGCGACTATTGTGAGTTCCGTCTGGATCGGATCGGTGCCAGTGCCCCAGCGACCGTCCGCAGGAACTAAGACCTTGTGCACAAGTTGTCCGTGATCAACGCAGTACACTAAGTTAACATTTGAGGCAAATCAGGCACAGGGCAATAACAGGGCAAGATCTACTTTAGCATAGTCTTCCTGTTGGGTTATTGCATTAAAAATGAGTTCTATACATAGCACAGTTTTAAGGAGAAATATACATTCTAACTTATATTTATGCATATGATGAACATTCCAAACGAGCAAGCATATAAGTAAGTAACCGTTCATGAGTTTCATTTGACAAGCAATATTCCCAAGTCTATTCCCTTGATATCTTGATATCTTTTAGTTATTTACTTGGTATCGTTTGATCGGGCAAAGCACGAACACGAGATTTAGATGTGAAGACTAGCAAGTAGGGCTAGCTAATCGGGTTGGTAGCCACTCACTTTAGTGGTTGGAAGGAGGAAGGAAGGAAGTGATTTAGGAGTCCGCTTGAGCGACGCCTACTGCTGGATCACCTGTATTGACACGAACAGCTGATCAGTACTTCTTCCTCTCTTTCCATTATCGGAATTGAAGTGCAGTCCTAAGAACGAAAGCAATAAAATCCATCGAAACCGTTCAAGAAAACCCAAGCAAATCCGAAACTAACTCAAGGCACGAAAGCAACAAGCGACAGCGAAAACTAGGCAACAAAGAATGCAGCGGAGAGGTCCCTCCTGACTCTGCCGCTAAGTCGATCCTTGGGGCACGGTCCACTGAATATGTGAATCGATTCCGAAGAAACAAATCCATAACGAGAATGAGTTCTTGATTCAATCTATCCCGATCGAACGATACCGTCTTGTATTTCTTAGCCGCGCTCCCCGTATAGGGGGAACGGGGCACCACATTGACAGTCCTAAGTTATTAGTAGCAATGCACAATATACAGTCAAAATCTTCATAACTCCTTTCATTACACAACATACAACATATAGTTCAATATACAGTTAAACATACATGGATCAACAGAAAATACATTTCAATATACAGTATCAATCGATTAGAATATCAAAGTAGTCGTCCGGCATGATTTTTGGATCCTCCATCTTCATCATCTTCTTATAGGCAGCCATTGCATCCTTGTAGGGTGTCGTCCATACGATCGCTTCCTCAGGTGCGTGTTTATACCAAAGCGTAGAAGGTGGCGGAATAGGAGAATGAGCGATCAACCTTGGGATGACGAAGTGTTGTCCGACAAGCCCTATGCAACATAGATTGGATACTCGGTGTTCGGCCGGGGGGGCACACATTGGAAAGAAAGTATTGTTAATACCTTGTGAGATAATTATAATAGGTAACTTATACCTATTAGAGAATACGTAAGCAGCAGACGAGACATCCATGTAATGGTCTGGCCCGGTAACTGTTTTCGTACAAGGTATGCCTGCCAACAAATCTCCAACAATTTCTTCGCCAAGTATCTGGCTATAGAATGCTAGTCGCGACTCCAACTTCTCGTATAGCTCTTTCCTAACATGTCTCTATCCTGCTTCAACTGAATAGCCTAGTTGTCTTGCTAGTGCATGGTATCCACAATGGCCATCCTTTGGAACATCAACAATAGACCAAATGAAATTTCGTATCTCAGGTAGGAAATTATCAATGTATAGACTATAAGAATCAGAAAAGTTATCAAAACCCTCCGCCGTGACTACATCTATCATTTTCTGTTTCTTCCCCCTTCGAATAGTTAGCTTACTCTTTTTCTACAAAAATACCCCCCGATCCATTACGGACTTTGCCTCCAAACTGCGTTCGATATGTTCAAATAAGGATGGATCTCTTTTAGTTGACTCGTCCTCCTTCTTTTTTGCTCTACTCTTTCTTGACTGTGGTCTTCCCTTAGGAGTTCGAACAACGGATGGCTCTTGCAATCGAGTTGTTGCCGGGACTGCAATCTCTTGGATTTTAACCTCAATGGATCTTCTCTCCGGTTTCGATGCGCCACACCACCTTGCGTGCAGTAGTTTCACTTGGGGCAACGCAAATAAATCATCGTGCACTTCCACCGTCGGTATTATCGACAGCTGTCGCTAACGTTGATCAATACCATCTTTTGGAATAGGTATAGATTCACGACGATATTCGTTGATCTCATGTGCACACGGAAGTCTGAGTGAATGTCGATATGAACAACCGCAAACCTCGGGATCATAACCCACCGACTTTGACCTACGAATCTCCTCAAACAATAAGCCCAAGGCCTTGTAAGATACCACATGGGTTAAACCATCCAAGAGGTGTTCTTGCTTGTATTCATGCTTTGCAATATTGAGGCTCATCTCAAATGATGCTACAATATCGTTCACCGTGGCAATAGTCATCAAATGAATCGATTGCCAAACAGAGACAAAATTACCGACCGATGACCGTAGATATCTTTTTAAACATGAGTGTGCTCCTTCGACCCGGTTCGTAGTGATTGTGCCATAATGCTTCATCATGTTGGTCCATGCTAAGACGAATTGCTCTTTATGTGGTTCTAGCCAAGTATCTTTGATATAAGATATGCATGTCGGGTTACTCGTCTCCCACTTTTGTTGGAACATGTACCATGCTGTGTCATAGCTGTCTGTAGTACTTGCTCGCCATACAAGACTCCAATCACTGTAGAATTCTTCGAAGCGAAGCATGTCGATTTTATCGTCCACATTTTCAAATTTTCTCTTGCATTGAGCTTGAATATTTCTATTTATATGCCAAGTGCATAGTAGTCTATGCGCATGAGGAAATACAATATCTATAGCATTTATCAACGCATATTCTCTGTCAGTAACAAAAACAGAGGGCTCTTTGTAACCTGTGTAAAGGGATTGTAGTTTCCTCAACGCCCATGTGTAATCCTTTACTGTCTCACTCTTCATAAAACAAAAAGCGACTGTAAATATTTTTTCCGTAGACGTAAACCCGACAACGTGAAAAAGAGGCATCTTGAACTTGTTGGTCTTATATGTACAATCAAGGACCAACACGTCTGCGAAGGACCAAGCCAAGTGTGTGCAATCAGGATGAGCCCAAAACAACGAAAGGAGTTCATCAGTTTGTGGATGTCTTCTATGGTACTCCACGTAGTGATGCTCCCCAAGCAACTTCAATACTTGCTGCATCGCCATTCTTCCTTTCATACTTTTGCATTTCGCTCTGGCCAAACTATTATAGATCGTCCTCATGGTAGACTTGTTCCCATCTTGTTTTTGTCGCACGGCAGAATAAATTTGTTTCGGTGCAACTCCTGAAAGGAACAATTCTTCAACCAACTTTCTCTCATCCTCCTTCAACCGTGCCACGTAGGCATGACCCGTAAGTGTCCCTGGAATAGGATGATTGTGTCTTCCATTCTTAACTTCGATTATCCACTTCACATCTTCAACTTTTACAATCAACACCTTCAATGGACAACCATATTTTCTCGTCCCAACATTTTTCTTAGGGATTTCTTTTTCAACAACACCCTTTTTTTTATGATGCTCCCTAAACACACCTCCTCTTTCGCATCCCAGCTCAAGATATTTTCGGTCCGGCCGAGATCTGATGGATCTTGCAATGACAATAACTACGTTGTGTCGTCTCCCAACTTCTCTGCACCACTCTAATGCTTCTTCATGGGTTGCAAATTGAATATCCGTTGAGAAAATATCATCCACATCAACACCAACAGCAGGATGTACCACAATATCTGAACAAGGTTGGTCCTATAACCAATATAAAATAATATAAAAATTAATAACTTCATATAATTATCCAGGACTGTCACTATTTTTACAGTCCTATTTTTAAATAGGACTGTCAAAATTATGACAGTCCTACTTTTATATAGGACTGTCGAATTTATGACAGTCCTCTATTAATTTAGGACTGTAGAATATTTGACAGTCCTATATTTATATAGGACTGTCTAATTTTTACATTCCTTACTCGTGACTGTCAAATTAGGGTTGTCGTTTTACGTACCGTACGTGCTTCGTAACAACCAACATATTCTTCGGAACGTCCGGAGTGCATATTTAATGTATTGGACGATCCGACTTCGTCATCGAACATATTTTCATGCATTGTTCCTACAATAGTCAAAATAAACTAAATCTTTTTCGGACAATCGCATAACTTATTCATCGTAGGATGTCGAAGACATACCGGAAGAATATTTCTTGAAGTATCACCAAAGTAAAATTCTTCTCCAACCACAACTAGCAATTTCCAATTTTAGGTTGAGGCTTGGTGGAATGAGGCTTTCTTGGTGGAATGCAAAAAATAGAATTTTTTTTCACTTGGTTTGGACTAGCCCAAGTAAAAAGTGTAGTGCCCTTATAATTATCCTTTTCTTTCTACCAACATCTACCTGTCCTGCAGACTATGGACAGCATCAAGTACTAGTGCTTAGTAATATTATACTATATATGTTGGATCCTCCTCAGATCGATCAGTCGTTCATTCTATTATGCACAAATGTCTTTTGATCTTTTAATGCCATTGTCATTGTCACCCCCCACTCGCAATTACTATATTGTTTCTACCTATAAAAAAAAACAAAAAATTTGCATATAAAGCAACAAAAGTTTTACGAAATTCTGCAAAAAGTAAAGAAGTTTTGAAAATTCTAAAAATAGAATAGAAAGGTTCTTAAAAAAGAAGTTTTTTAACAATGGATCCAAAACGTCCTTTTTAAGGACGTTTAAGAGCCTCCCTATTTTAAACTTAGCCGGCCCTTTCAAACCGAGCCGGTCCGATGCTGCAGAGGACGACGACGGGTGCCTCGTTGCGGGAGGCGTCGACGTGCACGAGGCGGAGGCCGAGCTCGGCGGCGAGGGCGGAGTCGGCGTCGCGGTCGGGAGAGCCGAGACAGAGAAGGAGGTGGCCGGGGCGGAGGCGGCGCTGTGCGACGCGGGAGAGGTAGGCGCAGGAGGGTAGGAGGACGGCGGCGACGTACTCAGACCTCGTCGTCGCAAGGGGCGTCGACGTGCACGAGGCGGAGGCCGGGGGAGGTGTTGAGGGAGGGTAGGAAGACGGCGTCGGCGGACTCGGACCTCCTCGACAGGGGGCGATGTCGACGTTCACGAGGTGGAGGCCGAGCTCAGCGGCGAGGCCGAGCAAGTCTCCCCTCCCCCCCGGCTCGCTCGTCTCGGTCTCACGGTATGACAAGTCCAGAAACGTCCATAAAAAGAACATTTTTGGACAAAACGTTCTAAAAAGAACATTTTTTAGTCCATTGCTAAAAACGTCATTTTTAAGGACGTTTCTATGCTATTTTTGAAATTAAAAATTTTTTTTTTCTCCCAAAATTTTGTAAAACATCGTTGCTTGATATGCAATTTTCTTAAAAAATAAAAGAAATAGCTCAAAAGTATTCATTTCTGAGCAGCAAGTGCAAGCTAGCCAAGATGCTATCTTATTTTCTACTTTTCATTGTCAAATAGGGAATAGAAGAGCAAAAGCTTCTCGAAAGAAGACGGCTGAAAATAAGGAGAGAGAGAAAGAAAGGATATCCACCGAAAGAAAAGCTACTTATGTGAGTTTTGTGGGTTGCTCACTAGGAACACTTATGATAACGTCATTATATTTTAGACACACAACATATATCAATGTTTTAAAATTCGGACCGATGATTGAACCAAATTTTTTTGGTACACATCTGACTGGAGTTCAACTAGGTTTAATTAGAGTTCAAATAAACTTTTTACGAGAACCAAATAATTTGAGATCGGTAAAATATTCACATTTACTTTTTAATTTGGTTTTTGTAATGTTTGATTTGGTTTGTTCTTAAAACTATAAGGTCTCTCAAAACCAAATCAAGAATCAAATGGTTCAAATCTTACGAATTTTTTTAGAAAAAAAAAAAAAAAAAAAAAAAATTCAAAATCAGCCGTTTCAATTGTGTACCGGTTCTGACGATTCACCGGTTAAATTTCAATTCTAAAAGAATCAACGATTCTTAAAAAAAATTCGGTTCGAGTCAGACCGAACCAATTTTTTGGTAAAATTCGGTCAGATCCAGTCCAACCATCAGTCCGATCCGATTCCAATTCGGACAACACCGCTATATATTGATTCATGTGCTAATGTAATTTGTTTATTATGTTTAAAATACATGTCAAATGATTCAAATATATATTATTTTATATGTTAAAGTTAGTACCGATCAAGAGTGTGTTATAGTTAGTACCAATCAACTTACTCTCCAGCGAAATATTTATTGGTAATGTTACTCTTAACGCTAAAGTGTCCCTCCCTATTGTCTCTAGTGCCATATTAAATAATATTATATGACATCTAATATAATAACTCACGTGACAAATTTTAATTCAAAAAATTAATTATCAAAAATAATAATAATAATATTAATGTTAATATTACTATTAATGTTAATTTTAATTTTAAAATTTTTATATCATCTGTTACATTGATTATTACGTCAGCTGTCATATAAGAAGAAATAATTTAAAAGAATATTTTGGATGAACAAATAACATTATTCAATATTTATATCACTAACATTTTATGAGAATGTAGAGTAGATAACTTTTCGGTGTCGGTCCGGAAAGAATTTTTTTTTTTTTTTTTTTTTTACAAAATTTGTTTTTATACAAAATAATCATAACCATCCGCAAGAATAGTAATCTATACCATCCTTAGCAATCTCAACCGTTGAGATTGGTGCATAATTGTTTTTAACGATTTGACATTGAAAAAAAATAAAAATAAGGAGCCACTAACCATAGCTTACCAAACAATATGTGGTGACTTCATTCACCCGAATAAATGTCAATCCTTTATATGAAACAAAAGAATTGAATACAATATACGTCGTCCATATAACTTCTCACGAAGGAGAATACACCTCGCACATGACACTTGTGTTTGTCCCTGAATTTTATTATTATATGCTAGTGCTTGATTTAACTTGGTTTGCCTTAGACCCCGCTATGCCTCGAGTAGAACATTATACTCTCCGTAGTGCACTGCTTCACTTGGTTACACTGTACACCTTAAGAACTATGTCGCTCGATATGTCCTTGTACGACATCACGTCAAGATGGAAAAGATCGTCCCGCGGGAGGACTGGCGCGGTGATTCGCGCCTAACGGGGACGGCTGATTACCTGCGGAAGATCGGACGTGACATATTGGTATCAGATATATATATATATATATATATATATATATATATATATATATATATATATATGGTCCTTCTACAATACATGGGATGTATTAATACATCCCAAACAAGTGCATTGGAAATTGTGAAAGGTGTTTACTTTGACTTTGGCTTTACCTGGCATAGAAGGTCATATTAACCTACCCACTTACTTAAAAAATCCCTCATAGATTACCGTAATTTGTTGGACATTGGATATTCAACATTTACATTTTTCACCCTACATTAACGCATATTTTCCACCCTACATTAACCTTCTGGTAACGCCTTGCTGCAAAAAGGCCTGATGTTCACTCACTAACGTTTGATGCTCACTCACAAAAGTTAAATTTTTTTTTTGGTTTTTAACGCATGCTGCTAACGCATGTTGCTGTTCACTAATTGGAAATTTTGTTTGAATTTTAAACGCATGTTGCTTACTAATTTTTTTTTTTGGTTTTTTAATGCATGCTGCTCACTAATTGAATCTTTTTTTGTTTTTTTAACGCCTGCTGCTCACCAATTTAAAAATATTTTTTATTTGTTTGGTTTTAAGTTGTATTGAACGACTACTGCTCACTTATTTAAAAAAAAATTGTTTTGGTTCTTTAACGATAATATTTTTTACTTTTCTAACGATAATATTTTCGAAGAGGCCATGAGGCAGTTGAATATAATAAAGTAAACAATTTTTTTTATTATGACGTTTTGTCATATTAACCAGCTTTCTAATATTTACAGTATTTTGAATATCATTTTCAAATTTATATTCGAATATTTACGTTAATTTGAATATCATCTATCGAAAATTTAAGCAAATATTATAATTTTGACTTTTAATGAATATCATGAATCCACTATCCTATTGAGAAAAATATTAAAGCATGGTCAAGTATGAATATCATTTATTCATTTAATATTAAAGCATGGTGAAGAAAATCTGAATATCATTTCTTCAGGCTTCCAATGTATGGCTGCACAAAGTAGGGTGACAAAAATAAATTTTTTGCGAGTGTTCGAATATAATTAACCTACTATCCAAGAGAATTTTTCTTACATTACATGCTTTGCTTCAGCAATAACAAGGGATGAACATGCATGATTACATGTAAGACTCTTTCACTCTTAAAGGCATAATACTGCACTGATTCAAACATTTCAAATTTGACCATCCCACGCATCAATACAATATGCATTACGTTGACATCGAATTCATACTGATGGCATCGATGTACTGATTTTTTACAAAAAGTAAAACATATTCCAATCAAATAAAGTTTTAGTGATCCCAAGAATGCACCTATAATGCAGACCAACTGTAATTTCTAGGAATGCACCCAGGACTCATCAAATCTGTGAAGGCCATCTACAAATCAAAGGAATACACCAAAAAAAATCAAAATCTCTTTGAAGGCCAGCTGCAAATCAAATGAATGCACACAACTTAGCTAAATTAATGTTTAGATGATTCATACAAACAGATGTAAATGCTTCAACCAAACAAATCATAATCAAATTAAATAAACGTCATTCCAAGTCCAATAATATGCATAATTCATGTTACAATAATCTGTACAATCCACGTTAATAGTTCAACATAGAACCTGCATAATTCACATTACAATAATCCAAACAAATATCAGACCAACTCTAAATTCAAGACCATATTACAATTTTACAAACAAAGTACGAACCATGCACCCCAACGGTGTTTACTACAGCCAAAAATTTTAATTAATAATTTTTCAAACACAAATTCATGTTTCACCGCCAAGACCAACAAATATCCAGAACCATATTACAATTCAAATGTTACAGTCCAAATTGAAATAAAAGTTTCAAAACTCAAAAGATTAATCTTCATCCCCTTCTCCATATTCTTCTTCTTTTTTCTTCTTTCTCAAAATCTCCTTCACCTACACCTTGAGGGACGGATTCAGACATTATAGTCAGTATAGACTCACTGTATATGTAGAAATGACATCCAGAAACATAAATAGAAGTATCAAAGTGAGGGCAACCATTAGAGTGTCAATGTGCACAGTGTGTGTTCTAACATAAGAGTATCAATGTGCACATTGCAGGTTATAACATTAGAGTATTAATGTGAACAGTGCGGGTTCTATGATGCGACCCCATTTTGTATCAATCACTAAGTAGTGAGTACACTCTCCAGTTAGCTATATTATAGCAGTGTGCTCATGCTTATAATACCAAATATCACTGACTGAGGGAGTGTTCCAGCTCAGTCCTACCTCTAGTATCAGACATACATTACATGCCTTGAGGCATTTCCACTCTGTACATGCATTGGACCATCATCAGTTCAGTCCTAAATCACCATTTTAGGGTGCAATTGGGCAGTATCAGTGCAAGTATCAGAGCATCTAGTAGCAGAGTTTCAATGCAATATTAACTATTATCCCGAGTAGCTTTGATTCAAGACCATGTGTTTCAGTCCTAGAGTGTTTAATATAGAATATAGGGGCTCACAAGTGTTGCTATAGCCTTAAGCATCAGAGTTGAACATTATGTTTAGTTGAATTGAAGCTCACAAGTATATACAATGTACACAATAATAACTTGATCCTTAATTCAAATACAGATGATTCCCTGAATTCCTTCTTTAGTGATAATACTGATATCATAGATTAGCAAGTTTATACAGTCAACAAGCAAACCTAGAAGTCAGCTAAGAAAATAATCCAGCATGGACAGCTAGATCAGCTAGTGTAAGAGTAGCAAGTCAGGTCAACATAGTAACCGACTGATACTGATACTTTTCCTTATAAATAGGAACACTGTAATGGAAAAAGAATGAAGACTTATAATGTCATTTTCAATGTAACCTTATCTTTCCATTTTCAATGCAAATTTCCAGATTCAGATAAAGAAAAAAAAATCTATTTCCAGATAAGTTGATGTCCATAACTGCTGAGCTAATTTTGGATGGAAACTTATCATTCTAACATTAGAGTATCAATGTGTCTATTATATTACAGAATCATCAAGAGCACTAGTAGTAGAATAAGAAAAAAAATGTAAAGTAACGCTAGTAATATTATTACTCAATACCTCAAAACAATTTCATTCATTCTTTTTCTTTTCTTCTTCTTCTTCTTCTTCTTCTTCTTCTTCTTCCACTAATTCTGCCTCCAGCTCTTTCATCCTGTCCAGAATCAATTTCAGGTTGTCTGATATAGTCTTCATCTCGTTGAAGACTTTCTCAAAGTTTGCAACAATCAAATTGTACAGATCATCCACCTTTTCCTTGGTGGGTTGGATTCCAGATGTTGATTGTGCCTGAGTTGGTGGATGGCTAGATTGCGGAAGAGAAGAGTCTTCTTGTTGTCTTAACAATCGGCTGAAAGTCAGTTTTCTTATGGATCCTTTATTATTGAGATAAACATCCTTTGTTAAGCTTGGGACACCATGTTTAGCAGCCATGGAGCATATAAATCCCCCAAAAGGGAGAGCTGTCCTTACAGTCGGTCTTTTCACAAAATACATCATTCTACTAAACATGTAACGACTTATATCCATCCTTCTTTTCGTTCCCATATAATAAAGAAATTTTACTCTCCCATGATGGATGGAACTGTTGTGTCCAGTAGGGTTCAGTTTATGACATATGTAGGCATGCAACAATTTATACAAAGTTTTTAATTCTTGTATACATGTTGTTGGGCCTTGACACCAACTGATTTACCAGTCATCTCATAAATTGCATCCGGGAATGATACATTATCTATATTCTTCATATCAAAATCAGCAACTGGATCAAACCCATAAAAATCATTGATGACACCGGCATTTAAATGCATCTATTTCCCTCTCAGAAACACTTGTTGTTTATCCACTTCTTCTTTTTCAGTGTCAGCCCTCATATTTGGGTAAAATTTATGGACTATTGTCCGATTAGGTTTCGCAAGGCTGGATTTGTTTATTTTTTCTAACTGATATAATTTTAAAATATCTAGGAAACCTTCATGTTCAACATCAGTCATCTTAATGGCTCTTTCAGGTATAACAACCCTTTTCAAGAAATATTTTTTTAAAACTCTTTTTAGATTTAGAGTCAATAAAAATGGGTACCTTCCCTTCCTTCTTGGAGTTCTTGGCAGATGGCTCCTCCTCTGTATCTTCCTCCTCTTATGAGGATTTAGAATACTCCAACTCTGAGTTCGGTGCCTTGGACTCTGAGTCCGATGTCGAATCTGTATCATTGGCCAACTTTGCCTTCGATCGAGTTGGCCGTCATTTTGTAAAAGTTGACTCTTCGAAGTCTATTTCAGAAATAGATTTTCTCTTCTTGTGAGTTATTTTCTCGGCTTCGGATTCAGATTCAGAATTATGTGGCTCCTTTGACTTTGAAATATCCGATCCCATTCCCTTTGATGCAGCCTCTGCCGTTGCAGCATCTTTCTTTGCGGCCTCTGCCGCTATCGTTGCTTTAATTGCGTTCTCTGCCTCTGTCGCTGCCGCTGCGAGCAATGCGGCCTCTACCGCTGTAGCTCTAGCCAGTGCTTCCTTCTTTTGGCGTAAATACCTCACCTTTGGAATAACTGTCTTCTTTGTCTTTGCGGCCTCTCCCGCCTCTTTCTTTGCGGCCTCTGCTTTTGTGGCCTCTGTCGCTTCCGCTGCGGCCATTGACATTGCTGCCGATGTTGACTCTTTCACTGCGGCTTCTCCCGCTCCAGCTTCGGCCAGTGGTTTTGTCCTTGGTCGTAATAACCTCCCCTTTGAAAAATGTTTCTTCTCTTGATTTTTTGCTGGAATTTTTTCCGTCATTTTTTGGTAGGGGAAAATTTTAGCAGGTTTTGATTTTGTGAGGGTTTGGGAGGAGGGTCTGGGAAACGAAGAGGGAAGGTTATTTGATCTAAAAAAATAAGTGTTTGATTTTATTTATGGTGACCCTTAGGTTTTTCACATCTTGCATTTGTTATAGTGTTGTATTTGTTATTGTTATATTTTAAATTTCTGAATATGTGTTAAATTAGATAATAATTCTATTAGTTTTAATATAATTAAATTTTTTATAATAATTATACATACTAGTAAATTCACGTGCATTGCACGTAAAATAATTTTTTTCTTCTAAAATTAATATAAAATTGTTTAAATAGTTAAATATATTTAAATTAAGATTTATTATATATATTTTTATATTTTTAGTTAGAATTTGTTATATTTTTATTATATTTTAATTATAATTAGTTATGAATATATTTCTACTTTTTATAAAGAATCTTGAAACGGTTAGCTACGCAATATTATCTAATTAAAAACAAACATATCTTATAATTCATGTGGTTAAGGTGAGAGTTATTCTCTCAGGTTGGCTGAGTTAAGTTTTTTATATATAGCCGAAATCTCGTTAAAAATTTGGCAACACATTTTTCGATCCTATCCAAAAAATTTAACTCGTATCATAAACATTTATCGTTACATAATACTACAGTTATTTTAGATGTGTTAAATTTATTATAATTATATTTTAAATTTCTAAATATGTGTTAAATTAGATAATAATTCAGTTAGTTTTAATATAATTAAAATTTTCATAATAATTTGGCAACACATTTTTGATCTCAGCCAACACTTTTAGCTCGCCTCATAAACATTTATGACGCTGTAAAGAAATATTAATTCAATTATAATCCTATGTAGTCTTATAATTTAGCACACGAAGAGCCTTGCAATGAATAACAATAATTTAAAATTAGCATTCAAAAGAATCATATGAAATTTCGTAATCCAACCACGGTTTATCACCGATGTCAAGTGAATCATCATCCTCCTTCTACCAGATATGGTTCACACCTCCTATGGGTTCTGATCCTCGAAGGGATCCTTTACAAAATCTACCAAACCATGTATGTACTCGAGGTCCCCATCTACCCGCATATTCCAGCATCCTCTTAGGTCAAGTATGCGAAGATCCGTGCAGTTCTTCATGATAGCTCTCAGCCCGTTGTCGTCGAACATGTCAAACTTTACCTCGAGGTGCTCGAGATGCGGCATTGAAGACTGTGGAGGTGGTATGTTCCTTCTTGAATCCGTTCCTTCTTGAATCCGTTCATGATCATGAACTGTGGAGGTGGCATGTTCCTCCTCAACGTAACTAGACGCTGGCAATGACTGCCGAGGAGTTGGATGCCCTTAGACGTAATGTGGAGGCAGTAGCTGATGTCGGGTTCTGCCAGAACCGAAAAAAACTCTAAATGTTCCTCCAAGATTTTTTCACTCACGTTTCTCGTTGGAATTCGTAGGAGCCTTAAAAATTTACCACTGTATTATAAATAGTGTTATAACCAGGATAACAAAAAATTAAAATTAATAACTTATGAAACAAAATAGATTAAAAATATCGTGTACTGGCCTTCAGGAAGTAAAGGAGAAGGCCTATTTATCGAGTTCGTAAATCGAGAGGGAGGTTAGATTTCCCTTACTACACGCCACTAGCTTGTTCATCGCCTCGTCAATTTTTGAGGTTTGGTTAACCCTGCGGCACCATTGAGACAACTTGACGTCCGACCAGAAGCAGGGATAGTAGAGTGCCTTCCACCATGACAGGCAAATGAAAGACAAGCGAATGACCTCCTCAGATGACATCTCCGCCAGTAGCAATACCATGTCGAGGATCTCCTTGGGGATGGCGGCCCATCCGCAGCTGTTGGTTTTGCTCTTCTTTATTGAGACTATTCTGAAGGGTTGTGAATATGAATAGTTTGGCTGTATAACTTGGTTTTGAATCTATATAAATTGGTTTTGAAGGATTGTGAAGAAGAAACCAATTTTCTCATATCTCCCCCGGACCCCACCTCTTGTAAATGTCTATCACCATTAATTAGGGTGAATGGCTTAATAACACAAGATAGTTTCTTGAAGAAGGTAAAATATCATCATTATGTGGGAAAACGTCCAAATCTCTTGATATGATTACACTGATGTTGTATTAATGTTAAGCAGTGCTATTTGCTTGTCTTCACATGGTCTTGGGTTGTGGGACATAAGACGTCTTTGGTAGTAGGATTTAGGGGTAGGGTTGGCAGAATATACCAAAAAATGGTATGTACCACCTACATTTGAGAATTTGTTTCTAACTGAAATGCTTCATTCCTATTAGAGGAAGGTGGAGATGTAGTTATCATATGCAGTTGTCGTACAAAATTGATTTGAAGCATGCACTTTGTAGTTATCATACAATATTTGAAATTGCATCAAGAATAAATTAGGAGTATAATTAATTATTAAGTAAAAATACAATATTAAAATTAACGTTAATGTAACCTTTGGTATGGTCCGATTAGAAGCGATTGGTTCGGATTGGTATGGTCCGACTATAAGCGACTGGTTCAGATTGGTAAAAGCCGTAGGCAACCGACTACCAGCTACTGTAAATGATTGAGGTAGCTATCAAAAGGAATCAAGTTTGGTTCAGTTTAGTATGATGTGGTTGTTTTTAATATTATGTGCACAATTATTTAATATAATTGATTGCGTGGCGAATTAGTATTAAGATTAAAATTACATAAAGAATAAAATTAGGAGTATAATTAACTATTAAATAAAAATTGAAAATTATATTAATATTTAATGTAACCATTGGTATGGTTCGATTAGAAGCGATTGGATCGGATTGGTATAGTCTGACTATAAGCGACTAGTTCAGATTGGTAATAGCCGTAGGCAACCAACTATCAGCTACTGTAAATGATCGAGGTAGCTATCGAAAGGAATCGAGTTTGGCATCATAATCCCATAATGTCACATAATTTGAATAATTTTGCAATTTGTCCAAAATGAAGGATATCAATAGCTCAGATGATGCCCAAACTAAGAACATTAATAACACCGAACTCGAGTGCCTCTTGTGGTTACTGAGGAGAGGTATAAGACCTTGCTGGGTGGTAGCAGATCAGTGTATCTAGCCACAAGGGAGTATTATTTCTTTTATTTATAAAATGGTGGGAGTTGGGGGGCAGTGTGCACAAAGTTTCGAGCGTTACTTCGGGCTCCGAGTGTTATGCTCGAAATTCAAAAAGAAAGAAAGAACATTAATAACACTTTAAATTGATTGTTCTTTTCAACCCAAAACATTAAGGATAACATACTGATATCATATAAATATGAAAAATATAAAGAAATGCATGCATGCATGCTAATCATCTTCTTAGGCGTTAGTAGGTGCATGTGGCGGAGGAGATTTAGGATTCTCTTTGACTTCGTTGTCAAAGTCAGAAGAAACAGTTACCCTAGGGCTGACCGATGAGATCTAAATTACTATAAATCTCGTATCCACGTTCCCCTAGGATTACATAGTCCTAGGGTCGTTTAAAGGTCTGAATTAAATCACAAATGTTCCTGAGGTCGTCGTTGAGGTACACGTTGAAGCACCCACGTATGTCGAGCACGTGAAGACCCTTGCAGTTTCATATGATAGATCGCAACATGTCTCCGTTGAACATGCCTAAGCCCATCTTGAGGTGCTCGAGACGCGACATTGAATCGGCCATGACCTTTCCCTCCGTCTCGTTGAACGTATTTTGCACGAATCTGTTCCTGACCATGGAAGATGGAGGGGGCATGTTCCTCCTCAGCTTGACTAGACATTGGCAATACTTGCCGGCGAAATATATTCCCATCGACGTGATATAGAGGCAGTAGCTAATTTTGAGTTCTTCCAGCACTGGGAGGAACTCCAAGTGTGTCACCAAAGTTTCATCACTCACGTTGCACTTCGGAATGCGCCGCACCCTTAGAAATTTCTTACTGTATTATAAACAGAGAAAATATCTTAATTCACAACTTTATGCATAGGATCCCTAGAAATGAACCAAGTATACATAGAAGTTTGTAAATAGAAAAATAAAGTATTGGAAAAGACAAAACAAAATTTTGCACATGCCTATAGCATGCAAAAGAGAATGCGGCTTCGTCGAGGTTGTATACCGAGAGGGACCGTATAATTGCCGTGCTGCGAGCCACGAGCTTCTTTACAGTCAAACTAATCTCGGCGGTTTGGTGGTCCCTGCGGCACCACTGATCCAAGTTGAAGTTGGACCAATAGTAGGGACCGCTAAGCGCCTTCCACCATGAACGACACACTAAGGACACGTTGCATATGACCTCGTCCCCCGGCATCCCCGACAGTACCAGTACCATCGAGAGAATCCTCGTAGGAATGACGGCCCATCCGCTGCTGTTGATCTTGCTCTTGCTCCTCTCCATTGTGACTCTTCTTCTCCTCTCCTTTGCTTCTCTATAGTCTGTTGGTTGGGTTCTATTGTATTTTATTTTCGTAATGAAAAAGGCTATTTAACCCGCTCTCGTGGGGGGTGTGACCGTGTGCAGCCTGTAGCCACGCGTCCCCACATTCACTCTGAAGTCCCCCCACGTGATCATACTGGGGCCCACCCCTTATTCGCTCCATTGTGACTCTTCTTCTACTCTGGCTGCGGTTGGGTTATATTGTGTTTTATTTTAGAATTTTGGAAGTTAATTAAGATTAAAAGTTTTAAAATTTTAAAGTTACATGTTCGTACATGGAAAATTTCTGATTAAAATTGAAAAATAAATGTTAATTATAACTTTTCAAATGTTCGTACATGGAAAATTTGAAAGATTGAAAGTTATAATTTAAAATTTAGTTTAAAATTAAAATTATTTTTATTTTTAATTTAAATTTAAATATGAATTTAAAATTAACATTAAAATTAAAATTCATAAAAATGTGAATGTAAATGAATATGAATGTTAATTTTAGTATAATATGAATATGAATATGAATGTAAAAGTTTAATATGAATATGAATATGAATATGAATATGAATATGAATATGAATGTAAATTACCAGTCCGAACCATTCGCTTTTAATCGAACCATATATACCGATCTGAACCAACCGCTTTCAATCGAACCGATGGTCTGGTAACATTAATGTTAATTTTAGTATTTATTTCAACAATAATGAGATTCCTTATTTTAAGTTAATAGTATATTATACCTCTAATTTTATTTTTTATTTAAATTTAATTTTACTATTTGCTGTGTAATCAATTCTATTAGAGTATGCATATATGGGTCAAACCTAATCAAACTCGGGGCTCAAATTAAATGGCACTATGGTTCGGGCTTTGTTAGTATTCGTCCGAACTCGTATGCTAAAAATAGTCGAGCTCGATCATTTCGAGTACCTAACAGTCGATTGCCCATGGTTATTACCAGTTCGAACCAATCGCTTTCAATCGAACCATACCGACGCAAACCAATCGCCTTCAATCAAACCGATGGTCTGGTAACATTAATATTAATTTTAGTATTTGTTTCAACAGTAATGAGATTTCTTATTTTAAGTTAATAGTATATTATACCTCTAATTTATTTTTTTATATAAATTTAATTTTACTATTTATTGTGTAATCAATTCTATTAGAGCATGCACATATGGGTCAAACCTAACCAAATTCGAGGCTCAAATTAAATGGCGCTATTGTTAGTATTCGTCCGAACTTGTACGCTAAAAATTGTCGAGCTCGATCATTTCGAGTACCTAACAGTCGATTGCCCATAGTTATTATCATTCCGAACCAATCGCTTTTAATTGAACCATATCGACCAAAACCAATCACCTTTAATCGAACTGATGGTCTGGTAACATTGATGTTAATTTTAGTATTTGTTTCAATAGTAATGAGATTCCTTATTTTAAGTTAATAGTATACTATACCTCTAATTTTATTTTTATTTAAATTTAATTTTACTATTTGTTGTGTAATCAATTATATTAGAGCATGCACACATATGGGTAAACCTATCCAAACTAGGGGCTCAAATTTAATGGCGTTATGGGTCGGGCTTTGTTAGTATTCGTCCGAACTCATACGCTAAAAATAGTCGAGCTTGAACATTTTGGGTACCTAACAGTCGATTTTCCACAGTTATTACCAGTCCGAAACAATCGCTTTTAATCGAACTATACCGATCCGAACCAATCGCCTTCAATCTAATCGATGGTCTGGTAACATTAATGTTAATTTTAGTATTTGTTTCAACAGTAATAAGATTCCTTATTTTAAGTTAATAGTATATTATACCTCTAATTTTATTTCTCATTTAAATTTAATTTTACTATTTGCCGTGTAATTAATTCTATTAGAGCATGCACATATGGTTCAAACCTAATCAAACTCGGGGCTTAAATTAAATGGCGCTATGGCTCGGGCTTTGTTAGTATTTATCCGAACTCGTACGCTAAAAATAGTCGAGCTCGATCATTTCGAGTACCTAACAGTCGATTGCCCACGGTTATTACCAGTCCGAACCATTCGCTTTTAATTGAACCATACCGATCCGAACAAATCGCTTTCAATCGAACCGATGGCCTGTAACATTAATGTTAATTTTAGTATTTGTTTCAACAGTATTGAGATTCATTATTTTAAGTTAATAATATATTATACCGCTAATTTTATTTTTTATTTAAATTTAACTTTACTATTTGTCGTGTAATCAATTCTATGAGAGCATGCACATTTGGGTCAAACCTAATCAAACTCGGGGCTTAAATTAAATGGCGCTATGGCTCGGGCTTTATTAGTATTTGTTCGAACTCGTACGCTAAAAATAGTCGAGCTCGATCATTTCGAGTACCTAACAGTCGATTGCCCACGGTTATTATCAGTTCGAACCATTTGCTTTTAATTGAACCATACCGATCCGAACCAGTCGCTTTCAATCGAACCGATGATCTGGTAACATTAATGTTAATTTTAGTATTTGTTTCTACAATAATGAGATTCCTTATTTTAAGTTAATAGTTTAAGTAATGAGATTCCTTATTTTAAGTTAATAGTATATTATACCTCTACTTTTATTTTTTATTTAAATTTAATTTTACTATTTGTCGTGTAATCAATTCTATTAGAGCGTGCACATATGGGTCAAACCGAACCAAACTCAGGGCTCAAATTAAATGGCGTTATGACTCAGGTTTTTTAGTATTCGTCCGAACTCGTACGCTAAAAATAGTCGAGCTCGATCATTTTAAGTACCTAACAGTCGATTGCCCACGGTTATTACCAGTCCAAACTATTCACTTTTAATCGAACCATACCGATTCGAACCATTCACTTTCAATCGAACCGATGGTCTGGTAACATTAATGTTAATTTTAGTATTTGTTTCAACAGTAATGAGATTACTTATTTTAAGTTAATAGTATATTATACCTCTAATTTATTTTTTATTTAAATTTAATTTTACTATTTTTTGTGTAATCAATTCTATTAGAGCGTGCACATATGGGTCGAACCTAACCAAACTCGGGGCTTAAATTAAATGGCGCTATGGCTCGGGTTTTGTTAGTATTCGTCCAAACTCGTACGCTAAAAATAGTCGAGCTCGATTATTTTGAGTACCTAACAGTCGATTGCCCACGGTTTTTACCAGTCCGAACCAATCACTTTTAATCGAACCATACCGACCCGAACCAATCGCCTTCAATCAAACTGATGGTTTGGTAACATTAATGTTAATTTTAGTATTTGTTTCAATAGTAATGAGATTCCTTATTTTAAGTTAATAGTATATTATACCTCTAATTTTATTTTTTATTTAAATTTAATTTTACTATTTGTCGTGTAATCAATTCTATTAGAGCATGCACATATGGGTCAAACCTAACCAAACTCGGGGCTCAAATTAAATGGTGCTATGGCTCGGGCTTTCTTAGTATTCGTCCAAACTCGTACGCTAAAAATAGTCGAGCACGATTATTACGAGTACCTAACAGTCGATTGCCCACGGTTAATACCAGTCTGAACCATTCGCTTTTAATCGAACCATACCGATACGAACCAATCGCTTTCAATCGAATCAATGGTCTGGTAACATTAATGTTAATTTTAGTATTTGTTCCAATAGTAATGAGATTCCTTATTTTAAGTTAATAGTATATTATACTTCTAATTTTATTTTTTATTTAAATTTAATTTTACTATTTGTCGTGTAGTCAATTCTATTAGAGCGTGCATATATGGGTCAAACCTAACCAATCTCGGGGCTCAAATTAATTGGCGCTATGGCTCAGGTTTTGTTAGTATTCGTCCGAACTTGTACGCTAAAAATTATCGAGCTCGATCATTTCGAGTACCTAATAGTCGATTGCCCACAGTTATTACTAGTCCGAACCATTCGATTTTAATCGAACCATACCGATCCGAACCAATCATTTTCAATTGAACCGATGTTCTGGTAACATTAATGTTAATTTTAGTATTTGTTTTAATAGTAATAAGATTCCTTAGTTTAAGTTAATAGTATATTATAACTCTAATTTTATTTTTCATTAAAATTTAATTTTACTATTTGCTGTGTAATCAATTCTATTAGAGCGTGCATATATGGGTCAAACCTAACCAAACTCGGGGCTCAAATTAAATGGTGCTATGGCTCGAGCTTTGTTAGTATTAATCCGAACTCGTACGCTAAAAATAGTCGAGCTCGATCATTTTGAGTACCTAACAATCGATTGCCCACGATTATTACCTGTCCGAACCAATCACTTTTAATCGAACCATACCGATCAGAACCTATCGCCTTTACTCGAACCGATGGCCTGGTAACATTAATATTAATTTTAGTATTTGTTTCAACAGTAATGAGAATTCTTATTTTAAGTTAATAGTATATTATACCTCTAATTTTATTTTTATTTAAATTTAATTTTACTATTTGTCGTGTAATCAATTCTATTAGAGCATGCACATATGGGTCAAACCTAACCAAACTCGGGGCTCAAATTAAATGGTGCTATGGCTCGGGCTTTGTTAGTATTGTCCGAACTCGTATGCTAAAAATAGTCGATCTCGATCATTTCGAGTACCTAACAGTTGATTGCCGACGATTATTACCAGTCTGAACCAATTGCTTTTATTCAAACCATACCGATCTGAACCAATCGCCTTCAATCGAACCGATCGTCTGGTAAGTATCAGAGTTAGATGAATCTGAATCAGATTCAGAGGCAGCCGAGCCACCTGTCAATATTAAAATATAATCACACATATAATAAAGCTAATTGATTGCAAAAACCTTTTGATAACCCAATATTACATGTGTCCTCTTGTTAGTGGAGTTGTAGAAGACCAAAAGGTTGTGTTGGAAGTTGTTTTTTAAAATTATGCATGCTTTTAGGATTACTCAAGCATTTCTTCTGTTTGTATTGTTTCTTGTCCTTCGTTTCTTCTGTTGGTTTCTAACACACACTATTTTTTCAATGGCAATGTCACATGGAGAAATTGTGGGTCATGTGGAAGAATTAGTTGATGAAGAAAGATTTGCTTCAATAGCTGTGATAGATATAAAAATTGAGGGTCAGATTGGAGAATTAGATGATGAAGAAAGATTTGAAGCTGTTAACTTAGGAGGCGATAAAGAACAAGAGGAAGAAAACAACAAAGAAATGCATCCTAACAATGACATCAATGCAAACAACGATAAGTTATTTTGCTTCACCTTTTCTAATGGATTTACGAAATGTATTATATTATGTAAACCCCCAGAAAATTTCCAAATTATTAAATCTTGGATTTTTCCCAATTTTCTGGAATTTTCTGTGAATTTTCTGTAATTAAAATCAAGGCTTTTAATTAATAAATGATTTTTTAATTGGCAATAAATAATATTAAAATATCATGAAAATAACATTTTTGGGTGTAAAATAGAAAATTGGACTTAGGGTAATTTTTCTGGATTTTTCTGGGTCTCAGACCTATTTTTAAATGCCTAAAAACTAATTTTCTAATTAATTAATTATTTAACTAATTAATTATCTATTATTATTATTAATTATTATTTATTAATTCATTTTTATTTTATTTTTCTTTTCGGGCCGGCCCATTGGGCCGCGGCCCAGCCCGCTACCCAGCCCCGACCCGCTCGTATCGGGTCGGGTCGGGTCAGCCAACCCGACCCGCCCGCAACCACCCGACCCGCCGGCGACCCCGTCCCCCCACGATCCCCGAAACCCCCGGCCGCCTCCGCGCGCAGCGCCGCCCCCCGCGCGCTGCGCCGCTCCCCGCGGCCCACGTCCCCCTCGCCCCCGCCTTGGCCGGCCCCCGCAACCGCCTACCCTCCCTATTTAAACCCCTGCTGCCGGCCGTCTCCCCCACTCCCTCGCACCACCCTAGCCACCCGCCGCTCCGCCGCAGCCCACCACCCTAGCCGTCCCCTCCTCGCCGTCGACCCGCAGAGCCCCTCCGCCGCCTGTCTCCTCCGTCCCCCGATTGCTCCGGCGGCCCCCGACGCAAACAGCAGCAGCAGCAGCGACTCGAGCGGCTCCCCGCGCCGCCTCCGGCCGCCCTGAGCCGCCGCCGACGCGCCCCCAGCCTCGCCGCGCCGTCCTCCGCCGTTTGCCCCGAGCCCGGCCGCCCAGCAGCCGCCCTCCGCCGGATTCCGACGAGGAATCCCTAACCCTAATTCGCTGTGTCCGACACAGGACACAGTGTCCTGTGTCGTGTCGGACACGATCTCGACCCTGATTTTCGGGTCCCCTTCAGGTATGTGTAACTTTCGCCTCGTAGCTCCTTTTTCGATTCTGCAAATTGCGTTGTGAAGCCTGTATGACCCTCTCGGTGTCCGGACAAACGGTTCGGGACATCGCGTCCTGTGGTGATCGCACACCGCGATCCAAAACCAGGAAAAACCAGACCATGTTTCACCCCGTTCGACGGGCGATTTTGTGTTCGGCTCATCGGAATCCAAATCTGGAAGTTCCGTTGGGTTCGTATCAGCATTCCTGACCCATTGACACTAAGTTTGTTGTATTTAGAGACCTTTGACCGGACACGTCTTTCGGTGCAAAGCGGGCCCAACGGCGGACCCCGTTTTGACCCGAAACTGCCGTTTTTGCCCTTGGCTCCAAATTGGACCCAAGGACAGGCGTTTCTAGCTATTTGACATCTTCTGAGCATGATGGTAATGTCTATTTCAGCTTTTGGACTCATCTGTGGAAATTTCTCCCAAGAACCTAATTAATCAGATCCAAACAACAGGCAAGTACCTGCACTTCAAGTTAGACTTTATATATTGTGATAATTTAATTCCCTGTCTTACATGTACCCTTGATGATTACTTCTAGAGTTAGAAATGCTGGATTTCATGTCTTGAATATTGGAGTTCATGTCTTGTTTTTCATGTCGGGTGGGAGAATACCTAGAAGGCATGTAGTTTACCCTTTCCCCTGTCGTGACTGCTAGCTTTTGGTACACGACTGTACCATCAGCCTGATACTCGATTATTCCTGACTGCTAGCCGCCTATGGCGTGCCTGATTAGCCTTATAAACCCCTACATGCCAACTAAGTATTCTAAATACAAAAACAAGTTCACACAGCTAGTTTCTAGATCTTGTTGCATTTCTTGTAGACTGTTGTAGTTTCATTTCCTGTCTCATTTATTTCAGTATTCTCGTATTTCCTGTTTATAAGCATTAACTCTGAAATATTGATAATCTTTATGCAACTTTCTCAAAATGATGCTCTAATTAATTGTCATAATTATTTAGTTTAACCTTGTTGTGCACTGTGTACTTTGCTCCTTTCCTGACTGGATCTGTTGATTTAGGCGATGATGAGGACCTTGCCCCTACTTATTATGGTCCATATGAGGGTACCGATGATACCTATGAAGAACCAGAACCCACCCAGGAGACCCCTGCTGCTGAGTAGCTAGTTTTAGCTATCTTTTATTCTGTTTTCTATCTTATTTAATCGGGTTTGTCCCCGATTTCATTTGAAATTTCTGTATTAAACATTTGAATTGCTGTCACATTTATTTCAGTTTGCAAATCTTAAATTCTATTCTCATTATTATCTTGCCTATGTTAAATGTGAATGAGTTAGTTTAGTTTAGATGGTTTGACCTAGACAGCGTACTACCGCCGACTCTGCGGCGTAGGCTGGACGTACCCACGTACTCGTGCCCGAACTTCCGGGTGCGGGTCGTGACACGTTTTTATGGTGGCCCATGCAGGTCCTATCCTTAAATAGGGTAATACCCTAGGACAGGGTATGGAATGACATTGAGGATTTTAGGAAAAGCTCATTCACAGTATAGGGTTCTTATTTCAATTCCTGATATCATTATTGCTCAATTTTCCTATCGCCTTTGATTTCCAAGTATTCTATTCTGATTCTTCCTATCCCTTAATCTTTCAGAATGGTCCAGACCAGGAATACAGTGGGAGGCACATCAGAACCAGCTGAGCAGAATGTGCCAGAGACCCTTGCACTCCCGCCGCCTCCATCTGTTCCGGCAGTTACTCTAGATGGAGCACAGCTGCTTGGAGTGTTCCAGGGATTGGTGGAATCCCAGAAGGAACAAACTGCACTTCTGCGGACCAGCCTCTCAGAAGCTATTAAGTCCCAGGAGTCGCCACTCAAGAGGCCAGGAAGTGCTAAAGACTTCAAGAACCTTAGGCCTCTGGAATTTTATGGAACTGAGGGCATTCTCTACGCTGATGAGTGGATAGAGAATGTCGAGAGACTCCTGAAGACTGCCCGGGTTCCCGATGACCTCAAAGTGGAGTCCGCCAGCTTGCAACTGTTCGACATTGCTCGAACCTGGTTCAGAGATGAACCCCAACTATCTGCTCCCGACGTCACCTGGGAGGACTTCAAGAGGCTATTCAAGGAGAAATTTTATCCCGAAGTGGCTCGGGAAGCTCTCGAAAGCCAATTCGAGAGACTGGAACAAGGTAACATGACTGTTGATGAATATACTGCTGAATTTAGCAGGTTAAGCCACTTTGCGGAGTACATGGTTCGTACCCCGGAGGATAGAGCCCGAAGATTCAAGAAGGGGCTATCTCCGGATATCCGCCTTGCTGTCACCACCAGTCGAGCTCGCACCTATGAGGAGATCTTGAGCGTGGCTCAAGGCGTCGAGAGAGACATGGGGCACAAACTGAAACGAGAAAGAGATACCGGAAATGCGGGACCCAACAAACGCCCTTTTCAACAACAGCAACAACAACAACAACAGCAGAGGGCCCCGCAGCAAAATCAGCGTCCTCCCCCTCGAGCTCCAGCACCCCAACCCCAGGCTCAAAGACAGAACCAACAAGCTGCCCCTTGTGGATATTGCCAAAAACCAGGTCATACTTGGCAAGTCTGCAGGAAGAGGCTAGGTGCCTGCCTCTACTGCGGCTCAGCAGCGCATCAGATGAGGGACTGTCCAGCTGCTCAAGAACGCCCAGCTGCACCAAAGGTTCCAGCCCAGACCAGGGCCCCAGCAGTACAACAAAGGGGACACCCGCTTCCAACACAACAGCAACGCTTTGCTCAGCACCAGCAGCAACAGAGGGGTGCACCGCAGCAAGGCCGTGCTTATGCAATGACTCTGGAAGAAGCTGAGGCCACAGCAGACGTCATCACAGGTTCCGTGCTTATAAATTCAATACCAGCTATTACTTTATTTGACTCTGGAGCTTCTCATTCATTCATGTCAGTAGATTTCCTTATGAAGCATAACTTAAGCACTAAACCCCTTAGGAATTGTTATAAGATCATTACCGGTGGAGGAATCATCCCGGTTAGTGATGCCTGTAACAATTGTCCTATTACATTATGTGGAAGAGAACTGTATGCTAGACTACTTGTAATGCCAGTGCCCAGTTTTGACATTATACTGGGTATGGATTGGTTAAGTCAACATCATGCCACAATAGACTGTCACAGAGGCAGTGTAATCTTCAGACCCCCTGGCAAGCCAGAATTTGAATTTGCTAGAGGTTCTAGGGAAATGGGTAATAACATAATTTGTGGGGCCCTAGTAACAGAAGAACTGCCACCTATCATCTCGGAATACCTAGATGTCTTCCCTGAGGATCTCCCAGGCTTACCCCCAGACCGAGAAGTTGAATTCTCCATTGACTTAGTGCCAGGAGCAGCACCAGTATCTCAGAATCCCTACAGAATTAACAAGAAGGAGATAATAGAACTAAATGAACAAATCAAAGAGCTAGAAGACAAAGGGTTCATTAGGTCTAGTGTCTCACCCTGGGGAGCCCCAATACTATTTGTGCCCAAGAAGGACGGAACATCCAGAATGTGTATTGACTATAGGGCTTTGAATGCCTTAACCATTAAGAATAAGTATCCCCTGCCCAGGATAGATGACTTATTTGATCAGTTGAGTGGAGCTCGGGTGTTTTCAAAGATTGATTTGAGGTCTGGTTACCACCAAGTAAGGGTAAGGAAAGAAGACATCCCTAAAACTGCTTTCAATACCCGGAACGGACATTACGAATTCTTAGTGATGCCGTTCGGGTTGACGAATGCTCCAGCAGTTTTTATGAATTTAATGAACAGAGTGTTTCAGCCATACCTAGACAAATTTGTAGTGGTCTTCATTGATGATATTTTGATCTACTCCAAGACCCCCGAAGAACATGAAGAACATTTGAGGTTAGCATTGGAGACTTTGAGGAAGGAAAAACTTTATGGAAAATTATCCAAATGTGAATTCTTCCTAGACAAAGTAGAATTCTTGGGACATGTTGTGACTGGGGATGGAATAGCAGTCGATCCTAAGAAGATAGCTGCAGTAGAATCCTGGCCCACTCCAGACTCTGTAGCAGAGATTAGAAGCTTCCTGGGACTAGCTGGCTACTATCGGAAGTTTGTGAAGGACTTTGCTAGGATTGCTGAACCCATGACAAAGTTAACAAGGAAGGATGAAGAGTTTACCTGGACTGATGAATGTCAGCATGCTTTTGAGGAATTGAAGAAAAGGCTAACTTCTGCCCCTATTCTTACCTTACCTTCTGGAACCGGAGGTTTCGCTATTTATAGTGATGCTTCTGGAAAAGGTCTAGGTTGTGTATTGGAGCAGAATAAGAAAGTAATAGCATATGCCTCTAGACAGCTTCGACCACATGAAAAGAATTATCCAACCCACGATTTAGAATTGGCAGCTGTCATTTTTGCTCTTAAATTATGGAAACATTACCTTTATGGAGAAAGGGTGGAAATATTTACAGATCACAAAAGTCTAAAATACATCTTCACCCAGAAAGAGCTGAACATGAGGCAAAGAAGGTGGCTGGAACTAATGAAAGATTTTGATATCAACCTTCAATATCATCCTGGAAAGGCCAATGTGGTTGCTGATGCTCTAAGCAGGTATCCTATGGCGATGCACTTGACTTTGAACCGGCACTTGCTCGAGGACCTGGAAAGTCTGGGTATTGAGGTAATTATCCCAGGAAAAGAGGGCCAAATGATGAACTTGCAGATTCAGTCTACTTTAATAGACAAAATCAAGGAGACTCAGTTTCAAGACGAAGGCCTGCGAAGCCTTCGAGGTCAAGTGCAAGCTGGATTAGTAGAAGATTTCAGAATTCATGTAGATGGATCACTGAGGCATGGCGATAGATTATGTGTACCTCAAGGAGACATAAGGGAAGAAATTATGCAAGAGGCGCACAGATCGCAATACTCCATACATCCAGGAGCCAACAAGATGTACAAGGACCTGAGGACGCATGTTTGGTGGCATGGCATGAAGAGAGAAGTATCCAGGTTCGTATCCCGCTGTTTAGTGTGCCAACAGGTTAAGGCTGAGAGACAAAGACCTGGAGGATTGCTTCAACCACTACCCATTCCGGAGTGGAAGTGGGAACATATCACAATGGATTTTGTTTCCGGACTTCCAAGGACACCTAGTGGAAAGGATGCAATCTGGGTGATAGTGGATAGGCTGACCAAGTCGGCACACTTTCTACCTTTCAAAGTGGGGCTATCTACAGAGAAGCTGGCAGATCTATATATCAGACATATTGTTAAGTTACATGGGGTTCCGGTAAGCATTGTCTCCGACCGAGACTCAAGGTTCACCTCTCACTTCTGGAAGAGCTTACAAGCCAGCTTGGGGACGCAACTCAAATTCAGCACAGCATACCATCCCCAAACCGATGGACAATCGGAACGTACAATCCAGACACTTGAAGATATGCTCCGTACATGTGTTCTGGATTTTGGAGGATCCTGGGAAGACTATTTACATCTGGTGGAGTTCTCTTATAATAACAGCTACCAAGCCAGTATCGAGATGACTCCATTTGAAGCCCTGTATGGCCGAAGATGTCGTACCCCGCTATCATGGGACGATGTTGGAGAGAGAGCCTTACTGGGACCAGAGATGGTGATCGACTCAGCTGAGAAGGTAAAACAGATAAGGGATAGACTTCGAGTGGCGCAAGACAGACAACGACATTGGGCAAATAGCCACCGAAGGCCCTTGGAATTTGAGGTAATTAAATTTATGAAATTCAAGTCAATTTAAACATTTTATTATGGAACTAAGACTTGATTATGACTCTATTTTAAGGTTGGAGAACTGGTGTTCTTGAAGATTTCCCCGACACGTGGCACCATTAGGTTCGGAAGGAGTGGAAAACTCAGCCCAAGATTTATTGGACCTTTTGGTATTCAGGAGAAAATCGGAGAAGTGGCATACCGCCTGGCATTGCCACCCTCTCTGGAAGGAGTCCATAACGTCTTCCACGTGTCGCAGCTGAGGAAGTATGTGTCAGACCCCAGCCACATTTTGGATCACTCAGAGCTCGAAGTAGGCCCAAGTTTGACTTACCAAGAGCAACCCGTGGAGATCCTGGATCGCTCGGAGAAAGTCCTACGGAACCAAGTTATCTCCCTGGTTCGTGTAGCTTGGAAGCACCATTCTCCCGGCGAATCCACCTGGGAGCGAGAAGACGAGATTAGAGAGCGATACCCCTATCTTTTTGAACCCTGAGGTATATTGTAATTTTCGGTTTTTTCTTTTCGTCCCATGTTACCCTTAAATTTCGAGGACGAAATTTTTGTAAGTTGGGTAGGTTGTAAACCCCCAGAAAATTTCCAAATTATTAAATCTTGGATTTTTCCCAATTTTCTGGAATTTTCTGTGAATTTTCTGTAATTAAAATCAAGGCTTTTAATTAATAAATGATTTTTTAATTGGCAATAAATAATATTAAAATATCATGAAAATAATATTTTTGGGTGTAAAATAGAAAATTGGACTTAGGGTAATTTTTCTGGATTTTTCTGGGTCTCAGACCTATTTTTAAATGCCTAAAAACTAATTTTCTAATTAATTAATTATTTAACTAATTAATTATCTATTATTATTATTAATTATTATTTATTAATTCATTTTTATTTTATTTTTCTTTTCGGGCCGGCCCATTGGGCCGCGGCCCAGCCCGCTACCCAGCCCCGACCCGCTCGTATCGGGTCGGGTCGGGTCAGCCAACCCGACCCGCCCGCAACCACCCGACCCGCCGGCGACCCCGTCCCCCCACGATCCCCGAAACCCCCGGCCGCCTCCGCGCGCAGCGCCGCCCCCCGCGCGCTGCGCCGCTCCCCGCGGCCCACGTCCCCCTCGCCCCCGCCTTGGCCGGCCCCCGCAACCGCCTACCCTCCCTATTTAAACCCCTGCTGCCGGCCGTCTCCCCCACTCCCTCGCACCACCCTAGCCACCCGCCGCTCCGCCGCAGCCCACCACCCTAGCCGTCCCCTCCTCGCCGTCGACCCGCAGAGCCCCTCCGCCGCCTGTCTCCTCCGTCCCCCGATTGCTCCGGCGGCCCCCGACGCAAACAGCAGCAGCAGCAGCGACTCGAGCGGCTCCCCGCGCCGCCTCCGGCCGCCCTGAGCCGCCGCCGACGCGCCCCCAGCCTCGCCGCGCCGTCCTCCGCCGTTTGCCCCGAGCCCGGCCGCCCAGCAGCCGCCCTCCGCCGGATTCCGACGAGGAATCCCTAACCCTAATTCGCTGTGTCCGACACAGGACACAGTGTCCTGTGTCGTGTCGGACACGATCTCGACCCTGATTTTCGGGTCCCCTTCAGGTATGTGTAACTTTCGCCTCGTAGCTCCTTTTTCGATTCTGCAAATTGCGTTGTGAAGCCTGTATGACCCTCTCGGTGTCCGGACAAACGGTTCGGGACATCGCGTCCTGTGGTGATCGCACACCGCGATCCAAAACCAGGAAAAACCAGACCATGTTTCACCCCGTTCGACGGGTGATTTTGTGTTCGGCTCATCGGAATCCAAATCTGGAAGTTCCGTTGGGTTCGTATCAGCATTCCTGACCCATTGACACTAAGTTTGTTGTATTTAGAGACCTTTGACCGGACACGTCTTTCGGTGCAAAGCGGGCCCAACGGCGGACCCCGTTTTGACCCGAAACTGCCGTTTTTGCCCTTGGCTCCAAATTGGACCCAAGGACAGGCGTTTCTAGCTATTTGACATCTTCTGAGCATGATGGTAATGTCTATTTCAGCTTTTGGACTCATCTGTGGAAATTTCTCCCAAGAACCTAATTAATCAGATCCAAACAACAGGCAAGTACCTGCACTTCAAGTTAAACTTTATATATTGTGATAATTTAATTCCCTGTCTTACATGTACCCTTGATGATTACTTCTAGAGTTAGAAATGCTGGATTTCATGTCTTGAATATTGGAGTTCATGTCTTGTTTTTCATGTCGGGTGGGAGAATACCTAGAAGGCATGTAGTTTACCCTTTCCCCTGTCGTGACTGCTAGCTTTTGGTACACGACTGTACCATCAGCCTGATACTCGATTATTCCTGACTGCTAGCCGCCTATGGCGTGCCTGATTAGCCTTATAAACCCCTACATGCCAACTAAGTATTCTAAATACAAAAACAAGTTCACACAGCTAGTTTCTAGATCTTGTTGCATTTCTTGTAGACTGTTGTAGTTTCATTTCCTGTCTCATTTATTTCAGTATTCTCGTATTTCCTGTTTATAAGCATTAACTCTGAAATATTGATAATCTTTATGCAACTTTCTCAAAATGATGCTCTAATTAATTGTCATAATTATTTAGTTTAACCTTGTTGTGCACTGTGTACTTTGCTCCTTTCCTGACTGGATCTGTTGATTTAGGCGATGATGAGGACCTTGCCCCTACTTATTATGGTCCATATGAGGGTACCGATGATACCTATGAAGAACCAGAACCCACCCAGGAGACCCCTGCTGCTGAGTAGCTAGTTTTAGCTATCTTTTATTCTGTTTTCTATCTTATTTAATCGGGTTTGTCCCCGATTTCATTTGAAATTTCTGTATTAAACATTTGAATTGCTGTCACATTTATTTCAGTTTGCAAATCTTAAATTCTATTCTCATTATTATCTTGCCTATGTTAAATGTGAATGAGTTAGTTTAGTTTAGATGGTTTGACCTAGACAGCGTACTACCGCCGACTCTGCGGCGTAGGCTGGACGTACCCACGTACTCGTGCCCGAACTTCCGGGTGCGGGTCGTGACATATTATATTGATTTCTCATACTTATTTTGTTTAATTCTATTTTTTAGGGACGATAGTGAATTTCCAATGGATTTTGATACAACGATGCTGAAAAAATATTGCAGTCTACCAACATTAACAAAGACCCAAGGGAGATCTTAGATGAAGATATTGTTGGCTAGAGTTTAACTCTATTGAAGAAGCATATTCATTATACCGGATATATTAAAAAATAGTTGGTTTTAGTGTTAGAAAGAACGAAGGAAAGAAAGACAAATTTGGGATGGTCAAAGTCCGTAGTTGGTGTTGTTCGAATGCAGGATTCAGACAGAAGAAATATATTGAAGCTCCTAACAGGGTTCGTGAGCCAAGAAGTGCAAGCAGAAGTGGTTGTAAAGCAATTTTTCGTATTGGGTACAACATTTCTACAAATCTGTGGGTTGTCAAAAAATTTTGAGTACATCACAACCATAATCTGGCGAATGATTTTGAAAAAGTTTTTTTGAGATCCCATCGTAAGATATTAGCCACAGAATTGGAACAAGATAAGCTGATAATACAAGCCGGGATGATGACTTCAGAGGTATGGAATTTATTTGTCCACCAGAATGGTGGCTGGGATAAGGTTGGATGGACGAATTTTTTTTATACAATGCTTAAGCTAATGATAGTAGAGGACTAGACGATCTTGATGCTACGACAATACTTACATTTCTTTAAGCTAAGGAGAACATTGACCCAAATTTCTTCTACGCATACAAGGTAGATAAATATTCCAGATTGACCCATCTCTTTTGGGCCGACGGTGCAAGTTAATTCGATTACGGATTATTTGGAGATTAACTAGCATTAATTATATATATAAAACAAATAGATATCAAATGCCGTTGGTGTTTCTAGTAGGTTCAAACAATCATGCAATGACTTGTGTGTTTGGGTTTGCATTGATCCATAATGAGTCTGCAGAGACATATTCATGGGTTTTACAAAAAATTCAAGAGTGTATGAAAGGCAAATTACTAGAGACAATTCTCACAGATTATTGCAGATCCATGAATAAAGCAATTGAGGATTTAATGTCCAACGTAGTTCATCGAACGTGCTCATGGCATATCCTAAAATATTCAACCAAACATGTACACCGAGATGGTTTTCCAAGAGAATTGAGTAATCTGATTAAAAGGTACATCTCACACTTGGTACTTTACTTTGAAGTATGTTGTTGTTACAATTTTAAAACTTTTGTTATTGTCCATATTTTTTAAACAGGTACTATTCAGTCTAAGGTTTTGAAAATCGTTGGCAGCAGATGCTAAGGGATTATAATGTAGAGAATAATGAGTAGACCAGTGCATTATACAGTACGAGGCATCAATGGGCGGACACATTCCTACGTGAAAATTATTTTGGTGGTTCTACTACAACAAATAGATATGAATCAATGAACGCATTTCTGAAAAGATTTTTGAATGAGAAGCTGCCACTATGGAAGGCCCTTCAACATCATGACCATGATTTGGTGGCCTTACGTTACGACGAGATGAGTAATCTTGCCATTGATAAACTCTCAACACCAGTTGTGAAACAAACTAGCATGGCCGTAATAGAAGATCAATTTGCAGCAATTTATACTAAAAAAGTGTTTATAGAGGTAAGAAATAAAATCACACGTTCTGATAAATATAGTGTTGTCCAGCATCACATTTTAAGAGATGTAGACGTTTGCACTATCGAAAAGTATTTGTCGAAAAACTATCCAAACCGGAAGGTTACATTTTCTTATATCGACATCAACATAACCTGTGACTGCTTGTGGATGGAGACAAAGGGGATTCCTTGTAGGCATATTTTTTCAGCAATGAAGAGATTGCAATTGTCAGATATTCCAAAAACTTGGTAAAACTCGTTGGCTGAAGGATTTCAAAGAGATTTATCTCTCCGGACCTGGCGCAGAAAGAAGATTCATCCACCCAGACATGATTGAGAGTAGAAGGTATAGTGGTATTAATGAACAAGTTAATCTGTTTACGTATTATTATAAAAAATTAAGCAAAATTTAAGAGAAGGGAACATAGTTGATGTCAGGTGTGCTGATTAAGTTGCAAAAAATGGTGACCGATATTGGCGAAGACGAAAAAATGGTAGATGATGCAGTTTGTGGAGTGCATGAAGCTTTTAAAGAGCCACACCCGGTAGCAAAAAAAAGATTGCCTTTTAAGGGAAATCAAGCCAGAATAAAGAAAGTCAGACTGTCCCCAAGCCTAGAATTTGTAGAGTTTATAGAAAATTGGGTCACAATTTTCATAATTGCAAAGTAGAGAAGCGTGCTAACGAGAAAGAGCCAATGGGATCAAATGAACTAAGCGATACGTCATTGATTTAATTATCGTTATGTACTATTTTTTCTTTTTTCATTTACCCAACTATTATTATTGATTTTCCATAAAATTATTCCAAATACAACAGAAAACTTCTTCATGACAAAAAAAATATAGGAGAACAACTTCCATATTATGACAAAATTTAATACCAAAAATCATATAGGAACTCACGAGATCTTAATTTATTGAGCTGCCAAGATCCATTTCTTTCTTGGTAATCCCAACAGAAGGCATGTCGGTGGGGCTATTGGACCATGAGAGCCAAGAGGCAGTACTCCTTCCCAAGTAATTGAAACCAACAAAAATTCCAAATTTAATATTTTCGTTCTAACAATATTCCTCTTCAAGGTTGGCGGGTAATTCAGGCGGGAAATTTAATAAATAGCGGTAAATTTAATACATAGGGTTCATTTTGATTGAAAACAGTGCTTAAGCAAATTAAAATCAAGGACATGAAAAAAATAAAAGATGAAGAAGAAATATGAAAAGCTAAAGATGGAAATTCAAAAGCTAAATCGTTTGAAGAATAATATGTTGTTATGTTTATGTTCTTTTGGTAATTTTCTGCTATGTATTGTCAGAATAGTTTATGACCAATTTTAAATGACGGCCATTATGATGAAAAAATAAATTGTCCAAATTTGGAACGTTTTGATCCCATTAAGATATGCCCGATTGCAGCATAAGCCTTTAATATGGCAAGCAAGACGTTTTCGATTAGCGAAATCCTTATAGAAATTGGATATAATTTTCATCACATATTTTAAGAATATTATAACTCCACAAAATTTTATTCCTAACCATTTGTTACAAAACAAATGAACATATTTCATTTGATAAAAGAAATACAATTTTCATCATCTTTCATCTTCATCCATCGGAGTGGACTCCTTTCGACCTTTGCTGCGTATTTATATTGTTATGCAATTTGGATTCTTCTACATTATGCTTTGAATATGTAATCCATACAGCAACTTTGCCCCTTCAAATTTCGAATCAAACTGCATATAACAAACTTAACATAAAAAATATTGCTCTAAAAAATGCAACTATTTGACAACATATTTTCAGACTTACATAGAAAGAACGGAAGTCCTACCTACATCCATCTTTCATGAATAAAATTACAAAAATACCATAATCAAATAAATTATCTTGGCGGAGAACATAAGGATGACAGATTATGGAGAAAGTAGAAAAGCTGAACCTAGTATCTCTCAACTTCCAAATCTCTTCCTCGAGAAAGAGATCCAAATTTGAAAGCTATAATTACCAGAATACAATATGTATTAGTATACCACGAATCTAGTATGCAATTCATAAAAAATTATGAATATGAGCTTACTATTTATTTTATGACTACTTTGTTATAAATCAATTTTTTTGTAAATGCAAGGGAGTCCAAAACTTCAACAGTCTTTATTTTAACCATAACTCTTGCAAGAGTATAGTGGTCAGACAAAAGGATGGGTATGTATATTTGAATCAGAATTAATCATTATAACAAATTAATTAATTTTTAGTAAATTGGATTAAAATTTAAACAAAAATAAATTAATATCTAATTACAAATGCTTAAAGATCCCATATAATCCTCGAAATATTTGCACTTCTTCCATATTTCATGAAGAGATTTATTAGATGGAGATAATATTGCTCTCTACATATATATAAAATAATACATTACGAATGACAAACAAACGAGAGAAAATTATTAATGCATAATAATTAAAGAATAAAATGCTCACTCACTGATATCTTTACTGGTAAATACTATACATTAGCTTTATTATCGGTTCTTCTCCGTTCCTTCGCGGTGAGAAGAGAAGAGACCATGCTGACAATCTGAGTATTTCTCATTAAAAAATAACGATTGCATCATTGTAAACATTGATGGCATCAATACCGTGCTAACAATATGAGTATCTCATTAAAAAAGCAACGATGGCATCGAAGTAAACATTGATGGCATCTAAGAAAAAATATACTACCTACATACCATATCTTTAATTCTCCTTCCTGGAGAAATGGACTTCATCTCAGCCCGAGTCACATAAAGCTTGTTGCAAGATGATATTATTTCTCTAAGAAAAGAAACGGATAGATTAGGAAAAACAAAATAAATGTTGAAATGAAATGAAAACTCATATTACTTACTCGTCAGATTTATCATCCATAAAATTATAATTGTAAAAACTCGAACCACTACTAGTCAACTGGATAGGCTTTGAGGTTGAACTTTTTGTTTGACTTTTCAAAGGGGTGACCGGTACTAAATTCTCTCCCATACTTTTTGTAGAACTGCTAAGGTTAGGTTCTTCTAGAGGGATCAAATGCAAAAAATACTGGATTTTTTCTCCAACTTCCTTCAGTTTCTCGTCCTCATCTGAAGATTCATTGTCAACTACCTCCTAAATATTAATTCCTCTAGCTAAAGATGCCTTCTTGACAGCGAAAGATTCTTCTATTTTTTTAGATGCCGAGATATATTGATTTGTTCAAGTTCGATTTAACAAAGCTTAGAATTGATCGAAAAAAAGTTGAGCTAAAATCTTTGACATATGTTCTTCAAACCTGCACATTATGCGCGGAATGAAGCTTTCATTTGAAGCTGGCATCTAATCTTCTAGCTCTTCTACATCTTCCATATGAGTAGACATCTTTGTTCAGTACTACAAAATGAAATAAGAAAACTATTCTATGTATTTTAGAAAAACTAATAGTTGAAACAAGAAAACTATTCAATATATAACAAGAGAAAAATATAAAAGTGAGGAAGTTGGAAAGACAAATAAATTTTAGGACAAACAAAAAAATGACTAATTATAGGTGATAATAATTTCTTAATATTATAAATTTTGGGACTAACAAATAATCTACTAGCTGTTTGAAATATTAGTAATAGTGTAATGTTTAATAAATTAAGAAAAAGTAAAAATATTAAAAGTGTATTGTTTACTAAATATTAACAGTATGCTATTTCAATGAAAAAATATAGAAAATATTATCGTGAGATGTGAGATAGACCCATAGAAATAAAGAAACAGGAAAAAATATTAACATTGTATCGTTTAGAAAATATTAACATTGTGTTCTGATTTATTTTCATGCAAAAAAAAAAATTAAAAAGCAGTAATTGTGGGATGTGGGATGGAGCCGGAGATGGTGGAGGAGGAGTAGAGGAGGGGACAGGTGACAACGACGGTGGAGTTGCAGTCCACTCCCGGCCAGGATGAACAGTCCGTGGAGAGGCTCTTAAAGAAGGAACTCTTAAGGAACATAGTATTATTTAGAAATATTCATTAACATTGTGTTCTGATTTATTTTCATGCAAATAAATTTTAAAACAGTAATTGTGGGATGGAGCCGGAGATGGTGGAGGAGGAGGAGAGGAGGCCCAGGTGACGACGACGACAGTGGAGTTGCATTCCACTCCCGGCCAGGAGAAACAGTCCGTGAAGAGGGTGTTGAAGAAGGAACTCTTGTTCTTCAAAATATTGAATGTAGTAAGGCTACAAATTAAATCAATCCAAGAGTTAATTTAGGATATTTTGTGAATTTTTATCAACTTAAAGATTAAATAAATATGAGTAAATTTAGGGTGTTCATTGAAAAATTGAAGTCAAGAATGACCTACATTAGCAAGTTACCAACATGTCAAAAGTAAAAACTACATTAAATGATGTTCCCTACTCTATTAATACTCCAAGAAAGCTCATTTAATAAGAATTATTGGACCAACCAATGGTTCAATTTTTCCTTGCAACGATACAAATTTTTAGCTGTTTGTATTGAAAAAAAAATCATATATATATATATATATATATATATATATATATATATATATGAGATGGATCAAAAACCCCGTCGCGGGAGTCTCGCCAAAGTCCTATCCCCCCCCCTCGTGCGTCAGATCATAGGGCCCGCTGTTTGTTATTTAATATCAAAACGAGAACTGGGAGAACTAAATTTGATTAAAAAACTAAGAGAGTACAAAGAAGAGCCCTAGGAGACAATCTAAGTACAAAATTTATTTTATGGGGGATGACGATGGAGGGTTAGGAGTGTCGCAACTCTTTTTACTCCGTGGATGATCCGATGCAGAAGCTCTTCTCTCTCCCTTGAGTGTTGATTCACAGCTCCTTTTTTGTATGAGGGTAGTACCCTGTTATTTATAGTTATTTCGTGGCAGCATCCTATGGGTGCCGCATGTGCCCCTGTTTGATGACTGCATAGGGCTCTCTCAACAGAATATGGTTGCAACTATGACCGTATGTCACGGTGAAGCTTCCATGTGAGCTTGGTTAGAATTTACTGTTGATTAGATCTCGGGATCGTTTTAGTCCATTGTATGCGTGACTTAGTCGTTTAGACGCGTAGCCCGCATTAACTGCACGAAGATCTCTTTAGTTGTAATAAAAGGATCTTGTTAGCTGGAATGCATTGGGCCAGAGACGCATGGACCACACAAAGTCTGGGATACATTGGGCCATAGACGCTTGGAATGCATGGAGTCTCGGACGCATTGGACCAGAGACACATGGAACACATGGATTCTGGGACGTATTTGGGCTAGAGACACATAAAACGCATGGATTCAGGGACGCATTGGGCCAGAGACGCATGGATTTTTATCGTCTTCTGTATTCATGGCATTTGAACAGCTGCATACTGCCAAAAGTAATTATTATGAAGCTGTCAGCCCAGATTCTAATCTTCGGTGCAGGATTCGAGGAGGTCAGGATGGCTGTCTATTTTGTCAGAGTCATAAATGCTCTGATGTGATTGTAGGAACGATGCGTCAAAGGGAGGCATGCGTCTCGGGATATCATGTATTGGAGGATGTTATGCGTCCACCCCTGTTATGCTTCTCTTGCTTATTTGTTGACTATAAACTGGAGCACATGGAGAGACTTTTCGTGCTTCTATAAGACCCCCCTTCAAAGTTTCCAGACTTGGCTAAGTCTGGAATACTTTGAATAAGAAGCATAAAATTGGCACGCATTCACTATTCGCTTCCTTCTGCTAAGTTCATCAGGTTGACGCATGTGGGATTTGTCGCATGGAGGGATTTGCCATGTTATCAAATCTATATTAAATGGCAGGATTTGGTTCTACCTTTGAGCCGATATGTTGGGATTCTGTGCCGTCTGATAACACGGAGCCCGAAGCGTCGGTTCATTTGAGGATGACGAAGGATCCAAAACTCAATTGCCTCTCTCATCCTAGGTTGCCACGTGGACAGAGGTTCTCGTATTTCGAAGCACCCCCGTCTATAAAAGGATGAGGTCTTGAAGTGAGAAAGCCCTTCGTCTTTTCTTCTACTCTTCCATCTCCGCTGCCGTTGGTTCTCTCCTCCCCTGTCGATTGTCATGGCTTCCCGAGGTCCTTCGTCTTCTGCCACTGCCAAGGTTAAGGGCCCCATGATTATGGGCATTGCGCCCAAGAAAAAGAAAAAGGGAAAGGGAAAGGGAAAGGGGAGGGCTACTGCCGACGAGTTTTCCCCCTAAAGTTTCTTTCAAACATTCAGAGGCCCGTCCTAGGTAATGACTCTCTTATGGGTGGAGATACACAGAGAAACCATTTGCACGATTCGTCGTATGGATGTAAAGACATGCATGACCTTTATACTAGCGCATAACTGGAGGTATGCCTCGTGACGCCCCAGTCCCAAAAATACGTAGGACTAGGACACGTAAGCATGCCAGCCGCATGGATATGGCAACTCTAATATATGGAAACCATAACCCATACGTACGCTGTAATATGAATATCAAATCCACAAGTGGTATAAAATGTATCACAAGTCACAGGGTACAATCTAAATCTCATTCACAGAAAATTAATATAAATAAATAACCAGTATCTATGAAACTAGATCTCAATATAAGTATCTAAAGATGATAGTTGGATGGAAATAAATCCACTACCAACTCGAATGGAAAAGCACAACACAATAAACACAATATAAGAATACCAGCTAACGACCACGGGGCTCGAAGAGAAGACATCCTTGAAACATATATAACCATCCGAATTTGTGCTCCTGCGAATACTCAAGAACAGATACACCTGGAAAGGGACCAGGTCCTCAGAGGGACGTAACAAGATACATAGAAGCAAGCCAATTTGAATACAGTAAACATGCATAATGTTTAAAAATATATAAGTACGCTGTACAAGACAATCTATATGAATACAAATGAGGACAACTTTTTGACGTATGGGCAAGGGTAGGCTACTCGATCTACCTCACAACTCACACACTCATCAGTGGACATCAGAAATCGACATACCACGGGGGTAGCGACCAACGAGACTCCAGAAATTGACATACCGCGGGGGTAACGACCAGGGCGACACACGCCCGTAGTGCGAGCTATATACTGCGGTTTACCAGAGTGGTTAAAAGCCCATACGCCTAATGATTGTCCTCTCGTGATACTAAGTGTCAAGTGTGTGTCAACATATCTAATATATAGTAATGACTGAAAGGAACTGCACATGCAATAAATAAACAGAGATGTAATAAATATACAGAAATATACTAAGCATGCAAAATACTATATGCAAATTGGCAAGGTATCTTGCCTGGTCTGAAAAATAATGAAGTCCCAACTCAAGGCGTCGTCCGATCTACCCGTCACATAAATTAAATAAGTTAGGTTACAAAAGTGGGTGAATAGGTTCCTCCATTTTAATCTATTTTAATTCTGAATAAAATAACCTAAAATAGTATTTTAATCTTATTATAATCTGATTTTATTGTTAAGCTCTAATTTTGGTCCAAAGAAAGTCAACTTTAAGAGTTTGTGATCCGTGGTACGCAAATCGAGGCAATCCGTTGACCAAAAAGTCAACCGACTAAAATCCTGGATTTGTGTATGGAATCCTATATATTTCAATGCTACATGAACACTGGAATAAATGGTTTCATAAAATCATAAGTCAGTAAAAAGTTATGACCACAAGGGCGCATAGATGACAGTTTTCGGTGGTTTTCTATTTACGTCTACGTTGCACAAATTTTAAAGTAGAATAAAATTATATTATAAATTCTGTAAAAATACTTTTCTGGAAGTTCATCATGTCAGCTTTTCGAAACTTTAAACGGTTTGTAATTCCGAGTTCGGGATCTCCCGAAATCTCGAAAATACCAAAACGCGTCTGATTTAAGACAACTGACACTTTTAGAATTTTTTGGAAAAATAGATTCTGAAATTATTAAAATAATTTATATATTCAGAAAACTAACCTTGATATGGTTCTAACAAAAAAAACTGGAGCGCGTTTGGAGTCCGGAGCTAGAAGATATCGTCTTTTTAAGTTGTCATAACATACTAGAAAATGAGGCTGAATTTATGACGAATTTTGACTCTTTTTGGACGAAAAAGAGGTGAATTTGGGGAAGAAAAATATGAAGTATGAGGTATTTATAATGGTGGAGACTACTTAATTGAATACGACTAGGATTGGCTAATTTGAATATGAATAGGATCAGTTTAAATAAGGATAGGATATGCATGAAGTTGCTTTCCTAGTAGGCTCAGGATTTGAATTAATTTAAAAATAGAGTTTAAGTTTATCTCAATAATTTATAATCTTAAATAGAATTAAAGATAATATAAATAATTTATATATAATCTTATTAATATCTATTAACACTTAAATTAACATATATATCTAATATTAAGACTATATATAACCAAATAAATCCTAATTAATTTCAAAAATCTAAATAAATTTCTTAAAATTCTAAATAAATTATAGAAAAAAATAATTAAATATTTTAACCTAAAATAAATATTTGGTAGGAATAACATGCAAGTATGGTCTCAAAGTAAATCATAGAAGTCCTAGAAATTTACGTTCCCTATGTTTCAATTACCAAAAAATTCTAGAAAAATATTCAAAAATCTAAAATAACCTAAAAATGATTCTAAATAAATATTTATATAAGTAAATATATCAAGAAATTTATTTGCTAATTAACTAAGAGAATACTTTAAAGAAATTCAATATCTATAATAAATATAATAATATAAAACATACACAAAATATTTATTTTGGGTGAGGGGGTTTACAATCTACCCAACTTACAAAAATTTTGTCCGCAAAATTAAAATAGGACATGGTTTCTCTCTATCTAATCTCACTTAATCACAATCTAAAAGAATTTACCTCAAGTTTAATAATGCAATTTCTACCCAACTTAGAATTTACCCACCTACCAAATAAGGCTATACTTTTAAGAAAACTATTTCTCAAATTATTTAATCATGTTATTCAATCCTCAGAAATTTTAACACCAAACATATCACCTATGGTATGTCCTTAATCAATTATAAAAGAGAGTCACTAAGTCATGAACTTAGCCTTATGGGGTATATCTAGTACTATCAGTGTGTCAACTTATACCAAGAACGATGTTTCGTCTTTCCGAAATAAGGGAAGACGGAGAGCAATAATAAAGAATTCAAGGTGAGGGTGATAGAATACAAGTACGAGGTTCAAAGAGATTAAGGATTTCGAAAAAAGAGTTGTCAGGGCAGTTGTGGATTAAAATCATATTTTTGGTAATTTCTTATTTACATGCTTGTATCAGTATAGCTACGTAACCGATACGATATGTCAGACATGTCTAGGGGCAAGTATATTCGTCTACTACCATATGTCTCAATCCACGTAAAGTAGTCATGCGAAGAGCGAACCAAGCGCACTAAGGTTAGCTAGACCTTAATACACCGATTCTGATTAGACAATTGTATCATTGTGTGCACCCAATAATACATATGTCATGAGCAAGCTCGATGAAAGAATAAGCTTGCAAAAACTAGGCTATAATAGCAGCATAAGTCAAGGTAGTACAGAAAATATAAGTATGCTAGATTATGATGAGAGAAGTTACAAAATAATCCAAGTTCACAAAGAAGATAAGACTCTTACAATCTCTACAGTTGTCATACTAACTCCTTGTCTAAGTCGATAGTCGACCAAATAGGGGTATGTGCTTCTAGGTTCTACAGTCTGATTAAATACTATCATCTTATGCTAGCATACAGGTAATGTCATTCAGTTACACTTCAATAATAGGTCAAAAGACTATGTGATCCTAGGTTGTGAGGCACACTACCCAACTTAAAACAATAAACTAATACTATACTGTCTTAAGGATACCGTAGAAACTCCTATTAAGGTCTATGAGAAAGGGTCTTGGTACTTATTAGGGTATCCTCTTACATTACATAGGTCATGGTCGTCTTAAGTCTTAGTCATAGCGCTTATAGAGCAAGTGTCAATAGTAAGAATGGAAAGTTACTGGCCTTCAAGAAAAAAAGGGGATATAACTCGTATCGAGGTGTGGTACAAGTTACGCAATTAAAAGTAAGGGATAATCATCAGGTCATAATCTACTAGAATAACTTAAAACTATCAAGTTCTAATTACCAATCACATAATTCAAAAATTCAAGAGTAACAACCAAAATCCTAGCAAGCTATATATCCTAACATAGAATAAAATTACTTGGTCTATAATCAGATGTGTCAGGTGGCACGAGTTGAAATATGAAGAAAAGAAGAACATAATTTAGTCGTCGCATAATAGCGAACGTTTAAGGTCGCAGAGGAACAATACATGAAATTAGAATAGAGGGCTCTAGATAGCTTCATGGTTTTCCAAGGGGGAGTGGTATGCTAGTTGCTATGTTCAAGGTATGATCAAGGAAGATGTTATATTTATTCCTCTTGGCTTCCTAAGGTACTGTATGCTAATATCAGGGCAATAATCTAAATTTATAGTTCTAATATTACTATCTTACTATAAAAGTTAGGGTTGGTCCTAATATTCGACCTTGGATTTCTAGTGGTCCCTCAATACTAGGGTCAAACAATATGGTTAAGTTTTTAACTGACTCTAATAGTATTTATACTACTCTCAAGTCTTCATAATACATCAAGGGGTAATGGTAAACCAATCTATAGATAAGGAATTATAGGGTTCACTAGATATTCTAAACTTAGTGGTGTGTCAACACTCTAGTTATACTCTTAATAGGAAGGTTACCCTACTTATCATCTAACGACATAGACTTCTACATTCTAGGAGGGGACTATACTCAAGGAACTATTAGGGAAGTAAGGAATCAAGCAGGATACAATTATTCATATAGAATGGATTGGAAGAAAAGCGAATCATAGTCAATTATGGATGAGATCCTATACTCTATTCCTAGGTGCAGGCTTGCGCGGTACAGTAACATAACCGAGACAATATACTCTCGACCAACATGGGCCACCACAAAAATATGTCACGCCCCAGTCCCAAAAATACGTAGGACTAGGACACGTAAGCATGCCAGCCGCATGGATATGGCAACTCCAATATATGGAAACCATAACCCATACATACGCTGTAATATGAATATCAAATACACAAGTGGTATAAAATATATCACAAGTCACATGGTACAATCTAACTCTCATCCACAGAAAATCAATATAAATAAATAACTAGTATCTATGAAACTAGATCTCAATATAAGTATCTAAAGATGATAGTTGGATGGAAATAAATCCACTACCAACTCGAATGGAAAAGCATAACACAATAAACACAATATAAGAATACCAGCTAACGACCACGGGGCTCGAAGAGAAGACATCCTCGAAACATATATAACCATCCGAATCTGTGCTCCTGCAAATACTCAAGAATAGATACGCCTGGAAATGGACCAGGTCCTCAGAGGGACGTAACAAGATACATAGAAGCAAGCCAATTTGAATACAGTAAACATGCATAATGTTTGAAAATATATAAGTACGCTGTACAAGACAATCTATATGAATACAAATGAGGACAACTTTTCGACGTATGGGCAAGGGTAGGCTACTCGATCTACCTCACAACTCACACACTCATCAGTGGACATCAGAAATCGATATACCACGGGGGTAGCGACCAACGAGACTCCAGAAATTGACATACCGCGGGGGTAACGACCAGGGCGATACACGCCCGTAGTGCGAGCTATATACTGCGGTTTACCAGAGTGGTTAAAAGCCCATACGCCTAATGATTGTCCTCTCGTGATACTAAGTGTCAAGTGTGTGTCAACATATCTAATATATAGTAATGACTGAAAGGAACTGCACATGCAATAAATAAACAGAGATGTAATAAATATACAGAAATATACTAAGCATGCAAAATACTATATGCAAATTGGCAAGGTATCTTGCCTGGTCTGAAAAAGAATGAAGTCCCAACTCAAGGCATCGTCCGATCTACCCGTCACATAAATTAAATAAGTTAGGTTACAAAAGTGGGTGAATAGGTTCCTCCATTTTAATCTATTTTAATTCTAAATAAAATAACCTAAAATAGTATTTTAATCTTATTATAATCTGATTTTATTGTTAAGCTCTAATTTTGGTCCAAAGAAAGTCAACTTTAAGGATTTGTGATCCGTGGCACGCAAATCGAGGCAATCCGTTGACCAAAAAGTCAACCGACTCAAATCCTGGATTTGTGTATGGAATCCTATATATTTCAATGCTACATGAACACTGGAATAGGCAGTTTTATAAAATCACAAGTCAGTAAAAAGTTATGGCCACAAGGGCGCACAGATGATAGTTTTCGGTGGTTTCTTATTTACGTCTACGTTGCACAAATTTCACAGTAGAATAAACTTATATTTTAAATTCTGTAAAAATAATTTTCTGGAAGTTCATCATGTCAGCTTTTTGAAACTTTAAACGGTTTGTAATTCCGAGTTCGGGATCTCCCGAAATCTCGAAAATACCAGAAAAGTTACTGGCCTCGGACAACTGGCACTTTTAGAATTTTCTAGAAAAATAGGTTCTTAAATTATTAAAATAATATATATATTCAGAAAACTAACCTTGATATGTTTCTAACAAAAAAAACTGGAGCGCGTTTGGAGTCCGGAGCTAGGAGATATCGTCTTTTTAAGTTGTCATAACATACTAGAAAATGAGGCTAAATTTATGACGAATTTTGACTCTTTTTGGACAAAAAAGAGGTGAATTTGGGGAAAAAAAATATGAAGGATGAGGTATTTATAATGGTGGAGACTACTTAATTAAATACGACTAGGATTGGCTAATTTGAATATGAATAGGATCAGTTTAAATAAGGATAGGATATGCATGAAGTTGCTTTCCTAGTAGGCTCAGGATTTGAATTAATTTAAAAATAGAGTTTAAGTTTATCTCAATAATTTATAATCTTAAATAGAATTAAAGATAATACAAATAATTTATATATAATCTTATTAATATCTATTAACACTTAAATTAGCATCTATCTAATATTAAGACTATATATAACCAAATAAATCCTAATTAATTTCAAAAATCTAAATAAATTTCTTAAAATTCTAAATAAATTATAGAAAAAAATAATTAAATATTTTAACCTAAAATAAATATTTGGTAGTAATAACATGCAAGTGTGGTCTCAAAGTAAATCATAGAAGTCCTAGAAATTTACGTTCCCTATGTTTTAATTACCTAAAAATTCTAGAAAAATCTTCAAAAATCTAAAATAACCTAAAAATGATTTTAAATAAATATTTATATAAGTAAATATATCAAGAAATTTATTTGCTAATTAACTAAGAGAATACTTTAAAGAAATTCAATATCTATAATAAATATAATAATATAAAATATACACAAAATATCTATTTTGGGTGAGGGGGTTTACACCTTCGTCTTCTGCCACTGCCAAGGGTAAGGGCCCCATGATTATGGGCGTTGCGCCCAAGAAAAAGGGAAAGGGAAAGGGAAAGGGGAGGGCTACTGCCGACGAGTTTTTCCCCCTAAAGTTTCTTTCAAACGTTCAGAGGCCCGTCCTAGGTAATGACTCTCTTGTGGGTGGAGATACACAGAGAAACCATTTGCACGGTTTGTCGCATGGATGTAAAGACATGCATGACCTTTATACTAGCACATAACTGGAGGTATGCCTCGTGAAACCTTGCAAATGCGCAAGTTTTGATTCGTCGCATGGGCCAGTGCGTTTTACGGACTCCGTCATGCGCGATCATGTTATGCGCCTATTATTTTTCTTCGAATATTAGGTTTATGCAAAAAAAATTTGCTGATACGTATGTCTTTTCTATACTGTGTAGTAAAGTTGCCCACTACCCCTTCAGGGGAGTTGGTGCTCAACCCTGGACGAGTTTCATTGAGTATAAATTTTGACGACTTAGTCGCTGCCGTTCGACACCAGCTAGATGCGATTTTTTGTCTGATAGGCAGAAGCAGATTGCTGAGCAGGACGAGTTTTTCCTTCTAAGTCAAATGACTTTATGGGCGGCTGCTACTGGGAGGGTCACACCTCCAAGAAGCCATACTTTCTGTTTGGAGATGCTCTGACCTCGTTTGCCCCCGAATTGGGAAATTCAGGGAGGATTGGAGCTTTACTCACCGTGGGACAAAGATGTCCGTACCACCTTTCGAACGTCATATGCCTTTATTAGATTTCTACATAGTGATGGGCCAGAGGACGATTGCTTGGAATTTGACGCCTGAGCTGCGAGAGGCTTTTACCGACAATATTCGGACCCGGGGAAATCAAAGCAAGGAGGCTTTCTCGTGTTGCAAGGAGTCACCCTCTTATTCTTTTACTAGGTTTGTAGTGCCCCGTTCCCCCTATTCAGGGAGCGCGACTAAGAATTACTTGGAATCGTTCGATCAGGACAGATTGAATCAAGATTCTTTCCTCCTTATGGATTAGTTTCTTCGGAATTATGTCCCACATTCAGCGAATCGTGCCTCAAGGAAGGACTCGGCGACAGAGTCGAGCGGGACATTTTTGTTGTGCTGGTTTCTTTACCCGTTTTTGATACCGCTTGGTTGCTTTATTGTTGGTTTTGTGACTTGCATTTTCTTGAACAGTTTTGATGAATTTTATTGTCTTCGTTCTTAAAATTTATTATTTTGTATCGAACCCTTGGAGACCGAGACAGGAGATATTGATCATCTGTTGATGCGTGCAGGTGATCGCATAGGCGACGCGCAAGCAGTGTCTTAAAGATATCCTCTTTCTCTTTCTCGATTCACCAACTAAGTGAGTGGCCTTACTCCCGAATTGCGCCCTTCTTCCAAGTCTTTATTCCTAATAATTTGACTCGTTTGTGCATTCCGATCAACGATACCAAAAGAATAAAATTGAGTCAAGATAAAAGAAGAAGTAGACTTAAAACACTTAATGCTTGTCACATAAATTTCTATACGGTCATATTGTTGTGTGCTTGTCCGCTATACATGTATATATTTTGTGTTCAATTATAGTTAAAACTTATTCATCTATAACTATTCAATGGGTAGTACATAACTTATGATTTGATCATATCAACTAGTAGACTATGCCATCGCACTGTGCTAAAGTAGTTATGTTTATGTTGATGTCTTAACATGCTTTCGTCAATGGTCATGGAAAACTTGTGCACAAGGTATATGGTTCCTGCGAACGGTCGCCGGGGCACCAGGGCCGATTCGTGCCGGGCGAAACAACAATTAGTCTTGCTAGCAAATTTGCATGGGTGAGGCAGGAGTTTCTATTGGGGCTCGCTATCTGCGCTGCAAGCATCGCCGTATACCCAGACTATAGTCCATGATGGCTAGTTAAGACAGTAATCTTTATGTATATTTAAACTGCGCAAACTAACCATGTCTTCATGGCAGGGAAGATCATGGTAAGTTTTGTGCAGGTGGTTCAGACGGTGCAGGTAAAAGTCACCGAGCGGTGGCACTTTTTGTTATGTTATTCCATTCTATCGTATATATAAAGAATTAAACTAAGGCTAGATAGAAATATCACATAATAATAATATTGCATATTCACATGAATACGATATCGATTTGGTATGTTGGGTTAGCTCACCCTCACCGGTACTTTTTGAAGTACTCTCGTTGCAGCAGGTTCCCCGAGCCAAGGCGATGCAGCGAGAAGTTGGAGCTTCCCCCAACCTTTTATTGATCTGGTGCGTTCGTGTTTGTGACTTCTGGAGCACAAGTACATAATCTCAAAGAGCTTGCACATACCTTTTTGAAGCTCCTAGGCGATGGTGCTAACACGCACCCAAGGTGGTTTGCTCTTTTGAATTATTAGTAAGGGATATAATGTATGGATCGACTATCTCATTTTACGTCCAAGTTGTAATCCCGTGCGACATCCTTATTACTTTTGAGTCAAGAGTTTGTAACTAGATGTTCATTATCAATAAAAAGAACTTTTCTATATCTCAATGTGTGATATCTCATTTGCGTACTCTGTTGCATATGTTTCTAAAGTATATTATTATGCCTAGGCCTTGTGCGCGTGCGCCTTACGCGTGCACGTCATCATATCCGGGGAATGATTATTGATTTAGCGAAAGTCGGGATGTGACATATTTGTATCAAAGCATAGCTTAAGATCCTTTAACCTTCGTGCCAGAAGAGTTTTTCGGCACTTCGGGCAGGTCAGAAAGTCCAGCATCCATGCCCTCTGTCGATCCGTTCGAGCGGATGATTCATTAGATGGAAATGCAGCAGAGGCAGGCGAAACTACATCAAAGCCACTCAAGTCTCGGATTAAGGCTCAATTTCAGGTGCAGCGAACTCAGGCCATGGCACAGCTAAAGCAAATAGATACCTTGCAAACGATTGTTATGTCGCTCGTCACCAACAACCATTCTGCATCAACGGCCGTCGTGATTGTGCCAGTTGTAGCCGAGACCGCGAAACTTCAGGGCTCTCAGGAACCTCCTCCCTCAGACAAGAAGGGTTCCATCCTTTATATATTAGAGTTTAAGAAGATGTGCCATGCTACCTTCAAAGGGACTGAGGACCCCTCCGTGGCGTTGGATTGGCTGGTTGAGTTAGAGGACCACTTTTAAGTGCTTCACATAGATTAGACGAAGAGTTGCTTGCGCTCTGCTTCAGCTGCGTTTAAATGCACATGATTGGTGGGATGTGCACAAACAAGCTATATTGAGTGAAGATGACAAGACGACTATCTCTTAGTCCGTTTTTCGTAAAGCCTTCATAGAGGAGTACCTTCCATCCGCCGTCCGTCGCGAGAAGGAAGACAAATTTATACATCTTCAACAATAAAATATGATAGCGCAGTAGTACACCGTAGAATTCAACAGGCTTACAAAATTTGCAAAGTCTTATCTCTGTGACGCCGAAAGTCAAGCTCGAAGGTTGGAGATAGGACTGTGACCTTCTATTCGTGCCTACGTCATCGTCCCTCAGTATCGTACCATGTGAGAGTCTCTAAACCATGCCATCTCCCTAGAGTCACAGTACCCCCAGTTCACACTGGCGCTGTACAAAATTTTCATCCCAAGGGCCATAGCAACACATGTGGTAATAATGCGTACAAGCGCCATAATAATAGCGGCTCTCAGGACCATGATCCAGGGAAGAACCAAGGACCACCTTGTGCCTACTGCCACAGGCTTGGACAACATGTCAACGACTGTCGTATTAAAAAAGGGGGATGTTTTGTTTGTGTTAAGTTTGGCCACATAACTCATGATTATTGGGATCTCCCCAAAGATCCCCCTCCGCGCCGTCCACAGCAACAACATCGTCCATCTCAGAATCATGGTCAAGCACCTCGAACGAACCAGACGACACCACAGAACGCTCAAGGCCGGGTCTCTAATCTGACTCGGGAAGAGGCGTTCGCATCAAACACGGTGGTGTCAGGTATATTACTTTTCAATGATGTACCTGCTCGTATATTGTTTGATTATGGTGCCACATATAGTTTCATTGCGGCAGATTTTTCCATCGAAAACATATTTCCTATGACATCACTAGGCCTAAACCTTAGTGTCAGTACTCCATCGGGCGTGGATTTGTCAGCTCACTTAGTTTGTCGTGAAGGTAACATTTGTATCGGAGGAAGGAAATTATCACTTGATGCGATAGTCTTAGACATCGGGGACTACGCCATCATTCTGGGGATGGATTGGCTCGGCGCTTGCTCAACTACCATTGATTGTGCGAAAAAGAAAGTCGTGTTTTGCCTACCTGGCGAGATCAAATTTTGCTATGCGTACAGTACACCGTAGAGAAGGCCGAATGCCGGCATGGTGATCTCTACAATGTCTGCTCGGTAGATGATACATTCTGGCTGTGATCGGTACTTGGCTTCTGTTCAAGACACACAACGAGATTGCGCAAACATAAAGTCTACTTCCGTTGTGGCAAATTTTCCTGATGTGTTTCCAGATGAGTTGCCCTATATGCCACCCGACCGAGAGATATAGTTTACTATTAATATATTTCCAGAGATTCGACCAATTTCCAAGGCTCCGTATCGAATGGCCCGGACAGAACTAAAAGAGTTAAAGGTCCAGTTACAAGAATTATTAGATCATGGGTATATTTGTCCTAGCGTGTCTCCGTTGGGCGTGCCTATATTGTTTGTAAAGAAAAAGGATGGCTCGATGCAACTCTGCATCGACTATCGTGAATTGAATAAGACCACTGTTTGAAACAAGTATCCCATTCCCAGGATCGATGACCTCTTTGATTAACTACAAGGTGCGACAGTATTTTCAAAAATTGATCTTCGCTCGGGTTACCATCAGCTCAAGATCAAGCCAAACATGCCAAAGTCAGCCTTTCACACTCGTTACAACCACTATGAGTTTTTGGTAATGCCATTCGGACTGACCAATGCCCCTGCCGCCTTTATGGACTTAATGAATCATGTGTTCCGGTCATATCTCGACAAGTTTATAGTAGTGTTCATTGATGATATCTTAGTGTACTCGAAGAATAGGAAGGAACATGCAGAGAACTTGCGTCCGTGCTATATACTCTTTGGGACAACAAGCTATACACAAAACTGAGTAAGTGTGAATTCTGGCTGAGCAGTGTATCATTCCTCGGACATATTATTTCTGTAGGAGGTATTTCAGTCGATCCAAAGAAAGTTAAAGCAATCATCGAGTGGAAGCGGCCTGCATCCGTCAGTGAGATTCGAAGCTTCCTCGGGCTAGCGGGCTACTACAGGCATTTCGTGAAAGACCTTTTCAAGTTAGCATCACCTCTGACTCGCCTCACATAGAAGATAGTCGTATTCGAGTGGCCCGCCGACTGCGAAGCCTCATTTGAAGAGTTAAAGCAACTCCTTACCTCTGCCCTACTACTTGCACTACTAGACGAGACCTCAGAATTCCAAATATTCAGTTACACATCAGGGCCGGGCTTGGGGTGTGTACTCATGCAGCATGATAGGGTGATAGCCTACGCATCCAGACAACTAAAAAAGCCCCAAAAAATTATCCTATGCATGACCTGGAACTAGCAGCAATTGTGTTCGTGCTAAAATTGTGGCAATACTACCTCTATGGAGTGGCTTGTCGAATTTATACTAATCATAAAAGCTTAAAGTACCTATTCACCCAAACGAACCTTAACCTACGACAGCATCGTTGGCTAGAATTGATCAAAGACTATGACTTGACGATCGACTACACACCTGGCAAAGAAAATATTATAGCGGATGCGTTAATTCGAGTGTTTGCGGGATCCCTGTCCGTTGATCGCAGGTTACAAAGAGACTTTGAGAAAATGGGCATTCAACTCCGAATTCGATACTGCGGTGAGCGAGTTTCTCAGATGTGATTCATACCCAACCTGTTAGAGAGAGTCACATCTACTCAGAGGGACGACCCATTCTTAAGGAAAATATACGAGCAGATTCTAGCTGGGAAGGCAAAGGACTTTGCAGTAGATAAGAATTAGTATTGCAAGTGAAGGGAAGGCTATGTGTCCCCAACGACGCAGAACTCAGAAAGAAGATCCTTGTGGAAGCTCACTATGCAGCCTCCACAGTCCATCCTGGGAGCACGAAGATGTATATAGACCTTCATACTATTTTTTGGTGGCACGACATAAAGAGAGATGTTGCTCTGTTCGTGTCGTAATATATAACCTATCAGAGGATAAAAGTAGAACATCAGAGATCGGGCGAAGAGATACAGAATCTTGCTATTCTGAAATAAAAATTGGAGCACATAGGCATAGAATTCATTGTTGGCTTGCCAAAGATGCAACAGAGGAACGACACAGTCTGGATCATCGTCGACCGGTTAACCAAGTATGTGCACTTTATTTCTATTAAAGTTACTTAGAGCATCGATCGCCGTGCCAAGACCTACCTTGATGAGATAGTTCGGTTGCACGGAGAGCCAGTTTTTATAGTGTCAGATCGGGATGGACGATTTCTATCATGTTTCTGGGAGAGCCTTCAGTCATGGATGGAGACCAAGTTGAAGTTCAGCTTAGTCGACCATCCTCAAACCGATGGCCAAACAGAGCGGGTGAATCAGGTACTCGAAGACATGCTGTATCTCTGTCCAATCGAATCAAATTCAAGTTGGGACGTCCACCTATCATTGGATAAATTTGCATATAACAAAAATTATCAGTCAAGCATCCAAATGGCTCCATACGAGGCTCTGCATGAGCGAAAGTGTAGGTCACCGATTTTTTGGGATGAAGTTAGGGTGCGTCAAATCCTTGGGCCGAAATTAGTTGAACAAACAGTCCAAAAGGTTTGGTTGATCCGAGAGCGACTAAAAGTAGCACAAAGCCGGCAAAAGAGCTATGCCGACATTCGTCAAGTGACCATATATTTTTGAGGGTCTTGACCGTGCGAGGAGTTATGAGATTCGAAGTAAAGGGGAAGTTAAGTCCAAGATTCATTGGCTCGTTCGAAGTCCTCAAGCGAGTCACTCCTGTTGCCTATCAAATTGCATTGCCACCAGCCTTGTCAGGCGTGCATGATATTTTTCAGGTGTCACAACTTAGGAAGTACGTGCATAACCCAAACTATGTGGTAGATTTGGTCAGCTGGATTTGCAGGCTGATTTATCGTACGTCGAAGACCCATTCAGATATTGGATCGAAAAGATAAGTACATGTCTCCAGGATACTGAAGCCATACTCGAGGGGACTGGTGGGCAGCTCAGGAGGTTTTGCTGACGGTGCCGATTCTATGGGCAGACTTTAGCGAGAGGTTTCTGATTCGATACTACGAAGCGGTGTCGCGTTACGTCTTGCAGCAGAGGTTTAACAACCTTAAGCAAATGAGTAGGACCGTCGATGGCTACAAGGCAGAGTTTTACAGGATCAGTCGGTTTGCTCCCACTTTGGTGGCGACCGAGTTGGACCGGGTGAGGAGGTTCCAGCAGGGACTTTATTTGGAGATAATACTGGCAGTGGAGCAGCATGAGTTCCAAATTTTTGACGATGTGATGAGAGAAGCGAGGAAGCATGAGTACACCTCCCAGAGGATAGTCAACATAGTTAGGGGACAGAGTTGGGGTCCAGAAGAGGCCTCATATTCAGAAGGGATCTTCAACACAATCTTCGGCCCCAGCTCCGGCAGTTCAAACTTTATCGATCGGGTAACCGAGGAGGATGGCTTTGGTTCAGCAGACTTCTCAGACTCGTCCCCAGCAGCAGAGGCAGTCATCTTCCGTCGGGTATTCCCACTGTGGAAATCCAGGCCACGTTTTCTCAGAGTGCCATAGGGAATAGGGTTTGTGTCTAGCATATGGTGGAGCAGGACACATTGTTAGCACTTATCTCCAGAGGGCTTCAACTGGATCATCATCAGTCCAGTCAGCAGCTCCGCAGTCCAGGGTACCAGCGTCGGTATAGCAGCAGCAGGTCCCGAGGCCTTTACCAACGCAGTCCCAGATATTTCAGCAGTAGATGCCATAACAGTATGCTCATATCCAGGCTCAGATCAGATAGAGGGGCCAGCAGCAGAGGGGTCCAGTGCCCGGAGGGCAAGGACAGGCTTTCAGGATATCTTATCAGGTGGCACTAGCAGTTGAAGAGGTAGTTGTAGGTAACATTCTCTTACATTCGCATTCAGCTTCAGTATTATTTAGTTTTGGCATATCACACTCATTATATCTGTCGTGATACAAGTTGGCTTGTAGTCCGAGTTCTTACTTGTAAGGTTGAATATACTTACTGGTAATGGTCTTGTGAGAGTAGATAGAGTTTATGTCTCGGGTCGATTCATAATGTGTAGTAGAGAGTTTTCCACTAGACTGGTCGAGTTTTCTATGGGCGACTACGATTTAGTCCTAGAAATGGATTAGTTGAGTGCGCGACACGCGACGATAGATTGCCGTATCGGCAAGGTTATCTTTTGTTTCCTTGGTGAGAAGGAGTTACCATTTTTGCGAGGCAAGGTGGAGCCTTCGTCCGTTATCTCGAGGATGGCAGTAGACGAGGAGGTATATTTTTCTAGAGTTGTCTGTGAGTTTCTGAACGTATTTTTCGATGAGCTTCCAGGCATGCCGTCGGATCGAGATGTAGAGTTCTACATCGATTTGATTTCAGGGGCGAAGCTAGTTTCAGTGAGAGTCTACAGGGTGGCACCATCAGAGTTGGAGATTCTGTACCAAATGATAGAGAAGTTGAGGACCAAGGGATTCATTCATGCCAGTGGATCACCTTGGGGAGCTCCCTTACTTCTTGTTAAAAATAAGGATGGTTCATCATGTTTGTGTGTTGATTATCGCACCCTAAATACGGTGACCATTAAGAACAAGTATCCATTGCCCATGATAGATTACTTGTTTGATCAACATAGCAGGGCAGCTGTATTTTCTAAGATCGATTTGTTGTCTAGGTATCATCAGATCAGAGTCAGAGAGTAGGATATACCCAAGATGGCGTTCAGGTCTAGATTTGGCCATTGGGAGTTTCTTGTTATACCATTTGGAGCGACAAATGCGCCAGTGATATTCATGGAACTCATGAATCACATCTTCATTCCTCACTTAGAACGGTTTGTGATTGTATTTATATTGATAATATCTTGGGATACAGTCAGATTGAGGCAGAGCATGAGAGGCATCCACATAGTACTTCAGACTCTTTCGGAGCATCATCGATATGCGAGGTTCGGCAAGTATGATTTCTGGTTGGATCATATTTCGTTCTTGGGTCACATTATTTTTAGAGGAGGCATAGAGGTGGATCCCAAGAAGGCGGAGGCTATCGAGAGTTCGCTAGTACCTAGCACAGTCTCGGAGGTGCACAATTTTCTAGGATTAGCAGGTAACTATAGGCTGTTTGTGGCAGACTTTGGTTGGATTTTCGTACCCTTGACATGACTGACGTGTAAGGATGTACACTTCGAGTGGTCAGATGCTTGTCAAATTTCTTTTGAGAAGCTCAAGCGGAGTTTAATTTTGGCTCATATTCTGATACTTTCCATTGGACCAGATGGGTTCACGGTTTTCTGTGATGCATCAGGAATTGGACTAAAGTGGTCCTTATGTAGCATGGTAGGGTTATAGCTTATGCGTCTCGGTAGCTTCGAGACCATGAGAAGAATTATCCGACCCATAATTTAGAGTTAGCCGCAGTTGTGTTTTCACTCAAGCTCTGGAGGCATTATTTGTATGGTGAGCAGGTAAAGATCTTCACCGATCACAAGAGATTGAGGTATGTGTTCACGCAGAAGGACCTCAACATGCAGCAGAGGAGGTGTCTCGAGTTATTGACGGACTACGATCTTGACCTTCAGTATCATCCAGGGAAGGCCAATGTCATAGCAGACGCTTTGAGCAGGAGAGCATGAGCTTACTTCTTGATAGAGCAGCGTCACATCCTGGAGGATCTTAGGAGATGGACATCGAGGTAGTGTTACCCGATGATACAGGCTTGATGGCAGGATTGAAGGTGAAGTCTACCATAGTAGAGAGGATCATGGCAGCACTGAAGGGGATGCCAGTCTATTGCGACTCAGAGCAGATTGTGGAGCAGGACACCTAGCAGAGTTGAGCATTCACGAGGATGTGACTCTCAGGTTCGGGAGTCAACTTTATGTGCCGATTGGAGATATCTGGTACAAGATTATGTCAGAGGCCCACAGTTTCCAGTATTCAGTTCATCCTGGAGGGTGAAATATGTACCATGATATCCGATAGCACTTCTGGTGGAAAGGGATGAAGAGGGAGATAGCGCGATTTATCTCTCAGTATTTAGTATATTAGTAGGTTAAGGCTGAGCATCAGAGATCGACCGGATTACTCCAGCCTTGACTGATTCCGGAGTAAAGATTGGACCACACAACTATGGGCTTTGTGACCGGTCTACCTAGATCCCCTACTGGTAGAGATGCCATTTGGGTGATAGTAGATTGACTCACGAAGGTTGCTCACTTCCTACCATTCAGAGTCAGGCAGTCTACGGAGCAGCTAACAGAGATATATATGAGACAGGTTTTTAGACTGCATGAAGTGCCAGTTAGTATTGTCTCAAATAGGAATTCTAGATTTACTTCTCATTTCTGATAGAGTCTTCAGCAAAATTTAGGCACCAGTCTAAGGTTTATTTCAGCTCACCATTCACAGACAGATGGTCAATCAGAGCATATGTTTCAGACTTTGGAGGATATATTTCGATCATGTACACTAGACTTTGGTGGTTCATAGGAGGATCACTTGCATTTAGTGGAGTTCTCCTACAATAACAGCTTCTAGAGAAGCATTCATATGGCACCCTTTGAGGCATTGTATGGCAGAAGATGTAGACCACCCTTAGCTTAGGATAATATTGGCGAGAGGCAGATGCTTGGTCCCGAGATGATAGTTCAGTTAGTTGAGGTTATCAGGTAGATTTGTCACAACCCGCACCCAAAAAATCAGGCATGAGTCGTGGGTACGTCCAGCCTACGCCGTAGAATCGACGGTAGAACGCTGTCTAGGTCCGTTCTAGGTCACAATATCTATATCTCACAAAACCTGTCAATATAACCTCTCCAAAAGGAGGGCAACCACGCAATATATATGACTCAATCATAATAACTAGGGAAAGAGTAAAAGCACGATAAGATATCACAAAGAAACAAGAACCAAAGTGAGCAATACAATATCTAAACATACAGTCCAAGTCTAAAGTCTACAATATCTCACAACAGCAAAATAATAAATATAGTCATCCAAAATAGCAACTGGAAACAACCCAGGAAAACCCACCTAGCTGAACTAAGGTGCTAACAGTGTCTCCTCGACGGGCTCCTCCTCAATCTCTGGGTCACAACACTCCTCGACACCTAGCCCGTAGAAGGTCGGGCAAAAATTCTTAGGATCCTCTGGAAAAAATATGCCCAGTCAGGACTGGAACGAAGTACATAACTCTGAAAGCAACTCCAAATACATGGTAAGGTATATATGACTAGAAATAGAAAATTATACAAGATGCACAGAAAAATAAATACATGGTGGAACAGATAAAGTAACTGCAATATAAAACTGGGAAACAATACAAGTAGTAGAGAAGTAACTGCATGTGAGCAAATAGGAATACTAGCTAAGTGCCTTGAGCACAAGTTTGTTATGTGATCGGCTTAGGTTGCACATGAATAATCTACGATGACTCCGTTATACGTGAGTTGCATAACCGACATACACATGAATACTGTTTGGCTTTGATCACATAACCACCTCCTACTCCCCTCCCCCACTAATACTCTTGGATCCAACCATGACATGCTACATACATGATAAATAACTCGTGCACATGAAGGCGAGATCACACGAAGCACATGATAGCACATGAGAATCAATACCCGAAGCACATGATGAAATACACGTGATAGAGTACCCGCTGAACACGGTAAGGGAGATAACATCTCATGACCGGATCCAACTAGTACCAGCTCATGAAACAATGTGTCAAAATCAAGTTTTACAGTTCTAGAACAGGTGATATAAACGCTATCATGAAATAGAAATGATCAGAGGTAGGTACTCGCCTGACGTCCTGAGCAACTAGTGAGGATTGAGATT
>JAYESA010000005.1:217119400-217183956 GCA_036927795.1 Iris macrosiphon
CGTGACAGTCCGACGGATGATCCGATTTGTGGCCCACAAAGTTGATGTGACCAATCGGATGATCCTACGTTGATCCGTGGCAGTCCTACAGATGATCTGATTGTGGCACATTACTTGTTGTGACCAATCAGATGATCTGACAGTGATCCACGATAGTCCGACGGATGATCCGAATTTTGGCCCATTACTTGTTGTGACTGATCAGATAATCCGACGGTAATCCGAGGAGATCCTTCGGATAATCCGAATGACCTTGTTTTTGCCTGTTTTGTCTTTTCTGTTATTCTTTCGTCTGTGATACTTTCTTGGTATGACCCGACACATGTATATATTTTCCTTGTGTTACTTCTCGGCTCTACTTATTTATTTTATTGATATGTCCATTGTACCATGTTCCGGCTTTATGTATAGTTTGGGATGCCTACCCATTATACTATGTCATGTACTTGCCTTATAGTGACCCGTCGAGGTATAGTCCTGCTACTTGACTTGACATATGTATAGTTTTGAGGCCACCTACATGTTATACACCTGTCGTGTATAGCTTTGGGGATACCTACCCATTATATATCTGTCCAGACTTGCCCTATACTTGCCTGATAGTGACCCGTAGTGGTACACTCCTAATTTTCTTGACTGTTATATTGACTGTTGTGGCTTGTTATAGAGCACGTCCATTTTTTCTATAACCGTATGGTTGTATTTCTGTATAGTCTTGTGATTGTACTTGTCAAAATATTGTCTTGTCTAGTTTATCCCTGCGAGGAGTATCATGTCTAAGAAGGATTCTGCGGAATGCCACACCCGAAATCCTAAACTAAAATGTTAAGGATTAATAACTAGCAAGAATAATTAGAGCATTGGGGGAGGATCTCCTGGTTGCATGTAGTCTCGTGCCCCGACAATCTACTGCTTGATGGACTTGTAGCATGTCGTCGAGTAGTGCACATTTCTAGCTCATCGTCGTGTAGGGCATATTGTATTGACTTACTCAGGTTCACCTTTGTGTGACTTAGATTTAGGTGCATATCTCTCCTGGGGGTGGTGTATCCACTATTATTAGACAGTCTGCAGAGCATGCGACTGTATGTAAATCCTAAATTATATTTGTTAGTAATTAGGACTTATGATAACCCTAGTTAGCTAATGTAGTAAGCCGTACTAATTGTTTTGTCGTAATTGATGGATGGAGTCAATTTCTTGTCATGTCTTATATTGTCTTGCTTGCCTGATGGTGACCCATTAAGGTTCAATCCTGTCTATTATCTTTTATGCTATTTACCTATATGCATTGTTCCTTACATATTCCTCTTGCATGCTTCCGTTACTGTACTAGTTCTTTTCTCATTACTTTTCCTCTTACAGTTTACTTATATGCTTATGTTCACCTTGTATGATCTCATATATATTTACCTTGCATGATCCTGTACATGTTCCCGTCCAATTTTTTTTTACATGTTTCTTATTTTATTTTCTTATTTTTCGGTGCACTTTATATTATACTTGGTGGTTATATGTTGCTTAGGATATGGTAGCTCTATGTTGTATTGCTGGTTTTTAGTTCATAGTTTGGCCTCTTTTGTGGTACTTGCTATTTGGGATCTGACCCCACTGGTTTTGCTTGGCTAGAACCGATAGCAGAGCCAGAGGATCTTCCGTTTCTTCCCGAGGATGGTGACCACGCAGAGCACCGACTGAGTGGGTTCTATTCTTGTTATCCCACTTATTGTATATATTCTTTTGTGGCGTTTAGCCCCGAGCACCAGTTAGCTCATACTTTGGACTTGTTATATCGCCTACTGGGTATGACATGATTAGCATATTCTAGACTATAGCTAGAGTTGATCATGTATGACTTACACTCATGCTAGTTCTTTATTTTGTATTACTAGCTTCATGATCAGCTATGTATATATGGTTTGAGACGCTTTACTATTTCGCTTATGATGATCATATTTTCTTGTTCATTGTGATTTTTTGCTTGTGATTGATAAACTATGATTGCTTGACCTAGGTTGACTGATGTCTTGTAGTATTAACCTCCATGTCTATTCAAAGCCGTGACCGTATCTCCGGGTACTGATGTACTCTGGTATACGTAGTTGTCTTTGTCAGCCCCTGCTTCCAGTATTCTGGGCCTGGGGCCTCACAGTGGCGTACTTGGACTGAGATAGCAACTTTTATCACTACACGACAACTTGGGTCAGTGTGCTAGGAAATCCTCTCCATTCAATGATCAATCTTCTTTACTGTTGTGTCGGTGGCGGCTTTTGACGTGGCAATGTCAGCGCTTTCTGTCAAGAATAGCTAGCCGGCGTATGGAGGTGGAGTGATGCCGTCAGCGTATTGTGACAAATGGCAATCTTGGCGTACTGAAGAAAAATAGTGGTCTTTGCGTACTTAGATGAAGTAGCGGCCTTGGCGTACCGAGTCGCTAAATGACAACCTGGATCTATGTGCTCAGAGATATGCCGCATTAAATGCCTTGATCTCCTCGATTGTTGTGCAGGCCTGTTAGCCGTCAGGTTCATCGTACTAGATGTGAGCGGAAAATGTATAATTGAAATGCTAATGAGGAGTAGCATTTGTACGCTGTTGAAGAAAGCACTTAGGGTACGCCATTGCTTCCTTATACGTTGTTGTGCAATGATGGGTGGGTACGCCACCGCTTTATTGTATGCCGCTGATCCCATTGTTTTTGAGGGAATTTACGCCATCGCTCCTCTAAACTAAGCATTCATTGGGGGCGTATTTTTTATGCTTTTACACCTAAGTACATAAAAATTTCTTTTCTAGGCACACACTCTCCTTAGCAATAAATTGTTCTGTAGTAACCATGTAACATAATGTTCATATAGAAAGCTTTTTTCACAGACTTGGCTTCTATTTAAATTTGAACCATGTGCACTAACTATGTTATTTGTAAGTTGGCTTTCACCTGTGCTCTGTTGTGCTAAAACACGTGATCGCAAGAAAGTTTATTCTGACCCTTCCGTGTTCCTTAAATTATAGCTTGTCCACTTTGTTGGGGATAAATATGTCAGATTTGGCTTTTGCCTACTCATACGAAGGCCGAGAGGGTAGAGACGTTTATCACACTGACTATTAAAGATCAGTTTTGAGAAAATGCAATGGGTGCAATTACACCGAGCCTTCCGAACTTATATGCATCTACTTTTTATTATATATAATATATTTATTTATATATAACTAAATATAGAAGAAAAAACTAGTAAAATTATACGTTTGGTCTATATTTAGTTAACTCTTTGTTACAATAACTATTATGTACACCTAACTATTCTAGAAAACTTAAAAATGTAATTACAGAATAAATAATAGTTCATATCTCAATTAAAAGATATTGTAGTTAATGATTTTCTTTAGTTGATGTTAATTTTGGATAATTTAATTTCTGAATTTTTTTTATTAGAAAAAAAAATACATGAGAATAGGTTTTCATTTATTTTTCGTACCGGGTCTAGTCGTCCTTGATGAATCTCAGCTCTAGACCTGAAAAGATTCACATGGTTCTTTTAATTTTACATGTTCGGTCTCGAGGGAAATGATCAAGTAAAGCTAGTTGGATGTGGACTCAGATGATCTGGAACTTCGATGCTATTTCATTCGAGGTATGTATCGGGCCGGGCCAAGTGTTGACTAAATTTGATCGGTCATGGACTGGCCGGCCTTAACTCAGATAGAGATCGGTCCAGGCCGGTCCAGCCCGAATTTAAAAAAATTGAAGCCAGCATGGACCCAAACCCAGTTGGAAGTGGCCGGGCCCTAACCGGGCTGGGTTAGGGCCGGTTGAGGGTCGAGCCGGGTTGACCGGTTTGGTTTAAAAAAAAACTTAAGAAATAAACGGAAGGAAGAAAATAATAAATTTCTATACATTTAATTAAATTTAAAATTGTGATATAACATCTTTTTATCAATAGGAAACAAAAATGAAAGTAAAGGTTTTATTTAGCTATGATTAAAATATTTTAAGGCCAAACAAATATAATCGTTTTTGAATAACTACCATATATGCTAATAATTTGAATGACTATCAATTAATTTTTATAAACGGATTTAATTGCCATATACTATAAATGGATTTAATTGTCATATAGTTTGAATAACTATAATTTATGCTTTGAATGTTATGAATGTCTGTCAATTAATTGTCGTATAGTAAAAATGACCAATGATATAATAATTCCATATTAACTCTATATTAACTTTTGATTGAATGACTATCCATTAATTTTCATATATTAAAAATGACAATGACATAATTATTCCATATTAACTTATGATTTGAATGGCTTTCAATTAATTTTCATATACTAAAAATGACGATGACATAATAATTTTACTTTAGTTTTTGTCACATAAGTTTATGTCTACTACTTCAAGTTCTCTCAAAAGTTCAATATTTGGTAACCAATAAACTTATATATATATATATATATATATATATATATATATATATATATATATAATGCGGCTTAGAAAAAAAAATCTCTACTCTACTCTTATAATTAATGAGCCTTAAAAGCGAATCAAAATGGAGATCTCTGTAAATCCCTCACCATTTATTAAAAAAATATTATTACGTAAAATAATGCCTCCAATCTTAACCACGTGAGTTAGAAAAAATGTTTGACTATTGCTATACTATTAAGTAGTTAAACAATTAGATAAAATATATTTATTTTATTAAATTTTAGTTACGTGAAGATATACGAACGGCTTAGATGGCTAGTATTTTCAAGACATTTTTTTTAAAAAGTAAAGATATATTCATAACAAATTATAATTATAATATAATTAAATTATAATAAATCATAAATAAAATATAAACATATACATAACAAATTTTAATTCAAATATATTTAAATAACTATTTTACAATAATATCAAAAAATTTATTTTACGTGCAATGTCTGTGCATTTACTAGTTTACGTTCAATGTATATTATCAATTAATTATTTGTAAAAAATTAATATTACGTAAATAAATTGTTGAAAAAAATTAAATTTGTTATAAATAATACTATAAGGATTCAACTCAACCAGCCAGGGAGAATAACTTTCACCTTAACCATATAAGTTAGAATAAATTTTTGTTTATCATTAGAGTATATTACGTAGCTAACCGTTTTCAAAAACTCTTAAGGAAAAGTAGAAATATATTCATAACTAATTATAATTAAAATATATAATAAATTCTAATTTAAATATAAAACTATATATAATAAATTTTAATTTAAATATATTTCAATATATAAATAGTTTTATATTAATATAATAAGAAAAAATAGTTTACATGTGACGCACGTGCATTTACTAGTCTCTACTATTATCATGCGGTTTTAAAATCATTCAAAAATGAGCTGTCAAAGCGTATGTATATCATTACTAACTATTAAATAAAAAATTTATTTTTTTTTAATCATCGTAGTTCTCTTCTCGCGTAGTTGAAAAAAAAACTAAAAAACTTAAAATCCTTCTGACTACCTGAACATGTATAAATCCTAAAATATTTAAATATTTAAAATTATTTAAACTAACTAAATGATATTATCTAACTAAACAGATATTCAAAATTCTAAAAATATATTTATAATAAATTATAACTAAAATATATATAGATTATTTAAACATAATTTAAATTTTTATCTAATTTTTTAATTATATATATATATATATATATATATATATATATATATATATATATTTTATCTAATTTTATTTTTTAAAAATATTTAAATATATTGTAATTAGAATTTGTTATATATATATTTGTATAGTTTTGGATATGTGAGTCAGATAATACCATGTACTTAGTCCAAATATTTAAATAAATTTAAATTAAAATTGTTAAATAATTTTAATTTTTTTGATATTTTCTTATAAATCTAGTATTTAAAAAATTTTAAATTTAGTATTTTGGTTTTGTGGAAGAAAAGAGTGGGTTACAGATGATGAGAAGGAAGTTGGTTTTACATTTTTTTTTTAATCTCGCATTAGTTTTTTGGTTTATTAAATTAGTTTTATTAATGATTTGGACGGATAAGATGGAAGTTGGTTTAAGGTTTTATTTGTTTAGACGGCTCACAAGTGAGCCGTCTAGAAGCCGCTTTATATAATCTTTATCTTTACTCTTATAATGAGGCTTCAAAACGGCTAAAAAGTGAGCCCAATTTTCTTCTTATCCGTCTAAACCGTAAATAAATACCCAACAAATTTAATTTTAAAAAAATTATAGAAGATTAATAAATATAAAACCTTAAGTAAATACTCAACCAAGTTTTTTTTTTATAAACTTACCAGAGATAAATACAAACTAGAATTAAATATCACGTTACTAGTCTTCCATTACGGCTCAAAAGTGAGTCATCTAAGCTGTAAGTAAATACTCAACTAGTTAAATTTTAAAAAAATTACTTACGGTAGATAAATAAAACCTTAAACTAACTTCCATTTTATCTATCCAAATCCTTAATAAATACTCAACCAATTTAATTAACAAAAAAAACTAACGGAGATTAAAAATAATAATCTAAAACTAACTTCAATCTTATCATCCGTAACCCACTTTTTATTCCACAAAACATAAATACTAAGTTTAAAATCCTTTAAATACTAAATTTAAAAATTATTTTAAAATAAAATTATCAATAATATTAAAATTGTTTAACAAATTTTAATTCAAATATATTTTAGGGGATATTCTCAACTTTTAATATAACATGAGTAATATCAATATACATAATCTAATATGGGATAATATCAAATAGCCCTAATAAAAATCCTAAATTTTTTCTAACTAAATTAACATATAACAAATTCTAAAATATATAAAATATTCAATTTTTTTTAAATAAGTACATGATATTATCTAACTAAACACATATCAAAAATTCTATATATATATATAATTAAAGTATATTTAAATTAAAATATTTTAATATAATTTAATTTTTTAACAATATCATAGGTTATTTTTTGGTATGTTAACCCGACTAGTTTTTCATCTATCCATAATATAACGAGGATTCAAAATATCTCAAAACTGAGCCGTTTAAGCCGTACGTATATCATCAATTAATTAATAAAAAAATAAAAATTACGTAAAATAATTACTGAAAATTTTTAGTTTGAGAAATTAAAATTAATATATATATATATATATATATATATATATATATATATATATATATATATTAAATCTTAATTTAAATATTTAAATAATTTTATATTAATAACAGAAAATAAAATTATTTTACGTGCAGCGCACTTGAATTTACTTAGTATATATAATAAGACATAGAAAGGGCTCAAAAAAAAAAATGAACCGTATAAACCGTATGTAAATACTCCACAAATTAATTAAAAAAATCTAACAACCCGTATGTATCTCTACGTAGTTAATAAATGAAATAAAATTCTAAAATTCTTTGTAACTATTTTAACATATGACAAATTCTAAAATATATTCAAAAGTCCCTTGTGGCTCCGGTGGCGGCTAGATCAACGTATCATTGGCTCAAGAGAAGTTCCCATCGAAATTCAATATGAATCTTTGGGCAGCAGCGTCAGTTAAGGCTCGTTCCGAAAGAGATATATGTGGAGCGGCTCCAGTCGGAAGGGACTTACGCCAGCTGTGCGTCTTCGGTGCATTCGCTTCTTCATCTCATTTTGTATTTGTTTACGCAAAAAAAGAACATTTAATTTAAGTATGATATTATCTAACTAAATTCATATCCAAAATTTTAAAAATATATCTATAATAAATTATAATTAAAATATATTTAAATTAATTTAAAATATTTTTATATAATTTAAATTTTTATCTAAATTTTTAACTATATTATAGATTTTTTTGTTATGTGTATTGCATGTCAGCATGACTAATATATACTAGTGAATATAAAGTGTGGAATTTCATAGACTTTTGCTGTCTCTTTATAGGAGACGTGTTTGTTGAGAAAGTAGAAAGTGATATAGCGTACTAAATAATAAAACTAGATAATTACGTTAAATTAATAATTAATTGCTCATATTATATTTAACTTAGTTTGTTTAATTATTATTTGTCATATTACGTAGTAATAATTTACTCTTTTAATTGATGTGCATTAATAAAATTAAGAGAATTTTGAGTTCGTAAAAAATTAACGGTCAAAGTTTTTTACGAAAGTGGGAGTATTTTACATTATGATAAAACAGTGAGGTGCACTGGTTAAATAAGATGGGGTCAACTCAAAATTTCTCAATTAATAGAAAATTAAATAATTAATTTAACAAACTAAGATAATTAGTAGATACAAATAATTCATACAAATTTTTTTGGTTAATTAATTAATTAATTATTCTAATTATATAACATATTAATTAGTTACTAATAATATCATTTAACTAAGTGAATATTACTTTAAGTTAATTATTTACCTTTACAAATTAAAATTAATTTTTAAATTTTTTTTTTTTGCCTACTTGTACGTTTATTGTTTTTTCCGCCAACACTGTTGGCGGACAATGTTTGTATTTCAAAAATTATAAAACTTGTTTCGTTTGCTTGAATTTAATATAAATTTATTTCGCTACAGTAAATTTTCTGAAAAATAAACTAGCAAATGTTCAAAAAAATAAAATAAAAAAGTGGAAGCATATCTTAAAGTTTTAATTGCTCTAGTAGAGGTATATACTAAATTTTACATTTTATTTGAAAATATTTGCTAAAATATTCCAATAAAAAATAAATCAAATCCATCTAATTTCTCTCTATCCCTTCTCTCCATACGGAACCCTCTCTCTCTTATATATAAAATAACAATAATCCAGGTATTCTTTCTCTCCGCAAACATCTTCTCTCCCTGCCCAAAAATAATACGGGTATTCTTTCTTCTTATTCTTTCTCTCCGTTCTTCTTCTTAGATCTAGGGAAAAAAAAAAAAAAACTCTTAACTCGGAATCGAACCCAAATACAACTCTGAGACCCTAACTATATGTAATTGGGATTTTGATCGACTTCTTCCTCTTCCTTTTGGATTGACTGAAATAGGGTTTCGGGTAACCATATATAATTGGGATTTTGATCGACTACTTCTTCTTCTTTTTCTTTTTGGATTAAATGAAATAGGGTTTCGGTAACTATATATAATTGGGATTTTGATCGACTACTTATTTTTTTGGATTGAACTAGGGTTTCGGGTGTGATGTCTTCGTCGAGCTCCCCGTGCGCGGTGTGCAAGTTCCTGCAACTCAACTGCACTCAGGAGTGCGTGCTTGCGCCCTACTTCCCGGCGGACGAGCTGCGGCGGTTCTCCAACCTGGACCGCCTGTTTGGGGCCAGCAACGTCGCGAAGGCGCTCAACATGGTCAGCCCCGAGAATCGAGAGTACGTGGCGAACGCGCTCGCCTACGAGACTGACATGTGCATCGACCCCGATTTGGCGAAGTTGCTCACCTACGAGGCTGACAAAGGCTGTTCCGGCGAAATCTTAGCCCTCAAGCAGGAGAACAGGCAGCTACGACACTTGCTCATGGTCCTGAGGGAAGCCGCCGTCGTCGCCGCCGCTGCCCGTGTCTTCGATGCCGACCCTGCCGCCTACCGTACCGTTGCCACTGCTGATGCTGCCGCCGCCAGCAATGCCGCCGCCGGCGTCTCGCTCGGACGCAACGTGTTTACGCCGCCTCCGCTCGATCATCACCCTCGGCAGGATCAACAGGCGCCGGTGAAGGCGGCATCCAGCTTGCAGACAACACCTTCTTTAGTGGAACTGATACTGGTAAGAATTCGTTAGATCATCCCATTCTTAGTATGTCCATGTTCCAACATCACATAATTAAATCTTCAAAAATATTTCGTGTACAATAACAAACTATAAATAACAAACTATAGAAAAATAACAAATAAGATAAAATATTTCGCAAAATGCACTTTGTTATGTCCTTTGTAATATTAACCAACACCATATCCTTATTTATGGCCGGATTTCGTGTTCATTTAGGCCTACACCTAGTTCAATCATCTCTTTCAATTAATATCTAACTTTTCCGCTTATGTTATTCTTAAAAGGTTCAAGAATTCAAAATGGACAAAAAGAAGAAACAACAAGATTTATGGGAGATTATTAAAAAGCATATATATATATATATATATATATATATATATATATATATATATATGATCTAGAGCACTTTGATAGAGAGATACATGTGGAAACAATGAAGGAATGAGTATATCCCGGGAAATAATTGAAATGAGATTAATACCCTGGGAGGGAAGGCTACGCTTCCAGAGACTTGTGTTGGCTTTCACAAGTGCTACGTTGGGATTAAAAAAAGCATATGTTCTTCAACAAAAGACAACACGTGGCTAGGTGGCTATAGGAAAAACAATAATGCTAAGTTTCTACCAAATGCTTACAACCTTCTTACAACTCTTTCTCTTCCCCTGCTATGTCGGCCACATCCGGTTCCACCTCTTCCTTCAATGAACGACTGTCATGTGGCGTTCTTACCACGTGGCGGCCACCGGGTTCCACCTCTCTCTCGTCCTCCAATGGACGGCCACCACGTAGACGTCACGTGTTGGCACTCTTGACGGTTGTAAGAGGGTTGTAGGCATTTGATTGTAGTCATAGCATAGCCCAAAACATAGAAAAAAATAGTTATGTTAAGATGTGACAGCTGTTTGTGTTGTGATGTTGTAGTGGTCTATGTATTGACCTTTGAGCCGGAATTTCAGTAGTGTTGCTGTACGCCACTAAAAATTACAATGTTCCCAATATATATATATATATATATATATATATATATATATATATATATATATATATATATATAAAGAGTCTTGAATACGGTTGAATACGGTTGAAAATGAGTCGTCTAACTCGAATGTATATCCTCGTGCAACTAAAAAAAATTATTCTAACTAATTGTTTTACCATATAATATTATTTAACTATAGCCAAATACTTCTAACTCGTGTGGTTAAGGTGGAATGTATTCTCTCTTGTTGGATGGGTTTGATCCCCCATGACAGTGTTATCTATAATTAATTTTAATTTAATTATTTGTCAACAACAATAACACTCGACATAACTAACAAATATTAGTATTCTCCTTATCACGATATTAGTAAAGTTTAGTTTTTCAAGTTCATCTGTAGCAAACTTGGGTAACCGGAAAAAAAAGTTACCTCCCTCCCACTTGTATGAGATAATGACTATCTTCCTGCCTCAAAGTTTTTTGTAAAAAAATATGTAAGGCGCGTCTTTTCTTGGGCGTGCCTTGCGAAAGGCGCACATAAGGCTCGTCTTGGGTACGTTCGAAGAATGGAGTCTCGCCTAGTGAGATGTGAGGCGCAGATGCTGTGCTTGATGCGAGGTACGTCTTTGACTATATATATATATATATATATATATATATATATATAATGTGCAAGAAAGCTTTGATAACATAATAACATGGATTTTTTCCACTTATTAGGGTAAAATTGCTACTAATTATTATTAAGATAATTTAATAAACTCCTTGATAGTTAAGGAAATACCAAAGACTCTTCAAAACTGCATGAAAACTAACTATATGCAAGTAGTATGTGAATGCCTCTGATAATTTGTTTTATTTAATTATATGTCCATAATTTATGGTTTAGATGTGGTGAGAAGTAACAATTAAGCTGAAGTTAAGAAGAACGATATGGTGCATTTCAAAGTTAATTTGCAACTCCATATACAATATATAGTTGTTAAACCGACAACAAACATCCGACTTCCTAAAAATTTGGTCCTACGTGAAATAATTACGATTGGGTTGCAAGTGGAATTACAAACTTGTGTTCAACCCTATCGTCTCAAAACAATAGTGCTGGGAAAGGATAGTATGATTAAACTCAATTAAATCCTATTAATCGTTTCGGACCACATCCTCCTTGCCTGTAGGTGACCGAACAAGAAATCCCTACTAATAGAGTCAAAAACTTTTTGAAGTCTAATTTAAACATCATTGTTTTATATCTAGATTTATTCCACTAACTAACAAGTTCATGACCTACTAAAATCTATCAAATCTTCATAATCGGGAACCGAGCCAACAACAACAAATCCCTTTTTCCAAAAAATTTATGTAAAAATTTGGAGAAGTTTTGAGTGCACCATTAAGAACGCTCACATGTCTGTTAACATTATTTTGCTCCGGTTTTCTTTTCCTTTTTTGGACTAGACAAACATATGTACTTCAACATTGCAAGAGTGCAGTGGCTCTTAATTACACCATTGAGAATATAAGTTAGATTTTGACTTAAATTTATTTATACTAGAATTAGTGTACAGGAGTCGCAGTTATCTTTCAGTAGAGGGTAATTACGGAAATTTCATGGTAGAAGTTACAAAGCATACTTTTAACAAACAATGTCTAGGTCATAAAATTTTATTTATCAATTTATGTTTTCATTTCGAAAATGTGACACATTCTTTCTTATGTTGCTTCGAGCTTCTTATATCGAAAAATTGCACTCGCAGGCAGAAATGGAGCGAGATCTACCTGAACAGAAGTAAATGTAAGGAATTGAAGAAGGCAGAATTAGGTGACCATTGAAGCGCAGGCATGACAAATGAAATTTTTTGCATCATTTTATTTCAATTTTTTTTTTTTTCCGCCATTCATTCTCTCAATTTTGATTCCACAACTGTCTTTAAGCTGGAAGTTGTCTATTTGTATGGAGAAAAGTCATATCAATACTTGACGAGTTTTGACATATTGAAATGCTAACCTTTGCTATCATTTTTGTTTCTATCTAATATTTTTTACACATATATATTTGGTTGGTGAATCATTTTCTTCCGTTCATCTCACATTAATGATGACGCTGTTATATTGTATAGACATTTATATTAAGAAAGGTTTGCTCAAGGACTGCAAGCTTTCCTTTCTCTTCCTCCACATGGATTTAAAGTCAAGACTGCCAATAAATTACATAGCAATTGAAATATATGCACTCTTTTTCTCCTTTCATTTGTGACAGGTAGGAAGGTTATTGGTTATTAATTTATTTAGATTACTGATTGTTGAAATCTATGCTATTCTCGTAACTAGAATTATCGAGTTTGAAAGATTTAGTATATTGTAATGTGATCAACGGATATATGACAGGTTTGAGAAATGCCAATATATAGCTTTCAACGGAGCTATAAATATTTATAAGTTATATTTTTCCTTCGATTCTTCTAACTAAAGTTCTTATATTAATGAAAGTTTAAATTCGTCCGAACCCATTGCTCTTTGGCTTAATGTGTCTCAGAAAGATAATTGTCATTTCTCATAGCAAGTTCTATCATGTTACCTCTTTATGGAGACTTTTGGGCATGTTTGGAAACAAGTTGAAAAGAAATTTGAGATTTGATGAAGTTAGATCTGTAAATTAACCCTAAATAACTGAAGTTTAGTGTGTTTGGGTGGATTTTAGAGTTGGTTGAAATCCATTTATAACTCCAAACATCTTTGAACATAATTTAACAAAGTGTACATAATCTAAATTCTTTGTTTGGTTAGTAGACTAAAAACGCAAAAAGAAATTACTATTTTTCAAAATTCGTTATCACTAAATATAACCTCGTAGGCGTAGACCAACAAATAATTAAGTATCACATGAACCTAGAAAATTGAGCACCACATTACAAACCACGATAATGGCTTCCATAAGCTATAAAAAAAAAAAGAAAAAGTATCACATGGCCATAGAATAACCAATTACAACTATCAAAAAAATTGTACGCCTAACACAGGATGCATAATAAACTCTTATGTTTTCCTGATGTTTCATAGGCAGATCAACCAAAAACATCATAGAGAATAAAAATGTATAAGATTAAAGGGAAGATGACAATAATTCATAATGGAATCATATATTTTTGAGGCAAGATACAAGCCCAAGAGATACATATAAGGTCGACAAATATATTATCATATGATAATATGCCCAAAACAAGTTCACTTTCTGTGTAAGATACAAAAATGATCTATGAAATGGACATTATTGCCTTGATCAAAATTTAAGTCTCATATAGTGGGTTGGTTATGATCCATATATAATTCACTAAGCTTTCAAGATATTTTAACCATATTATGCCAATAAAAATTGACAACAATAGAATACTTGAACATATCTTGAGACCATCTATCAACCAACCTCTACAACTTTGAAAATCAATTCCTCTTCCCAAAACAAAGTATCACATTGAAAACCAACCTCTAGTACATAGAAAACAACAAATAGTACACCTCAGATGGATTTTTCTTCCAAAAATTTAAACCCAAACGATTTATGAGTTCTTACTGCATAGACTCCAAATTTCAACAGATATAAAAGACACCAATTAGAAAAGTTAATACAACAGTAAATGCAAGATCTACAAAACTTACCAAAAATACTTGCTAGGTCTAAAAAAAACCTATTGGAAGATCTTGGGAGAGAATTAAAAAAAAACATATTGGAAGATCTTGGAAGAGTTAATGTCAACAACATCTTGGAAGAGTCAATGTCAAAAACGACACTAGTGAACCATGGCAAGACAAAAAATGAAATTACAAAAAAAAAAAAAAATCCTTGGAAAATAAAGTAGAACCAACATTCACATCATGTTTTGTATACGTAAGAAATTTCAAAACCAAATTGTAGAAAGGAGAACACTATATGTTAGATCTACAAAATATTTAGGTTTATGACTCTATTTTGGGCATCGATCCTCACACTTTTCTCAGGACCACAGACGAGTACATTCTCTGACAATTTTCTTATTTTGACTATTACTATGATTCTAGTATATAGTATTATGCTTGATTTCCGACACAGTGGATACACGGGTTAGTATACTAGATACCAGTCATGAGGAGTCATGATTGGATCTATTATACTAACCGGGGATGGAGAAGTATTAGTTGATTATGTGATCATACCCCAACTACTTGTGCATAGTTCACCCTTACTATACGAGGGTGTAGCCTGATCTTATTACTTGTACATAGCTCATCGTATATGATTGGTCCGATCCCCTTACATATACTTGTGTATAGTCAATCATAACTGATTGACCTGATCCTTTATTGTACTTATGCATAGTCAATTATATATGGTAGAGCCTGATACGTCCTAAGTCGATCACATAATAATTAATATTTTAAAGTACTTAGTAGTTGTTCATATTTCTATTCCAGTTTACACATGTTTATACAGTTATGTTCTTGTTCATTTATAGTTCATTATTACCTGTGAGATGATTATCTGCGTACCAGTTTTCTTATTGTCCAGTATTTCTTCTATCTTGTATTTTTATTGATTACTGTTTTATAGTCTTGGTTAAATTAATGGAACTGTTGTTAGTTTATGTGCTTCGCTCCAATTTCGACTGGATAATATTTTTTAGAGGATCTCGAGGCTTTCTGCCCGACTTATTACGAACCCGGAGAAGACGAGAATTTCACCCAGGAGCTTCAGGAGGATCCCATTCCAATATTAGATCTATTAATAAAGACTTCGAGTCTAGCTTTCATTTGTAGTTGGATTATAGGCTTGAGATACTCTAAGTTGTATATTTTATAGGATACTTATGTTGTTGTTGTTGTTTAGACCCTAGACTCATGTATGTGTGATGTATTATTTTTAGACTTCTCTTTTCCTTTATATCATTATCATGTTATTTCTCTTCCTTATAGAATTATGTGATTGAGTATTGATTTTATTGTCATATTTATATTCATCTTGTCCTCCTTATGGAGTTGAGATCATTGACAGGTTATATTGTCATATTTATATTCATCATTGTCGGTCGAGCAATACTCTGAGCGAGCCTCTGAAAGCCTAAGTCAGAACTCCCGAAGGGACAAATCAGAAATCCTTTGCCTCAAACGAATTTTCTCGTTGAGCAAAGCGAGTCGGAACGTTGCACTTTCGCCGTTTGAATTGGCTGTCCGCTTGAACAGAACATGTTGTTACATTATACACCACTCAGAAAAAGTCTCGTCCTTGAGACTTCCTGCACACAGGCCGATCTACCGCACTATCAAATTTTTCCCAAGCATAGCAATCGGTACCACTAGATCCTTTCGAACACAATCTTCTACTCGCTCCTTACGTCGTGTCGTATGTATGCTGAGTCGGTCTCATTTGTGCCTTAGCGCGAAACATATATCGCTTAACGCGGGGTACGTTATAATCTGTCACGCCCCAGTCCCAAAATGCGTAGGACTAGGATACGTAAGCATGCCAGCCGTATGAATATGGCACTCCAATATATGGAAACCATAACACGTACGCTGTAATATAAATAATAATTCACCAGTGGTATAAACCATCATAAATTACAGGGTATAATCTAATCTCATCCATTGAAAATCAAATATAATGAATAACCAATATCTGTAACCAGATCCCAAAATGAAGTATCTAAAGATGATAGTCGGATGGAAACAAATCCACTGTCGAACTAGAATGAAGAATAAACAAGACAAATAATATAAATACAACCTCTAACAGTCACAAGGCTCGAAGAGTAGACCTCTCGCAATATAAGTAGCCAGTCCGGATCTGCGCTCCTGCAAATACTCATGAACAATACACCTGGAAAGAGACCAGGTCCTCAGAGAGACATAACAAGATACATAAAAGTATGCCATAAAGTAAATACTGTAAAAAACTCAAGGGTGACCTAACCATCTAAGTGAAATGCAACTTGAGGACAACTTTGGGTGTATAGAAAAGTGTAGGCTAGACATATGCTGACGTAATTCACCAATCGTGACAACTGGCTAGCATATGCCACATATGCCCCCATAGGAGGGCGCTCAGTAATAACGTCCATCTCCGAAGAGCATGACATCTGTATAATATATCGTCCATACCGCTCCGAAGAACGTGGCAGCAGTGTAGTATATCGTCCATATCGCTCCGAAGAACGTGGCGGCAGTATAGTATATATCGTCCATATCACTCCGTCTAGTGTGGCAGCAGTGTAAAGGAAGTGGGGTGTCCTATACACCTACAAGTCGTCCTCCCTGCCCAATTATCTATGCATGTTGTATCCACAACACGTCTTAGCTACTACGCCGCGGCGTCGTAACTCTGGCTCATAGTCTATCGTTAGAATAGTAGTCCAACCTTACGACCAAACAAGGACAAGGATTGGATCCTCGTACCACGATAGTCTATGCTCCGCTACTAATAACTGCTAAGTCTTCTAAGATGCATCACTATTAGCAGTTATACCCTATCTGTCGCACGCCTACGCGTACAGGTGGCCAACTACGTACGCAAGTCCGTGCCCTACATGAGACTCACAACACGTGTAAGAAATGTGTCAAGGCCTGGGGAGTCATACCGATAACTCCACAACTTTAGGTGGGTCTACTAGACACTAGGTCAGATACAAGTCCTAACGTCAATGCATTCGTTGACTGCACCCAAGTCTCTCTCGGACGCGCATAGTTATATAATATAAATATGCAATTAATAATACAGAATTTAAACAGTACAACAAGGCAAGATATACTTGCCTGGCAAGAGCTGCAAAGTGTAATATCCATATGTCAAACACCAAGAGTTAGAAACTACGGTCTCAGAATGAACGTCTTCAAATGCTGAAATAAACATCACCAATATTACTAGAATAAGTAAAATAGCTAAAAAATACTCCCCTTTCGTCCAATTTGGACACAGGGGTAAAACGGTAATTTTGGGTCAAAGCAGGCTCCAAATATGGGTCACTTTGTACCGAAAAGCGTGCCAGGGATAACGGTCTCTAAATGGGACAAATTATAGGTCAAACCAATTCTAAATGTTAATGCAAACTCAGCGGTACTTTCAATTTTGGATTCCGGTGAGACGAACACAAATTCGCCCAAAAAGTCAACCGTGGGGTCCGCCAATAGGCGACTTGGTCAACTATTGTCATGACTCACACCCGAAAAATCGGGCATGAGTCGTGGGTACGTCCAGCCTACGCCGCAGAATCGGCGATAGAACGCTGTAAAGGTCCGTTCTAGGTCAACAATCTATCTATATAAGTCACAAAAATCTGTCAATAACCTCTCCAATAGGAGGGCAACCACGCAATATATATAAGCTCTCAATCACAATAATCTAGGGGAAGAATAAAAGCACGATATGATAGCAAAAGAAACCAGAACCAAGAGAGCAAGACAATATCCAAAATATAGTCCAAGTCTATAATAGTCTACAACATCTCACAACATCAAAAGAATAAGTACAATCATCCAAAACAACTGGGAACAACCCAGGAAACCCACCGAGATAACTAGGGCGCTAACGGCGTCTGCTCGGCGCACTCCTCCTCGATCTCGGGGTCACAACCCTCGTCGACACCCGGCCCGTAGAAAGTCGGACAGAAATTCTCAGGATCCTCTGGAAAAAATATGCCCAGTCAGGATTGAAGCGAAGTACATAACTCTGAAAGCAACTCCAAATACATGGTAAGGTGTATATGACGAGCAATAGAAAAGTATACAAGATGCACAGGAAAATAAATACATGATGGAGCAAATAAAGTAGCTGTAATGTAAACTGGAGAACAATACAAGTAGAGAAGTAACTGCATGTGAGAAAACATGAATACTAGCTAAGTGCCTTGAGCACAAGTTTGTTATGTGATCGACTTAGGTTGCACATGAAAAATACTACGATAACTCCGTTATGCGTGAGTTGCATAACCGACATACACATGAATACTGTTTGACTTTGATCACATAACCAACTCCTACTCCCCTCCCCCACTAATACTCTTGGATCTAACCACAACACGCTACGTACATGATAATAGCTCGCGCACACGAAGGCGAGAGCACAATAAGCACATGATAGCACATGAGAATCAATACCCGAAGCACATGATAAAATACACGTGATAGAGTACCCGCTGAACACGGTAAGGGGGATAGCATCTCATGACGGGATCCACTAGTACCAGCTCGTGTAACAATGTGTCAGAATCAAGTATCACAGTTCTAGAACAGGTGATATAAACGCTATCATGAAATTGAAACTATCAGAGGTAAGTACTCGCCTGATGTCCTGAGCAACTGATGAGGATCGAGATCCGGACCGGTGTCGCAAGAACCTAATGCGAAAAGCAGAATTAAACAGGATTCTAAGGAGTTAAACTGATATAAAATAATTAAAAATAGTCTTCTAGGGTTATTCTAGGTCGAACGGGTCAAACCGGTGAAATTTGGGTCAAAAAGTCAACCCGGGGTCCAAAAAGTCAACTCTAGGTCAAAACTAGGTCAAACGTTGACTTTTATGGTCAACGGGGACAATTATGGTCAAAGCTAGGTCAAACTAGGGTGCCCCTGAAATTCTAGGTCAAAACTAGCTCATTAAGCTAGTAAACTCTCAAACTCGCCTCCTCGAGATACCGGGATACCCTCGGTATCCGATACCTCGCCCTAGGCCACGCACCCCGCCTAAACCCGCTAAAACCTATGCTAACACGCGTAAATATATATACCAATACATATAAAAATCACTCCAATACTATTCTTAGGCTATTGCTCAAAAACCCCGCTCGAAACTCAATATCTTGGATATCTCAAGGTATTGAGATACCTTGGTATCTCAAGGTATTGAGGTATCGCTCTAATACCCCTCTAACTAACCCTCTAGTTAGCTAACTAAGCTTATAGATATATACCTAGTTAATAATCTAGGCTAAAATATCTATATCTAAACATATATATATATATATATATATATATATATATATATATATATATATATATATATATATATATATTCACAAACACATACATATATACCCATATCCCTACATATATACAATTAGCTATAACTATGCATCTAACTAGCTAAATGTATATATATATATATATATATATATATATATATATATATATATATATATATATATATATATATATATATATATATATATATATAACTAATATCTAACTACCTATCTAACTATCTATCTATTTATCTATTTAGTATCTATCTATGTATCCATCTAACTATCTATTTCTATCTAATAATCTATCTATCTATTAACTATTTATCTATCTATTTAACTATCTATCTATCTAATTAGCTATCTATCCTATTTATTAATCTATATAACTTATCCCTCGCTACCTCTCGCCTAGCCAACGCGCTGTGTCGAAGCTACTAGCTGCTGCTGCCTTTACTGCTACTGCTGCCTTTACTGCTGCTGTTGCTTGCTGTGCAGCAAGCTACTGCTGCTGCTGCTGCAGCTGCTGTGCACTGCACAGCAGCGCGCTGTGCGCTGCGGCCTCGCTGCTAGCCTCGCTGCCCCGCTGCTGCACTGCCTCGCAGCCACACGCACACACACTGACACGCACACACAAACACAAAGACACACACACACACATATATACATATATATATATACAACTATATATATATATATACATATACACTCACATAAACACCTATGAACACACACACACACACTTATGAATATACGCACATAGCTATATATATATAAACACACACCTATTTATATATATATGCACACACACACAGAGATATATATATATATATATACACACACACGCACACTTATACACACACACACACACACACACACACACACACACACACACACACACACATATATATATATATATATATATATATATATATATATATATATATATATATATATATACACACACAAACATTTAGACATATACATACACAAGCACATATATATAAATACACACACAAATATAGATACACAAACACATAAACATATATATAAATATATATACGGAATCGTGCAGCGTGTGCGTGTTCTTTGGCGGAACCACGCGGTCGAGTAGTCGACTTGGTAACTCGAATCAGACATAAAGGAAATTTTTTCCTTATTATTTCTTAAGGGTAGGTTATATTCCTAAGTTTCGAGGATGAAACTTATTATTAGTGGGTTAAGATGTAGTGCCCCGTTCTCGCTATTCAGGGAGCACGAATAAGAAAAACTTGGTATTGTTCGATCGAAAGAAATTAAATCAAGATCCTTTCCTCATTATAGATTAGTTTTCGGAATCAGGTCCAATATTCAGCAGATCGTGCCTCAAGGAAGGACTCGACGGCAGATTCGAGAGGGGCCTTTCCGTTGTGCTAGTTTCTTTGCCCATTTTTGATGCCGCTTGGTTGATTTCTTGTTGGTTTTATGACTTGCATTTTCTTAAAATATTTTGATGGATTTTATTGTCTTCGTTCTTTGAATTTCGTATTTCGTATCGAACCCTTGGAGACCGAGACAGGAGATATTGATCATCTATTGATGCGTGTAGGTGATCGCGTAGGCGACGCGCAAGCGGAGTCTTGAAGATCCTCCCTTCTCTTTCCCTATTCACCAACTAAGTGAGTGGCCTTACTCCCGAATTGTGCCCTTCTTTCAAGTCTTCATTCCTAATAATTTGACTCGTTTGTGCGTTCCGATCAACGATACCAAAAGAATAAAATTGAGTCAAGATAAAAGAAGAAGTATTTTTGAAACAATTAAAGTTTGTCACCTAAATTTCTATACGGTCATATTATTGCATGCTTGTCCTCTATACATGTATCTATTTTGTGTTCAGTTGTAGTTAGAACTTATTTATCTATAACTGTTCAATGGGTAGTACATAACTTGTGATTTGATCATATCAGCTAGTAGACTATGCCATCGCACTGTGCTAAAGTAGTTATATTTATATTGATGTCTTGAAATACTTTATATGGTAACTTAGTGTTTAGATCATCAATAGTCATGGATAACTTGTGCACAAGGTATATGGTTCCTGCGAACGGTCGTTGGGGCACCGGTGCCGATTCGTCCCAGGCGGAACAACAATTAGTCATGCTAGCAACTTAGCATGGGTGATACATGAGTTTGTAGCAGGGCTCTCTACCTGCACTGCAAGCATCGCCGTCTACCCAGACTATAGTCCATGGTGGCTAGTCAAGACAGTGATCCTTATCTATATTTAAACTATACAAACTAACTATGTCTTTGTGGCAGGGAAGGTCATGATAAGTTTTGTACAGGTGGTTCAGACGGTGATGGTAAAAGTCACCGAACGGTGGCACTTTTTGTTATGTTATTCCATTATATCGTATATATAAAGAATTAAACTAAGACAAGATAGAAAGATCACATACTAATAATGTTGCATGTTCACATGAATACGATATCGAATTGGTATATTGGGTTAGCTCGCCCTCACCGGTACTTTTTGAAGTACTAACCCTCGTTGCAGCAGGTTCCCCGAGCCATGATAACACGGCGAGGAGGTGAAGCTCTCTAACCTTTCACTGATCTGGCGCATTCGTGTTTGTGACTTCTAGAGCACAAGTACATAATCTCAAGGAGCTCGCACATACCTTTTTGAAGCTCCTAGGCGATGGTGCTAAAACGCACCAAAGGTGGTTATCTCTTTTGAAATATTAGTAAGGGATGTAATGTATGGATTGACTATCTCATTTTACGGCCAAGTTGTAAGCCCGTGCGGCATCCTTATTATTTTTGAGTCAAGAGTCTGTAACCAGATGTTCATTATCAATAAAGATAACTTTTCTATATCTTAATGTGTGATATCTCATTTGCGTACTCTATTGCATATTTTTCTAAAGTATATCATTATGACTAAGCCTTGTGTGCACGCGCCTTACGCGTGCACAGTATCACGCCCGAGGGACGATTATCGATTTAGCAAAAATCGAAGCTTGACATGGTTTGTACCCGACATCATTAGGAGTGACTTAGGGTCGAACCTTGATGTGTATGTCGCGAATACCTTCCTTTACGTGGTCGCCAAGAAGGGTGCATACCCACCTGGACAACAACGAACCCTTGGATGGACTAATTATACTCCTTCTTGGTATCATTTGACCAAATGGGTGTTGAAGCGCTACGAGCCAGAACTCTGAGCTGCTAAAATTTTCTTCGCCGCAAGGGGCACTTGTTACGGCCTGTCTATGAAACTTGCCTCTTCCTTGTGCTGATGGAGATGTACAACTGCGCCACGGGACTTTCTTCACTCCTGGCGGGGAGATAGGGTTGGCCCTACATGAGAGTCTTGAGGCTTCCCTGGGATGAGGTACCCTATGAAGAATATGTCCCGAGCAACGACAAGCTAGGAAAATTTGAGAAGGATAATGCGGGATTCTTGGCTGTGTATCGAAAATTGTTGTGCCATCTTAGCTTCTGCCAGAGAGATTATAAGAAAGATAAAGCTTCTAAGGGCCCCATCCCACATATCATCGTCTGGACGCATTATCTCTTTTCAGAGACGTACGGATTGGATGAAGTTTATATTCGGGCATCGCGGTCCCAGGAGGACGTCGCGGCTTCGATCCAGCAGTATCGCGAGAAGTCGACTGAAGGCGAGGAATTAAGTTATTTCCTTATGGACACCCATGAGCTGTCCGATAAAGCGTTGCTGGCGGGGTACTTGATGATCTGGCTGCGCAACTGTATGTTTGTGGGAGGGTCCGACCCGATTGAAAGAATCAGTTGCAATCTCATCCTCCCGGATGTGCGGCTAGCTTTTGGCCACCCACTTGCGTTACTGCTTTCGATGGTTTGTTGTATCCATCGAGGTCTTCGATGATTTATCGAAAAGGTCAAATGCCATAAGGGGGTTGGAGAGTTCAACAGGGTAGAGTTACCCTATCATTACCTGATTGGTTGGCTTCTATTGCACCATCCGTCCCTGATGTGTCCCGATACCCAGCAAGGGATGTTAGAGGGGGACGCCATTATCCGTCGTTATCTGGGGATGAAGTGATAGTATAAAGAAATACCCTCCTATAGGAGAGAGCTTGCCCACATGAATGGCTGGATATTTTTTAAGACGATTTCAGAATTCACTGAGGAGGAGAGGAATGTCGTCCACCGGGATAACGATGCTGTCGATCGTAGGTTGTCAGTGACCTTCTACCGCTGGCTCATTGCCATTCTTCCTTCTCACTTAGTATATCAAAATCGGGTTAAGGTCTTCCTAGAGCCCTATCTTCCGAGTTAGTTTGCTTGTCAATTAGAGTATAGCCAACTCTTGCTAGAGACTCCCACTGCTTCACTTGGGAATTATGGTGGTCTTCTCGATGGTGCTTGAGCATGACATTATTATACTGCCATTGGTACATAGGTGGAGTTCGGGTTGCCTGCGACTAATGTGGCACCAAACATACTGTATGTGGCAGGACTTTTTTATTGCACAGTCAATACTCCACTAATGAACTATGTCCCGGACATGAGATACTTAGCCGGTACCGCCTTTGCGCCTCCGTCGACGAAAGGCCGACGAACGCCTAATAAGGGAAAAAGTGTAGCTCGACCTTTGCTAGTTGACTCGAATCCGACGTCTGCAGAGGGGATTTCTCCTGATGACCCTCCTGTTTCTAAGCGTAAGGCTGTCACTACCACATTTTCTAGGAAAGGGTATTTTGGTAATTTCCTATTTAAATAAATATTGTGCATGGTAAATAATTATTTGTTGTATTATTTAATTGTTGTTAGTTATTATTTAATTATTTTGGACTTATTTTAGTGGACCCAACTAGTTTAGTTTGGACTCATGGACCAACATGAATTAACTAGTTTGACTTGGCCCATTTAGAAAGCCCATAGTTAAGGAGATGGATTAAATTAATTAAATGATTAGACTAGAAGCTTCCTTCCTTAATTATTTCTTCATGAGAGGCCCCAAGGGGTACATTGGACATTTTACAATTGCTTGGGGGAGGGGCTATGGCCGGCCTATTAATGAGGGGGGGAAATTTCTCTCTCCTCTCATTTCATTCCAAATCTAGATCTAGAATTTTCCCACTACCAAATTCTCTCCATTCCCAATCCAATTCCCTACCAATTTCATTCCAAATTCTTCCCAATTCACCATTAGAGAAGAAGAAAGCAAGGATCTAGAAGAAGGAAGCAAGGATCTATAAAGAGGAGCAAGGATCTACAATTTGGAAGCAAGTTCATCTCAATTGGAGGTTTCATTGGGAATCCATCTCCCAATAGGTATAATTCAGATTTTTCCCATTTAAATAGCTTCTAAACCTGGGATTTAATCATGTAAAATCAACCTATATGTATGTACTACCCATAGGACTTTGTTTTGTGTTCATAGGAGACCCATGGAGAAAGTTATGGTGCTTTTTGTATCAATTTTGTTGGAATTCCGAATTTACATTTTGTTGTGTGTGTCAATTGATCCTATAGATCAATTGGACATGAGATTTGTGTTTGAGGCTAGTGTCGTGTCCATATTGGGATACTTGTGGTTCGTATCCCAACTATTTGGTGATACGTGTCATTTGGGGGTTTTCCTCCGACACGGGGCTTTGAACATGTCGTATTTTGACACGGACACATAGATCTACTTTTGACACTTTGATTTGTTTATAAATATTATTTGTGATTTGTTTGTGTCCTTCGGGGTGCATTTGGTTGTGTGTTGGACTCGTGTCGCATGCGTATCCTAGATCTAGTGGGATACGGTGAGATACTCTCCAATTGTGTGTATTTTGCATAGATCTAATTAATTATGGTTCAATTCTTCATTTATAATTAGTAAATATATATGGATATTATATATTTATTTTGTGTATTTATTATAGTAATTATTGTAGCATAGATCTATATTTTGTGTGTGCTAATATAATGTACAATATAATATGTAGCTTTCTTGCATGCAAATATATATGTTACTACTTGTTAAATAATATAATTTATACATAAAATATTTTATAAAATATATTTATGTGTTTGATTGTGTAATTGTATTATTTATAATTATTATGAACTTATTGTATATTAATGTATATATTTTAGGTGTGCTTCTAGCCATATAAAATATGTACATTAATATGTACATGAGTTTGTAACAATTGGTATTTAATTATAAGTGTAGATGTGTATATATATAAGTATATAATTATTAGTTATTTAATTATATTGTATTGTGATTTTATTGTATATATATATATATTTTGATTATTTTAGTAACAGTGAATTAATGACAGTAAAACTGTCATTAATTAGCCGATACAGCAGCCGCTGTAACTCTGTGCATTTAAATGCATTTAATGACAAATCTGTCATTAATTAGCAGTGGGCGGGTCTGAGCGGATTTTCTGCGATAGTCTTTCTGCGACGGTTTTAAACTGTCAGCGATCCAGTCGGCAGTAGGAATTGTATTCAGTTTTTTCTGCGACAGTTTTTCGGTGACAGACGAAACTGTCACTATTAGCCGTTTTAATTAAATTGTATTCTTAGCTCACTGTTTTCAGTGACGCTTTGACAGATTTAATGTATATATTATATATTGTATTTGTATATATTTATATGTATATATATATGTGTTTTGTGAGGTATAATAATTGTTATAATATAGTATTTTAATTATATGAATATTGGGTTGTATATATATATTTTTAAGGTATATATTAATTGTATTATTAGTATACTTTGTGTGAGTTTCTTTTGGAATCTAATTTGATTCCTAAATTGTTATATTTTATTTTTATATTATTTTATGGATGTTTTGTGAGGTTGACTTTGGGTTTGACCATGTTTGACTTTAGTGGACTTTAGAGTTGGCCATAGTTGACTTTTGCCTTAGAATTGAGTTATTGACCTAGAAGTTGTCTAGTTTGACTTGTTCTCTTTCCGGGACCTTGTTTTAATATTGTATTCCATATCTAGGTCTTCGAGGCACCGAGTCAGACATTTGTGAGACTGTTCATTGGACTTCAGGCGAGTACATTCTCTGATAGTTTCTCATTTATGATATCCTCTATGTTCCTTGTATCTAGTGTAGATTTACATGTTCTCTTGACACTATTGTTACACGGATTGGTATATTCGGATCTCGTCATGAGATGTTATTCCTTGGTATATGGTGTATATGGTGCAAGTATTGTTTCATTGGTTATCTTGTACATGTACAGACACCGATTTTCGGGAGGAGTCGCTCTCTTCTTGGGGAATCTCGTGCCATAACGTACCGTGGTTGGATCTATTATACCAGTCGGGGGTGGGGAGTATTTTAGTGTAGATATGTGATCATACCCTCCTTGTGCATGTCTTATTCCTTGTGAGTGTTGATCATACACCGCACGTATAATCAGCCAGGCCATTATACTCTTGTGCAAGTTCCCAAGCCGATCACATGTTAAAGCTAGTACTCACACACTTAGTCATTAGTATTCTTGTTCCATCAGCATATTGTTCATTATTGTATTTCTTTCCAGTACTTCCTTATTGTCTATACATTTCTTGTATCTATTTATGCATCTTGTTTATCCACAGCTATTTACTGTTACATAGTTTTTATCATTATTTGAGAACTGCTGTTAGGGTTGTACTCTGCTCCTTTCTGACTGGAAATATTTTTCCAGATGACACTGAGGAGTACCCTACCTACTATGGACCCCAGGATGTTGTGGGTTTAGATTCTGAGACCCTGGCTCAAGAGGGACTTATCCCAACTGAGACAGTTGACCCTGGAGTTGTAGCTTTATAGTTTTGTAGTATTCTTTTGTACTGGATTTGTCTCCAGCTTATTTCTGTTTTTCTTCAGACTCATTGATGTATTATTTTAGACTCATGAGTTGTATTGTGACTATTCTATTCTTTATCTGATTCGTGCTCATTCTATCTTAGTTCTGTGATTGAGTATTTTATTATTATTGGTGGTTCATTATATTAGATAGATTATCTAGACAGCGTTCTACCGCCGATTCTGCGGCGTAGGCTGGGCGTTGTTTCCGACTAGTATCCTTACACCGGGTGCGGGTCGTGACACATTTTTGGTGGTGGCCCATGCAGGTCAAGCTTCACAAGTATGTGATGTCGTGGTAGTGCGACAACTTAGTTGTACTACTGCGAGCCTGCAATAGGATATAGGATATAGGATATAGGCTGAGATACTCAATCACATCTAGGAAAATTCTTTTGATTCAACTATTCTCCTTTGACGTTGATACTTGATCCCTTAAACTGTCCTTTCCTTGATGTCTTACATCTTGTGCCATATTGATTCTTTCTTTCGCTTTGTCTCAGGATGCCGCCTAAGACTAGATCACAGCAAGGGAGAGCAGTTTCTGAGAGGTCTGCGACATCCCGAGGGCCTGCACCAGTCACTTCTCCGGTGATTGGAGTGTCAGCTGCTTTCGGAGGTCCACCACCTACTCAGAGGACTGTGCCAGCTGTATCTGAGGGGCTTCCACCTCCACCTCCTGTGCCAGCAGAGGCGTCACAGATGTTTACACTGTTTCGTGAGATGCTCGAGGCACAGAGGGCTCAGTCGGAGGCACATCAGAGGCAGACCGACGTTCTACGGCAGGGTATCGAGAGTGCTCATCAGCTTGCTCGTGCTGTAGTCGAGAGAGGAGTTCCGATCCAGCAACAGGTTGTTCCTCAAGTTGCTCAGCTTCGGCCAGGCAATATTCAGGACTTCAAGAAACTGGAGCCTAGGGTTTTCAAAGGGACGGAGGGCATCGTCTATGCTGATGATTGGCTCGAGGACATTGAGCGTCTTATGAGGGTGTCCCGTCTTTCTGAAGATCTGAAGGTTGAGGCGGTAGGACTTCAACTGTTCGACGTCGCTCGCACTTGGTTCAGGAATGAGCCGGTTCTAGTTGACGTAGGACAATCTTGGGAGGTATTCAAGGACCTTTTCAAGAAGAAGTTTTTCGCCCGGATAGACAGGCTTGACTTGGGGAGACAATTTGAGAGTCTCATTCAGGGGAGCATGTCTGTGGAGGAATACGCTGCAGAGTTCGGTAGGCTGAGCCGATTTGCAGAGTATCTGGTGAGGGAGCCGGAGGTTCGAGCTATTCGTTTCCGAGAGGGTCTAAACTGGGAAGTGAAGATTCTCATTCCGTCTTTTTATGATACATACTCGGAGATACTTGCGGAGGCACGCAAGGTTGAGCGGGATCTGGGTTTGAAGACCAAGAGAGACCGTGATTCTTTTCTGGGGGCCAACGGCAGTGCAGTATCTGCCAAACGTCCTCATTTACAGTCCAGACCTTTCCAGCAGCCACAGCAGAACCAGACTCCAGCTAGAGCGCCTTTTCACCAGGCACCTCAGCAGCAGAGACAGTTACAGCAAGCTCTATGCAACTTCTGCAAGAAGCCCGGCCACATCTGGGAAGTTTGCAGAAAGAGGCTAGGAGTTTGTTTGTATTATGGTACTAAAGGGCATCAATTGAGGGAGTGTCCTCGTCGTGCAGTTCAGGGAGCAGCTCCAGCTCCGAGGGCACAGACGAGACCACCTGCAGCACAACCGAGGGGACCGCTTCCGACACAGCAGCAGCATTTTGTCCAGCATCAGCAGGGAGGTGCTCGGCAGGGACGAGCGTTTGCTATGACCATCGAAGAGGAGGAACCCACCGGAGATGTCATCGCAGGTTCTATTCTTCTTGATTCTATTCCAGCTTTAGCTTTGTTTGATAGTGGTGCTTTCCATAGTTTTGTATCTGTTTCTTTTGCTCTAAAGCATGGTTTGGTAGCTGAGTCTTTGCTTAGGACTTGCAAGATCATGATCGGGGGAGGCATTATCCTGGTTAATGATATTTGCAAGGATCGGAGAGTTACTCTGGGAGGCCGGGAGTTGAGTGCGTGTCTACTTGTAATGCCACTTCCGAGCTACGACATTGTACTCGGGATGGATTGGTTGAGTAGGCACCGTGCTAGCATAGATTGTAGAGGAGGTAGAGTTTTGTTTGGTCCGCCAGGAGAGCCAGAGTTCGAGTTTGCTAGAGGAGCTGCAGAGCAAGGCGAAGGCATTATTTGTGGAGCTATGGTGGAAGACAAGGAGTTGCCGCATCCGTTGATAGCAGAATTCTTGGATGTGTTTCCTGAGGAATTGCCAGGATTGCCGCCAGATCGAGATGTTGAATTTTTTATAGACTTGGTGCCAGGTGCAGAACCAATTTCACAGCATGTCTATAGAGTAAACAACAGCGAGCTGGTCGAGTTGAAGAAGCAGGTGGACGAATTGCAGGATAAGGGGTTTATCAGATCGAGTTCTTCACCATGGGGAGCCCCGGTATTGTTTGTACCGAAGAAGGATGGATCGGTGCGTATGTGCATTGATTACAGGGCTTTGAATAATCTCACTATCAAGAATAAGTATCCTTTGCCACGAATTGATGATCTGTTTGATCAGTTGAGTGGTGCGAAGGTATTTTCTAAGATGGATTTGAGATCAGGCTACCATTAGGTGAAGGTGAAGCCGGAGGACATACCGAAGACTGCTTTTAGAACTCGGTATGGTCAGTACGAGTTTATGGTGATGCCGTTTGGTTTGACTAATGCACCGGCGGTATTTATGAACTTGATGAACAAGGTGTTCCACCAGTACCTTGACAAGTTCGTGGTGGTGTTCATCGATGACATACTCATATACTCGAAGACACCGGAGGAGCATGAAGAGCATTTGAGGATTGTGTTGGATGTGCTGAGGAAGGAGAAGTTGTATGGGAAGTTGTCCAAATGTGAGTTTTTCTTGGACAAGGTGGAATTCTTGGGGCATGTTGTGACTGGTGATGGTATTTCAGTGGATCCGAAAAAGATTTCAGCAGTGGAATCTTGGAAGACTCCGAGTTCGGTAGCAGAGATCAGGAGTTTCTTGGGATTGGCAGGCTACTACAGGAAGTTTGTGCAAGATTTTTCGAGGATTGCCGAGCCGATGACCAGACTCACAAGGAAGGATGTGGAGTTTGTTTGGACGGAGGATTGCCAGGTTGCTTTTGAGGAGTTGAAGAAGAGGTTGACGTCTGCTCCTATTTTGACGTTGCCATCAGGGTCCGGAGGTTTCACTATTTATAGTGATGCATCGGGGAAGGGTTTAGGTTGTGTTCTTCAGCAGCATGGGAAAGTGATTGCCTATGCATCCAGGCAATTGCGTCCTCATGAAAAGAACTATCCTACCCATAATTTGGAGTTGGCAGCCGTCATTTTCGCTCTGAAGTTGTGGAAATATTATTTGTACGGAGAGCGTGTGGAGATCTTCACAGACCACAAAAGCTTGAAGTACGTTTTCACACAGAAGGAGTTGAACATGAAGCAGCGTCGGTGGTTGGAACTGATGAAGGATTTTGATATCTCTTTGCAATATCATCCTGGGAAAGCCAATGTAGTTGCCGATGCTTTGAGCAGGTATCCGGTAGCTATGTTCTTGACGCAGGATCGATATTTGTTGGAGGACTTGGAGAGCTTGGGCATTGAGGTGATTGTTCCTGGTGGTGCTATGCAGATGTGGGGATTGTAGATACATTCAGATTTGATGGATAGGATCAAGGCAGCACAGTATGATGATGTATCCTTGAGGAGTATCAGAGCTCAGGTGAGAGCAGGATTGGAGGATGATTTCACTATTGCAGAGGATGGATCTTTGAGGCATGGAGTTAGATTGTGTGTGCCTAGTGGGGAGTTGCGTGAGGAGGTATTGCAGGAAGCGCATCGCTCTCAGTATTCCATACATCCAGGTGCTAACAAGATGTATCGGGATATGCGAGAGAGTGTATGGTGGTATGGTATGAAGAGGGAAGTGGCACAGTTTGTATCCAGATGCTTAGTGTGCCAGCAGGTGAAAGTCGAGAGGCAGAGGCCAGGAGGTTTACTTCAGCCATTACCCATTCCAGAGTGGAAGTGGGAACACATTACTATGGATTTTGTGTCCGGACTACCACGATCTCCAGGAGGGAAAGACGCGATTTGGGTCATTGTTGATAGGTTGACCAAGTCGGCCCACTTTTCGCCTTTCAAGGTGGGTTTGTCTACGGAGAAGCTGGCAGAGATGTATGTGAGGCAGATCGTTAGGATACATGGAGTTCCCGTCAGCATAGTCTCAGATCGGGATAGTCGTTTCACTTCTCATTTCTGGAGGAGTTTGCAGGAGAGTTTGGGCACTCAGCTCAAGTTCAGTACTGCATATCATCCCCAGACAGATGGGCAGTCAGAGAGGACTATTCAGACTCTCGAGGATATGTTGCACACTTGTGTACTAGATTTCGGGGGTTCTTGGGAGGACCATCTCCATTTGGTAGAGTTTGCTTACAACAACAGTTACCAGGCCAGTATAGAGATGTCATCTTTTGAAGCTCTATATGGTCGGAGGTGTCGTACTCCTTTGTCTTGGGACGATGTTGGAGAGAGAGTTTTGCTTGGGCCAGAGATGGTTGTGGATGCAGCAGAGAAGGTTCAGTTGATCAGAGACAGACTTCGAGTGGCACAGGACAGACAGCGGCATTGGGCCGATAGCCATCAGAGACCTTTGGAGTTCGAGGTATAGTTTAGATTTTTGTTTGTTCTTGGTTGTTTGTTATAGATTAAGTTCTTAAGGTGGTATTTTGTTCTAGGTGGGTGGTTTGGTGTTTCTGAGGATTTCTCCGACACGAGGCACGATTCGCTTCGGTGGAGGCGAAAAGCTTAGTCTGCGATTCATTGGACCTTTCACTATTCTAGAGAGGGTCGGTGCAGTTGCTTATAGACTAGACTTGCCACCTGCATTGGAGGGAGTGCATAATATGTTTCATGTGTCACAGTTGAGATGATACGTGGCAGATCCTAGTCATGTATTGGATCACTCAGAGATAGAGGTGGGCCCTACTCTTAGCTATCCAGAGCAGCCAGTTGGGATTCTGGATCAGAGAGAGAAGGTGCTGAGGAACCAGACTATTCCTTTGGTGCGCGTCGCATGGAGGCATCACTCTCCGGGGGAGTCTACCTGGGAGAGAGAGGATGAAATGCGAGAGCGTTATCCATATTTGTTTGTACCTTGAGGTATGTTATTTTCTAGATATGTTCTGTTCATTGTTATGTTCTGTTCATTAGTTAGTTGTGATTCTTTAGTTATGTTCTGTGATTTTCTGGGGGTAGTTTTCGTCTTTGAATTTCGAGGACGAAATTATTTTAAGGAGGGTAGACTTGTCACTACCACATTTTCTAGGAAAGGGTATTTTGGTAATTTCCTATTTAAATAAATATTGTGCATGGTAAATAATTATTTGTTGTATTATTTAATTATTGTTAGTTATTATTTAATTATTTTGGACTTATTTTAGTGGACCCAACTAGTTTAGTTTGGACTCATGGACCAACATGAATTAACTAGTTAGACTTGGCCCATTTAGAAAGCCCATAGTTAAGGAGATGGATTAAATTAATTAAATGATTAGACTAGAAGCTTCCTTCCTTAATTATTTCTTCATGAGAGGCCCCAAGGGGTACATTGAACATTTTACAATTGCTTGGGGGAGGGGCTATGGTCGGCCTATTAATGAGGGGGGAAAATTTCTCTCTCCTCTCATTTCATTCCAAATCTAGATCTAGAATTTTCCCACTACCAAATTCCCTCCATTCCCAATCCAATTCCCTACCAATTTCATTCCAAATTCTTCCCAATTCACCATTAGAGAAGAAGAAAGCAAGAATCTAGAAGAAGGAAGCAAGGATCTACAAAGAGGAGCAAGGATCTACAATTTGGAAGCAAGTTCATCTCAATTGGAGGTTTCATTGGGAATCCATCTCCCAATAGGTATAATTCAGATTTTTCCCATTTAAATAGCTTCTAAATCTGGGATTTAATTATGTAAAATCAACCTATATGTATGTACTACCCATAGGACTTTGTTTTGTGTTCATAGGAGACCCATGGAGAAAGTTATGGTGCTTTTTGTATCAATTTTGTTGGAATTCCGAATTTACATTTTGTTGTGTGTGTCAATTGATCCTATAGATCAATTGGACATGAGATTTGTGTTTGAGGATAGTGTCGTGTCCATATTGGGATACTTGTGGTTCGTATCCCAACTATTTGGTGATACGTGTCATTTGGGGGTTTTCCTCCGACACGGGGCTTTGAACATGTCGTATTTTGACACGGACACATAGATCTACTTTTGACACTTTGATTTGTTCATAAATATTATTTGTGATTTGTTTGTGTCCTTCGGGGTGCATTTGGTTGTGTGTTGGACTCGTGTCGCATGCGTATCCTAGATCTAGTGGGATACGGTGAGATACTCTCCAATTGTGTGTATTTTGCATAGATCTAATTAATTATGGTTCAATTCTTCATTTATAATTAGTAAATATATATGAATATTATATATTTATTTTGTGTATTTATTATAGTAATTATTGTAGCATAGATCTATATTTTGTGTGTGCTAATATAATGTACAATATAATATGTAGCTTTCTTGCATGCAAATATATATGTTACTACTTGTTAAATAATATAATTTATACATAAAATATTTTATAAAATATATTTATGTGTTTGATTGTGTAATTGTATTATTTATAATTATTATGAACTTATTGTATATTAATGTATATATTTTAGGTGTGCTTCTAGCCATATAAAATATGTACATTAATATGTACATGAGTTTGTAACAATTGGTATTTAATTATAAGTGTAGATGTGTATATATATAAGTATATAATTATTAGTTATTTAATTATATTGTATTGTGATTTTATTGTATATATATATATATTTTGATTGTTTTAGTAACAGTGAATTAATGACAGTAAAACTGTCATTAATTAGCCGATACAGCAGCCGCTGTAACTCTGTGCATTTAAATGCATTTAATGACAAATCTGTCATTAATTAGCAGTGGGCGGGTCTGAGCGGATTTTCCGCGACAGTCTTTCTGCGATGGTTTTAAACTGTCAGCGATCCAGTCGGCAGTAGGAATTGTATTCAGTTTTTTCTGCGACAGTTTTTCGGTGACAGACGAAACTGTCACTATTAGCCGTTTTAATTAAATTGTATTCTTAGCTCACTGTTTTCAGTGACGCTTTGACAGATTTAATGTATATATTATATATTGTATTTGTATATATTTATATGTATATATATATGTGTTTTGTGAGGTATAATAATTGTTATAATATAGTATTTTAATTATATGAATATTGGGTTGTATATATATATTTTTAAGGTATATATTAATTGTATTATTAGTATACTTTGTGTGAGTTTCTTTTGGAATCTAATTTGATTCCTAAATTGTTGTATTTTATTTTTATATTATTTTATGGATGTTTTGTGAGGTTGACTTTGGGTTTGACCATGTTTGACTTTAGTGGACTTTAGAGTTGACCATAGTTGACTTTTGCCTTAGAATTGAGTTATTGACCTAGAAGTTGTCTAGTTTGACTTGTTCTCTTTCCGGGACCTTGTTTTAATGTTGTATTCCATATCTAGGTCTTCGAGGCACCGAGTCAGACATTTGTGAGACTGTTCATTGGACTTCAGGCGAGTACATTCTCTGATAGTTTCTCATTTATGATATCCTCTATGTTCGTTGTATCTAGTGTAGATTTACATGTTCTCTTGACACTATTGTTACACGGATTGGTATATCCGGATCTCGTCATGAGATGTTATTCCTTGGTATATGGTGTATATGGTGCAAGTATTGTTTCATTGGTTATCTTGTACATGTACAGACACCGATTTTCGGGAGAAGTCGCTCTCTTCTTGGGGAATCTCGTGCCATAACGTACCGTGGTTGGATCTATTATACCAGTCGGGGGTGGGGAGTATTTTAGTGTAGATATGTGATCATACCCTCCTTGTGCATGTCTTATTCCTTGTGAGTGTTGATCATACACCGCACGTATAATCAGCCAGGCCATTATACTCTTGTGCAAGTTCCCAAGCCGATCACATGTTAAAGCTAGTACTCACACACTTAGTCATTAGTATTATTGTTCCATCAGCATATTGTTCATTATTGTATTTCTTTCCAGTACTTCCTTATTGTCTATACATTTTTTGTATCTATTTATGCATCTTGTTTATCCACAGCTATTTACTGTTACATAGTTTTTATCATTATTTGAGAACTGCTGTTAGGGTTGTACTCTGCTCCTTCCTGACTGGAAATATTTTTCCAGATGACACTGAGGAGTACCCTACCTACTATGGACCCCAGGATATTGTGGGTTTAGATTCTGAGACCCTGGCTCAAGAGGGACTTATCCCAACTGAGACAGTTGACCCTGGAGTTGTAGCTTTATAGTTTTGTAGTATTCTTTTGTACTGGATTTGTCTCCAGCTTATTTCTGTTTTTCTTCAGACTCATTGATGTATTATTTTAGACTCATGAGTTGTATTATGACTATTCTATTCTTTATCTGATTCGTGCTTATTCTATCTTAGTTCTGTGATTGAGTATTTTATCATTATTGGTGGTTCATTATATTAGATAGATTATCTAGACAGCGTTCTACCGCCGATTCTGTGGCGTAGGCTGGGCATTGTTTCCGACTAGTACCCTTACACCGGGTGCGGGTCGTGACAAAGGCTGTGGTGGCTCACCACCCAGGTCATACCAAGAAGGCGCAAGTCGAAGTGGCCCCGGGTGTGGGACATATCAGAGAGTCGGGCCCTGGCGGGGAGGGCTCTGTGAGAGAGGAGGTAGGACCCCTTGTATTGGTTGCATTTGATCCAGATTCCACTTTGGATGCTTTGGCGGTATCCATAGATCCTATTAATTTAATTTTTATGGTCCTTTATATAAGTACCTTGGTTTTAGTATTTTTGATGATTTGCAGACGCAAGGGAGGAGGGACCACCCTCGGCGGTCGACGACCGCCAGAATTTCGTATGCGGAGTCGGAGGAGGGAACGACCTCTTATGAGTCTGAGGATGCCATTGAAGAGCTCATCCCTGAGGATCCTGGTGATCATATCCCTGAAGGGTCGTCAACAGAAACCGCTGCTCCTTGAGTCTTGGAAGATAACTTAAGTACTTTGGAGGTGACTCCAACTGTGACGGGTGGTCCTTCAATCCTGTTATCTTCTCCAGGTATGTTATTTCGTCATTTTACCGGAGATAAGATTTTTCTGGCTTGAGTTTTCAATTCTTCGGGTAACGCTGCCCGTGGGTAACTGTGATCCTGCAGGTGGCATCTCTCCTTTGTGAACGACGGACCTAGCTACCGAGGTAGGTATAGAGGAAGGAGGGGGGCGGTGAGCTCGTGAGGAAGAGGCCTGAACCTCCCCTTGGCTCTAGGGGTGGCGAGGAATATCCGGCGGCACCCTCTATGGGGGACGTGGCGACGGAGGTTCCTATGGCTACAGGTCCTTCTGGTGCGGCGGTTGCTCCCCTCCTTGCTGTAGTTGAACCGGCTGATGCTGGCACATCCTCAGATGATAACCCTACCGAGGTCGAGATTTCCTTATTATCGAGTGTTCAGATGCTTCTTTCAACTTGGAGGCAGCTTGCAGAGGCTAAAGCCTCTCGATATTCTGTGGCTGTTGTCCTATTACTGGGGCTGTCTATCATTGTTGTGCCTCCTCCACGACAAACTATAATCCTACAGTCATGACTCCTTTAAATCCTTCTACTTTGGCTAACGTGGAAGAAGCCTTAAAGGATACCATTCAGAGCTTCTACATGCACCTGAAGCGGGGGGTGCAAACTGTCCTGGGACGAGGCAAGACCTTTAGTTGTTTCAAGCACTACGTCCAGAACCAAGTGGAGATTTTGAGGACCCTCCCCGGTCATGAGCAGATGGGTGACCTTTTGAGCCAAAAGCTGGTTGAGGTGGAGCAGCGCCTGAATAAATTGCATCAGACGTGACAGATTAATTTGGTCGTTCAAGTGGAAGAGGAGCGTGAGTTCCTTCTGACTTCCATGGAGCAGGTGAAGATCGCTTATGCGTGAAACAAGGAGGCCATGGAACACGACCTCAGGAAGCTGGCCCTTAAGCATGATGAGTTGAATGATCGATGGGAGATCTGTCTTGCTCGGAAAGACTCCACAACCCGTGCCATGGTTGTGATCAATGAACATATTATGCAACTTCAAGCCAGGCCGGCGATCGCGGAGGGCGATCTCCAGGAGGCTCATCGAGAGAGGGAGGTCATCTGCCGAGAAACTAGCAAGGTAGCCCAGTCTTCCGCGGCCTTAGAGGACATATTGAAGAGATTAGAGGATAAGCATCATAAGTATACTTACTTTGATGATCCTCTGGCTTTGGCTCGGAAAGTTGAGCACAGAGTCAGAACGAAGATTGACGCTTCCATTGCTCTTCTCCAGGGGTGTATAGAGCAGCTGTGCACCAATAAGAAGCAGCAGTAGTTTGCGTTTCGTTTTCTGAAACGGTCTTTTTGTCCTTGTTTTGCATTTTATTCCGCGGTTGGGAGTTGGATGACCCCCTAAGTGTAGTTTGCTTCTTTTACTTCTATGAAATAAAAATTTTCTTTTCTGTTGCGATTGTCTGGCTGACTTGATTCGTACCCTGAAAGAGAAATGACCACTTCTTGCGCTTTACTTGGGGTTGCACGCCTGACGTGTTCACACCACTGTGTTAGTCCAGATCTCCGAGAGGATTACGCAAAATCTCGACAATCGCAGTTTTGGTTGCGTAGGGATGAGTCGTCGTATCTTACTGAGGAGATCGTTACGATTCACCAGATGAGTGGCCGATTCTTTGCCTATAAATAACGACCAATCTGTAGGCTGCTTACATCAATTCGTATTTTTGGGCGCGATAACTTCTAAAAATGCTCTGAAGGAAACCAACATATTTCTTTCCACGGCCCAGGTGGCCTCTGACTCCTGCTCCGGCGAGCCCGATCTGCTACCTGCCAGAGAAACGTCTGTCACTCGAGTATAGAAGATGAATATTTTTGAAGAACCCCTTGAGTCCCCTGCCAACTCGGAGGAACGGGCTTTTGTAGACACTTCTCGTCCATTGTTTGCGTCTTCGGGTGCTTGTTTCTTTCATTTTCTGGCAATGCACATTAATAATTTGGAGGACTATGACTCCTTTTCTGTTTGATGTTTGCATTCTCCCCTTCTTTTTAATGGAAGAAAAAAATTACTTCCATTGCTGTTTTGATATTTGCGGTGCTAGTACTAGAGGTTAGATGGTCGTATTATAACATTTGAAGCAAGTGTGGACATCCCACTGGGGGATTTTGGTGGACCTACTACCCTTTGAGCACTTGGGGTGTGAGTAATAGATTAAAAAACAAACCCTATCAGAGATAGATTTTATGGATTATAAGAACATCCCGCCGGGGGATTATGGTAGATTTATTACCCTTTTGTGCACTTGGGGTACGAGTAATAGATTCAAAAATAAACCCTATTAGAGGTAATATGGACGTGATAGATTTTGTGGATTGTAAGGACATCCCGCTGGAGGATTTTGGCAGACCTATTATCCTTTTGTGCACTTGGGGTGCGAGTAATAGATTCAAAAATAAACCATATCAGAGGTAATATGGACGTGATAGATTTTATGGACCCACAATTTTTTGCGTACGTTAGTGCAAGTAATATGTTTGAGAGAAGCCCTGCCAGAGGTAATATGGACGTGGCAGTTCTTGTGGACTTAACACTGCATGCATACTCTAGATTGGGTACGGGTGATAAGTTGGAAGACAATCGATATCAGAGGTAATATAGATGTGATGATCGATGGTCAAGGTCAAAAAGTTTGCTCAGTGGTAATATGGACATGGCAGAATCTGCCAGAGTAGTGTATTGGAGCGACAGTCCAGAGGTCCTGTGGACATGAACCAACGCCCAGAAAGATACGATGTAGTTTGCTAATAGAGGAGTACCAGTCAAATTTAGACGTAGTATTTTTTGAGGAACTTGCCGTTGATAGGCATCAGGAGCAAGTCGCTGTTGGATTTTGCTAGCCGGTATAGGCCGTTGGAAAACACGGTTTCCACAACGAACGGGCCCTCCCATTTAGGTTAGAATTTGTCGGCCATTTTGTAAGTTATAACAATCGGTCTTCTTACTATTAGGACGAGGTTACCCACTTGAAACGTTCTCCATTTTACCCTTTTGTTGAAGTCTCCAAAGAGACACGCTTGATACAACGCTATGCGTTGTTGAGCTAAGAGTCATTTCTCAACGAATGCTTCCAACTTCTATAACCGTTTATGGTGGTTGTCGTTTGTGGTTAGTTTGTTGGAGAAAGCTACTCTTAGTAAAGGGATTTGGATCTCTAGGGGAGTACTACCTCACTTTCGTGCACTAATGAGAATGACGTATTCCCATTAGCTGTCTTGACTGTTGTACAGTAGGCCCAAAGACATTCACCCAGCTTCTCATTTTAGTCGTGTTTGTTGGAAGACACGAATTTTTTGAGGAGCTTGATGATAGTTTTGTTGAATGCTTCTGCTAGACTATTTGCTGCGGGATTGTATGTCGTGGAGGCTATATTTTGGATTCGGTTCTTGTCACAAAACTGATAGAAGGTGTGACTTGCGAAATGTGGACCATTATCGTGGACGATCCTACGCGACAAGCCGAAGAGATATATGACGTGATACTTGATAAAGTTAATCACGTTTGCTATTTTGACTTCAGCGAGCAAAATATCTTTCGCCTATTTGGAGAAGTAGTCAGTGATTGCCAAGATGAACCGATGTACTATTGATGAAGGCAGACTGATTGGCCCGATAATATCCATTTCCTACGCCTCAAACGGCCGAGATGCTACCGTTGGGTGTAGGAACTCAGATGACTGGTGGATGAAGTCTGCGTAGATTTGGCAAGCTTGGCACTTTCTTACGTAATCGACGACATCTTCTACCATCGTCGGTCAATAGTAGCCCATTCTCCGATGACAGTCCTGTAGCTTTAGACCGAGTTAATGCGCCCCGCAAACGCCATCGTGAGCTTTGCAAAGGGTTTGTTTTGCCTCTGCGTTTGACATGCATCGGAGCAGAAGGCCGTCATAGGATCAACGGTATAATATTTTGGTCTCTGTGTCATATTAGAAATGGAGGGAGCATCTTCTGATTGAGGTAGCTTCCTTTGGGTTTTCAGGGAGAATTCCATAGATTGCGTAGTTGATGAATAGAAGCCTCCAGTCTTGAGCATCGGTGTCAACCTCTCCTGCATAGCTGAGGCATAAGCATATATTGATTTTGGGACATACCAGCTCTTGATCGATCACCGTGATTAACTGATGGGTATTGTCTGGGACTGCCAAAGAAGCAGCGAGGCCGGCTAAAGCGTCCGCTTCAAAGTTTTGCAATAGAGGGATGTCACGCCCCAATTTTCGCAAAATCGATAATCGTCCCCCGGGCGTGATGCCATACCTTCGACTTTGCCGACTTCAAAAAGGTTTATAACACGTTCTTTCGTGGGACCAAGGACCCCGTTGTGGCTCTAGATTGGTTGGCCGAGCTTGTGGATCACTTCAAACTCCTAGAAGTACCTGATGACAAGCAAGTCGTCTGTGTCCAGCTCCATCTTCGTATGAACGTGCACGATTGGTGGGATGTGCATCGTAAATCTCTCTCCGCAGACGGCATCATGCCCCGGGGACGATTATCAATTTAGCAAAAATTAGGGCGTGACAAGGGACATGCTCAATAAAGAATATCTCAAAAGTTACGATGATGCTATGTGCAGCTTGGTGGTAGGGGATCAAGTCTTTGTTTTAGACTTCATATACTTCCCGAACTTGATTGACGATAAGCTGAGAATCGCCGTAGGCTTCCAAGTACTCTACTCTAACTTGTTTGGAGGGCTGGAGTCCGATGATAAGTGTGTTGTAATCTGCCACATTATTGGAGCATGGATCAATGAGAGAGTATGCGCGATTGATGACTAGGCCGTATAGGGAGTTCAACACTATCCCGACCCCATTGATGATGTTGCCTTTGGGCCCTGCCTTTGAAGCACCGTCAAGAATATTCGCCAAACCGCTTCGTGTGAGGTAATATTGGCGTCTGCCACTTCGTCTAGAATCTCTTCATAGAGCTTTGAGATTTCTGACCCCGGATGGACTGCCAAAAAGTCGGCAAATGCCTGACCCTTGACGGCCTTCTGTTTGACGAATACCATATCATATGGAGATAATAGTATTGTCCAGGTAGCCAAACGGGAACTGAGTGCCCCAGGTTTGCTCATGAGGACCCTGAGGGGGTTGACTCACGAGATTACATGAATGGTCTGTCCAGTCACGTAGTGTCCATTTTTATGGATGACGAATACCAACGCAAGGAACTCTTTCTCAACGGCGGTATATCTATGCTCTGGACCGACCATCATTCGGTTGAGGTAGTATGTGGCTTGCTGGTGACCTGAATCACTATTCTAGGCTAATAGGACACGGAGAGAGTGATCCATTGTGCGTACATAGAGCAGGAATGGTTTTCCCATGACTGGGGCAACCAGCACATGAGGGTTTTATAGGTATTCTTTGATGTTGTAGAACGCTCGTTGGCATTCTTTATTCCAAACAAAGGAGACACCTTTCTTCATGAGTTATGTGAACGGCCGACAACGTCTAGAGAGGTTTGATATGAACCTCCTGATGTATGCCAACCTCCCTTGGAGGCGACAAAGTTTTCGGAGGTTCCTTGGCGGGTGCATCTCCAGGATGTCCTTGGTCTTTTTGGGGTCTATATGAATACGCAGGGAAGTGATGACAAAACCCAGGAATTTATCGCTGGAGACTCCCAGGAAAGGCTTGATAGGTTTTATCTTGAGGCGGTGTGAGCGCATTAAGTTGAACACAGTCCTCAGATCTTAGAGGTGACCATCCTTGGAGCGACTCTTGTCGGCGATGTCGTCGATATAGCATTCCACCATCTTACGTATATGTTCACAGAAAATGGTGCTCATAGCTTGCTGATATGTAGCACCTGCGTTCTTTAGGCCGAAAGGCATGACCGTATAGTAGTATACGCCTATCGGGGTCCGAAAAAGCGTATGTTTCTTATCGTCAAAAAATATTTTGATTTAGTTGTAGCCTGAGAATCCATCCGTGAAGGATATATGCTAAAAGCCACAAGTGCTGTCAATCATTACATCAGTGATTGGAAAAGAGAATTCGTCTTTGGGACATGTCACGTTCAAATCACGGAAGTCGATGTAGACTCTGATCTTTCCATTTTTCTTAATGATATGCACGATATTGGATACCCAGTCGGGGTATTGTTCCTCGCAGATGAAGCCACTGGCTATCAACTTGTTGACTTCAACTTCAATAAAATCCATCACTTCTGGCCAGAACCATCGTTGCTGTTGCTTGACTGGTCTGGCGTCTGGCCGAATATTGAGTTTGTGGACCGCGATTTGGCGATCCAGTCTTGGCATGTCTTCGTAACTCCAGGCAAAAATATTATTCTATTCCCTAACCAGTTGTAATAGGGATTTCCGATCTTTTTCAGACAGACTTTTGCGGACGAAGTTATGCTTTGGGGAGGTCTCGTCACCTAGATTGACTTGAACGACTTTGTCCTCGGTAGGAAGTTCTCGCTGATCAAATCACATCTCCCATTGTGAACCCAGGTGTTGGGCCTAAGGTTCCATCTCAAAGAGCTCGGGTGGATCCTCGTTGTCTTCCTCAAGGTCGGTAGACACCATGTTGGAGGACATCGTTTATCTGAGCATGTTCCCGATGCTAAAGTCGGAGTCACAGGCTGATAATTTTGAAGAGTGAGAATGCTCTTCGTCCTCTTTATCTAAGCCCTCGGGGGTTGTAGAAGATGTTACATATCCTAAGCCGTGCTTAGTCTTATATAGTAATCCTCCGGCTTGCCCGCGGGGGAGGGAAGTCATAAAGGCGACCTTCGGCCTTTGTCGTAGTTTAATTCTTCAGTGATCTCCAGGTTGCATCCCATCTTTTGGATCAGATGTAGGGCTTGCGAGTTGTACCGGTAGAGTATCATTCTGCCTACCTCGAATTCTGGTTCTACTTCCTTTGGGATGAAGGACCGGGGGCATTTCATTCTGCCGAAGATGATGATCTTATCTTCCTTCTTCCTGGGTAGGACTAAAAAAAAGAATCCTGGCTGGAGCGAAGCCGATGAGCGGTGCATGTAGTGGTCACTTGTGTATGCAGATGAAGGCCCAGACCATGCTCCAGGGAGTAGAGTGTATCTACATGTATACGCTTCGAGTATTTCAAAGATAGTCCTTTATTGAGGAAATAAGTATCTCTTCCGGCGGGATTACATCGTCAGGGGAAGGGATGTTGACACTGGCGGATATATATTCCTCCAGCTCATCCTTCTCCTTGGCTACCCCCAGCATAAGCGAAGGCTTTGGTGGTTTTCTGCGTAATTTTATCATTAAATATCTAGAAGTCACAGCCGCGGTCGGGTCTTTCTTTGGTGGTCGACTCGGCCTGTGAAGGCGAACGACCATTGGTTCTGCTGGTATAGATATGGCGTAATCTCTTTTTGATGGTTGATACGGCCTACGAAGGTGGACAACCATTGGTTCTGGCAACCCTGAAGGTACCGGAGATTCAGACGCCTTCCCGCACGATTTAACGATGAGGGATGCGGCTGCATCGGGAGTGCGAGCCTTGAGGCAAATTCTTATAGGCTCATCGGGTGTTGTTATGGCCTCAGCTTCATCGTCGGCCTCGTTGCTACCTTCATCTTGGCGGACTTTCTTGTAGAGGATCGAGTCAAAAAAGTAGATCTCGATACCCATAAATGGATCGACGTCAGCGAACTCCGTTTTGACAAAATCGTGTTCGTCTACATATTTTAGACACTGGTGGAGGGTAGATGTCTTGATCCTATGTTCATGTATCCACGAACGCCCCAACAAGACATTGTAGGACGTATCTTCATCTATAACATAGCAGGTGACCTCCGTTTTTAAGTCACCGATCTAGCATTTTGACAGATTTTTCCTAGAGGGTAGCTCCTCCCCTTGTTGAAGCCACTGATGGCGATATTGGTGGCCGCCAGACGATGCATCGGGATCCCCAGGGTCTGAAGCAAACTTCTCGGGATGATACTGATCGACGAACTTGGATCAATATGTATTCTGTCCACCTTGATATCACCAATATATCCTGTGTAGTACAGGGGCCGATCGTGCCTATTGTTCTTGAGCAACATGTCCTGTTGCAAGAAGGTGATATTGGGTATCGCGTCCATGGCATTGTTTCAATATGGACAAGCAGCAGGATCTTCGGTTGGCGGCTTAATTTGCGCTAGGTAGATATCGATATTCTGCAGTGCATCACTCAGGGCATCCCGAGTGTCTTTAGAGAGCCGTAAAAGCTCAAATAGTGACAATTTTGTCTGAGTGTGGGCTAATTGTGCTAAGATGTCAAAATTATAGTGCCTTTCCAGCCCTTGTGGTGCATCCTTGTGCAACGGTTTATCGAAGCGTGTCTCTTTCTGTTTGGACTTGTCCATCGGTGGAGGCTGAGATGGCCCGATACTAGTGGTGGTAGCGCGACAACCGGAGACGTATCACCATACATTAGTTGGTATATTGCGCCTGACCTTGTTGCATCTACTGCCAGCTCTTCAGCCGAGGAGGAAACTGTATAACATTTCTAACATTTTGTGCCTTTGAACTTGGCGGTAGAGGATGCCGTCGGCTGCGTCAAGTCTGGCATGAGGTTGGGATGGACCCACATAACCTCCCCACATGGTGTGGCAAGAGGTATTAGCCCGTCCGTCTGGTCTCGAGCTGGTGGAAGGTTGACAACTTCTATAGTCGCCTTAGGGACAAGGACTACTCCGTCTTAGGCTTCCGTTGGTGGGAAGTTACCAATTGGAGGGATACCATGTTGGCGGCGACCGTCACGTCATCGAAGTCCAGGGAAAGAGTCTTGGTGTCTATCCGACGTTGGATGTACCGCTTCAAGGTATAGCATTCCTACGTCGGGTGATGGACGTAGCGGTAGAAGTGACAATACTTTGGGCTGGCAATCTCCGCCGCCTCCGGCTGACGTCTGACGTCGGTGAGCCAAAATTTCCTTCCCTTTATCAGCATGTCGAATATGGGTTTGACATCAGCATCTTCGAAAGAGTAAGTCTCCTTCAATTTTGGAGGCTCCGCCAGCTTTTGCTCAGGCTTCTTGGTCAAGGTAACGACCATAGCCTGTTTTACCTTTTCGTCGTGGCTGCTATTGTCGCTATTATTTTGGTTGTTGTTGTTGTTGTTGCTGCTAGGATGCTTGCCCTTTTCCTCAGTAGTAGGGATATGGATCCCCAAGTGCCGAGCGTCCTTGAGCTTCTTCTCAGCGTTGACAGCACTTACAACGAATGTTGTCCAGTCTTTGAACTGGCTCTCGCCCATCCAGAGGCTGACTGCCGGGAGCATGTTCTTCTGTCACATCTCCATTAGTGTGGCCTCGGGATTACCAGGAGGCAACCTTAGTGCGGCCTGTCGGAACCGCTCGATGTAGTTTTGCGTCAGTTCCTTTATATCCTGGGCAATGTCCATCAGAGAAGACCTCGTCATATCATTTTCTGCCTCATAGAATCTGTTAAGGAACAGACACTTGAGGTCATCGAATGATGAGATACAATTATCTTTGAAATTGCAGAACCAATCAAAAGCTACCCCCGCCAATGATCCGACGAAGACCCTGATATAGATAGCATCACTGCGAAGTAAGTGTCCCATGGTGAACTCGAAATAGCTCATGAAGCAGCAAGGGGAGGACTTCCCATCAAACTTGTTATTATTGAAGGTCTTGTACTTGGGTGGATATGGTACATCCTTTCACTCTATCAGGTATGGTTGATGTACCCCGAGATTACGGAGTGAGTCTCGATTACTCATGGAGTCTAGGCGAGCCTGAAGTTCTTGAACCTCCCTCCTTGCTTCCTTAACTTCATCTCCTGCTGGAGGCGCCGACGATCCAGGTAGGAGAGGATCACCGCCCGCGGGTGGAACGGTCATATTTGAATCCCCGTTGGTCCCGGGGTCCAGGTTTGCTTGACCGGAGGCTCTTGCTGGCTGGGAGGCCATGTTTGTCTTGATCTCCATCATTGTCTGGGTCAAGGCTTGCATTGATGCACTCATTGTATGCATCATGGCTTCAATCACCTCGAGGCACTGCCGGTCACTGGGGCCTTCATGGTCATCTCCGACCATGTACAACGTCCTCACATGGGAAAAAATAGAGGAGGCAGTGGATGTCGTGCTCCCTGTTTCATACCCTTGTAGCGAGTAGTCTTCAAGGAGGGCATGAGCCGTTGTGTCTTCCTCAAATTTGGAGGGGATAGTACCCCTAGTGTAGAAGATTGTGTCGTCTTGGTGGGAGTAGCTACCCTCCGGGACCTCGGAGTCCGTTCTTTGAGAATCGTTGTCTCCTCAGAATGTCGGGTTGTTGTGTACGTCCAGAGGGGACACTATCCCCAGCTTGGGATACCCCCAGAGGTTCTGAGGAAGAACTCCCACCAGGGGCTGACAGCTTCTTCCATGAGCAGGTGCCTTGGAAGACGCCTTCCGCAGGTGCCGTTATCAGCCCTCAGGGTAATCGCCTCCGCGATATAGTGGCAGAGAGCGCTGGACTTGAGGTGTTTGACTTCTTTCTTCCCTTGGTGGAGGAAAGCTTTCCAGTTGAGAAGCATAAGGCAAATGGCAACTCCTCCTCCTCTGATACTTGCACCTGATCTCCAGGTCGCCGACTGGCAGGTATTTTCTGGTGCAGTCACTAGAAGACCGACTGCCTGTCTGTGAGTACTGCTACTTTATTGCAGCAGCAGTTGATAATGATGTTGGCATAGGTGTGCCTCGGAGAGGGCACGTCGCTTGCTTTGCGTTTTTTGAGTAATCACGTCACACAAATCATGCGAAGGGTGTTTTACCTTTGCATCCTCTTTGTGAGTTCAGGTATCCCCGGCACACGGATGCGCAGGTTCTGTGTTTGTTCTCTGGCCTGGAGTTCGTACACGAACTTGCCCCGAGGTACTAGTGGAAGACTTTTGAGACTGGCCCTTTCCATCGTTCCTGTGGGCTGGACGGGAGGGTCGGTCTTGTATAACTGTCCATTAGGGGCTCACGTAATAACTAGCGATGCCTGTTGGCGGTCGGTCAGATGAGCAGTTGCTTGAGCTTGATGAGCTCACACTGCCCTGGATTTCTTCATCTTAGTTACCACAGGCATGTAGTATAAAGGGTCAAGCTTTGGGTTTTCACCATTCTCAGCGGGTCGTATAGGATCTCCGCTGCGTTAGATACGGTCGAAAATAGAGGTTCTGTTGCTACTTGGGCCTGATGCGGCCTACTGTCTGCGGTTGTGAGTTGATGCCGCATGGGAAGTCTTATGCGGTCTCCTCCTTGACCGTATAAAAGCTGCCTCAGCACCAGGATGTCTGACATCATAGTATTTTTCTCTGTCAGAGTCTGGGTGATGAACAGTCTTTGCGTCAGCCCGAGATGCCGCATAAATATGGACGTTATGAGTATTCGTCCGACGACCGTCATGGGCAACAAAGTGAGAGGCTGGAAGCATCTTCTCCACAGCTGGGTGGGGCACATCGGCCTTGGCCACCCACATTCTATGGATCTTCAAGTGGGGATCACCCTTTTGGTTGGAAGAGGCTTCCGCATAGACAGTAGCCGCATGATGTGCGGTCCCTGCGGCTGGGATAGAGATGGGGAGCGCATACTCCGCAGTTGGATGAGGCATAGAGGTCTTTTACTACCCACGTCATGCGGGTCTTCTTGGGCTTTGCTTGCCTCGGAGAAGGACTCGCGCTGTCCCCGGAGAGTATGTTCTTGAACACTTGCTAGTCGAAGCGAATTACCAGCATCTTTTGTGTCGACCTGAGCTTGGCCGCATTGGACTGTGTCATCGACTTCTCAACATAGGAGAATGATGTCCCCAGCATAGTCGCCATCGTGTTTGCTATTTAATATCAAAACGAGAACTGAGAGAACTATATTTGATTAACAAACTAAAAGAGTACAAAGAAGAGTCCTAGGAGACAGTCTAAGTACAAAATTTGTTTTCTGGGGGGTGATGATGGAAGGTTAAGAGTGTAGCAACTCTCTTTACTCTGTGGATGATCCAATGCAGAAGCTCTTCTCTCTCCCTTGAGTGTTGATTCACAGCTCCCTTTTTGTATGAGGGTAGTACCCTATTATTTATAGTTATTTTGTGGCCACATCCTATGGGTGCCGCATGCGCTGCTGTTTAATAACCGCATAGGGCTCTCTCAACAGAATGCGGTTGCAACTATGGCCGTATGTCACGGTGAAGCTGCCATGTGAGCTTGGTTAGGATTTACTGTTGATGAGATCTCGGGGTCGTTTTAGCCTATTGTATGTGTGACTTGGTCGTTTAGACGCGTAGCCCGTATCAACTACACGAAGATCTCTTTAGTTTTAACGGAAGGACCTTGTTAGCTGGAGCGCATTAGGCCAGAGACGCATGGACCACACAGAGTCTGAGACGCATTTGGGCCAGAGACGCATGGAACGAATGGAGTCTGGGACGCATTAGGCAAGAGACGTATAGAGTCTGGGACACATTTGGGCTAAAGATGCATTGAACTCATGGAGTCTGGGATGCATTGGGCCAGAGATGCATGGAATACATGGAGTCTGGGATGCATTAGGCCATAGATACATAGATTTTTGTCGTCTTCTACATTCGTATCGTTTGAATAGCTGTATACTGCCAAAAGTAATTATGACGAAGCCGTCAACCTGGATTCTAATCTCTGGTGCAGGATTCGAGGCGGTCAGGATGACTGTCTATTTTGTCAGAGTCATAAATGCTCTGATGTGACTGTAGGGACGATGCGTGAAAGGGAGGCATGCATCTCGGGACATCATGTATTGGAGGGTGTTATGCGTCCACCCAGTTATGCATCTCTTGCTTATTTGTTGACTATAAACTGGTGTGCATGGAGAGACTTTTCGTGCTTCTACACCCAAGTGGGGCCTACGCGGGACCCTGCTTGATCCAACGGTTGGGAAGAGCGGGGCTTCGACAGGGCTCCAAAAATGGGACTCCTGATCCCCTCCCATATATATATATATATATATATATATATATATATATATATATATAGGCTTAGAAAATTCTAACATAAATCTTAAGCTAAGCCAACACGATTTGAACCGTTGATTTCCAACCAAAATCTCGCAAATCAAGTTGATATTCCCAAACCTCCCAGGGCCGACATACCGTCTATTCATCTTGGTTCACCCAAGCAAATTCAGATACAAAATCCGTATGCCATAAAAAATGGATTTGCAGAACCTGTAAACCGTGTAATATAGGTATTGATCATCAGTAACCCAATATCATACTAGTTGAACCAAGGATGGAACTATTAGAAATTAGTCATGTCCTTAAAGTCTTTTGACACTATGTCTAAGAGTGCCCGCAGCGAAAACTTTAGGCCAACCCACCTGAGATAACCAACCCCTGTCTAACGAACACCAAGCACAGGTAAGTAAAAGTATATGGCGGTGACTACGTCACCTGAAAAAAATCCCAACCTTTATAACTCAGGTAAAATTACAAGATTGACAAAATCAATGTTGAACCCTTTACCCTAATAGATTTAAACCCTCACCACACTCAAGAAGAAAAGAAATAGATTACAATTGAAATCACTCGCCAACCCGAAGCAATCTCCCTGAGCGAAGGCGACGACTCCTCGATTAGATCTCTTTCTTTCTTCTGTCTTCGATGGCGAAGTCCTAAGAGCAAAGCACGAACTTTCTCTTAGATTTTCTGTAGACGAGCGCCCCGAATCTCCAACTTGTGCTATATTTCTTTTTGCCTCCACCCTCCTCCTATATTTATAGGATGAGAAATCCTATTTTAGGTTATAATAGTATTTTCTAAATAGAAAACCTTAAAATAAGAATCATATTATACCTAAAATATCCCAACACCAATTATGGACATCCAAATATGATCAAATTAAATATTTGATACAAATTTGAAATCTAATCAAATCTTATATTTAATGTAGATTTCTAAATTATTTTAAATCAAATATTTGACCATATTTGGGCTCCAAAATTTACCAAATCTAGACTAGACCCTAACAATTTCCTCCTCCAGTCTAATGAGAGGGTTTTGACCCCATGGCATCTCCACTGGACTCCATGTCTGTCATCCCACGACAGAGTTCCTGCTCTCCTATGCCATCGATCTCCGATCCCACAAGCTTTCTTGCATCTTCTGACGTCTCTAGCTCCTCGATCATCACGTCGATACTAGCTGCCATGCGTAGCACCTCCTACACCACTGGGATCCTGCAGATATCGATGACATGGCCAAGACCAAAGTCCCTGACTATCAGCCTCACCGTGAGTCTCGGCTTCCTGTCCCCGACTTTCATATTCCACCAAAACGTGTTAACATTCCGACGAGCTTCTTCACCCTTGGGTGGCCTAACCAAGCAGATGGTGCGATTCTTATGATATTCTAACTCCCTCATACACATGCATCCTCGAGCAGAACATCATGCATTATGCATGTCGTCGATGGCCCACAACTCCTCCTGGGCTATGTGAATGATGATGCTCCCATCTCAGTTTGAGTTTGCTGCAAACCTTGATCTCCTCTCTAGCCTCGAACTATTAAAACCAATGTCGCTCCATGAAGCTTTGGCAAACCATCTGTTACCAAAATCGGATCCATGGAACAACGCCCACTTAGAGACCGACCAGCTGTCTTGGGACCGATAGAATGACCCTCAATCTTTTGCTCATCACCATTCGTCGCTTTATCTCGATGAACCAAATCCTCCGTAATCTTCAAAATATCTTGAAACCCCTCCTCAGCAAGTTTTTGATGATCCAACTCCTGTCGAATACCCCTCGAGCCTCCATCCGATGTCTGTGGCCTACCTGTACAACTCAGTGGCTTGAGCCTGTACATGCCACAACATAAATCTTTTTGATCCAGCTGTTGGGATCCCTTCGTAAGCATCCAATCTTTGTCCCCAAATAAACTGCGACAACCATCATCCGCCAGTCTCCCTACCAAAACCAAGTTGTAGCGCAAACGTACATATCATATATTCTTTAGAACGAGCTTCTCACCAAGCTCCGTTGTCAAGCTCACATCACCGATGCCTACAACTGTAACCGTTCTCTTATTGCCCATCTTCACACGTCCAAACCTACCACCGTGGTATGACGTGAAGATCCTCCTATATGGAGTGACATGATACGACGCCCCCGTGCCCATGACCCAATCGCCATCTTGACACATGCCACAAGGTTCCTTTGCGTCGGTTGCTGCTACGGTGAGATCTCACATAGCCGTGAGATCCTCCTGATCATCCTTGCCTTTGGCCTTCTCAGCTTTGAGCTTTATGCAGTTCCTCTTGATATGACCTCTTTCGCCACAGTGATAGCAGCCCTCCTTACGGTCCACAGTCGCAAGATCTCGAGAACTCTCCCCGTCCTCGCCTGTGACTTGGGTCTTCCCTTCCCGTAAGAAGCCACCAAAGCGAACTCCTACGACGATTCTACTTGCTTACGCCGGATCTCCTAGTTCAACAAGCTACTTTTGACTGCCTCCATCTTGATAACTCCACCAGGCGTGGAGTTTCTTATCAACACAACTAACGTCTCCCAGCTTTCCGACAGATAAATCAAAAGCAAAATGGCCTGAAGCTCATCATCAATCACAATCTTCATTGCAGACAACTGATTGATAATACCCTGAACCTTGTTCATATGTTGTGCTACTGGGGCATCCTCCGTGTACTTCGAGTTGACGAGTTGGCGAATCAGAAATGCCTTGTTGCCAGCCGTCTTTCTTTCATACAGCCAGTGCAGCTTCTCCCATGATGCTTTTGTCGAACTCTTCATGGACACATGGTGAAATACCGAGTCATCCAGCCATTGGCGGATGAATACAACGGCCTTCCTATCCAGTCGTTTTCAGTCTTTAGTAGCTTTGTTTGATGGCTTAGCGTTGTCGCCCTTCAACGGACCATGAAAGTCCTTGCACCAGAGTAGATCCTCCATCATTGGTTTCCAAATTGCCCAATTCTTCCCTGTGAGGGTGACCATATGAGTGTTTATCTGATCCGTAGACATCGTTGCCAGAACCAAAACAAGTAGCTCTGATACCAGATATTGAAAATAGGACACGCCCTGTAAGCGTTCCGACACTGTGTCTGAGGGTGCCCACAGCGAAAACTTTAGGCCAACCTACCTGAGATAACCAATCCCTGCCTAACATACACCAAATACAGATAAATACAAGTATATGGCGGTGACTACGTCACCTGGACAAATTTTTACCTTTATAACTCAGGTGAAATTACAAGATTGACAAAATAAATGTTGAACCCTTTGTCCTAATAGATTCAACCCCCTCACTACACTCATGAAAAAAAAGAAAGGGATTACAATTGAAATCACTCACCAACCCATAGCAATCTCCCTGAGCGAAGGCGACGACTACTCTATCAGATATCTTTCTTCCTTCTGTCTTGGATGACGAAGTCTGATGAGCAAAGCACAGACTTTCTCTTAGATTTTCTGTGGACGACCACCCCGAATCTCCAACTTGTGCTATATTTTTTTGTGCCTCCACCACCCTCCTATATTTATAGGATGAGAAATCTTATTTTAGGTCATAATAGAATTTCTTAAATAGAAAACATTAAAATAAGAATCATATTCCACCTAAAATAGTCCACCAATTATGGACGTCCAAATATGGTTAAATTAAATATTTGATACAAATTTGAAATCTAATCAAATCTTACATTTAATGTAAATTTTCAAATTATATTAAATCAAAATTTTGACCATATTTGGACTCCAAAATTTACCAAATTCAGACTGGACCCTAACACGAATCACCTTAAGGCTAAGGTGAGCTCCAGCCCACCCCATTTTTTGTTTTTTGTTTTTTGTTTTTTGTTTTTTGTTTTTTGTTTTCATGTGAGTCGGTGCATATTACAGCTCACTTCAATTTGAATTTCTGATTCCGTCCTTGGATTGAATTGCTCTCTCTCCCTCTCCTCCTTCGTCGCCGACCCTGTCACGTTATAGACTGTCCCTTCCTCCTTGAATTTAAGCTGGATACCCAACACATACTGTAGCCATGTTTAACCATTGAGATTATTGTAGAATTCTCTCTACTAACTTTTGTGGATCAGGATAGGATCCAAGTTCCTAAGGATCTCTTTCAAACTAGGGTTTGTGGTGCCCACACACAAACTAATTTGATTATGGCTTCCTGCCTTCCATGAAACAAGCACAGGATGATCTAGATCTCATACCATAAATCCAATTTGCAGAGATACCCCATGCATCCCTGGATCTCATGAGATCCATACATCTGAGTATTAACTCGATAGAGAAGAATTAATAAAAATAAATATAACTTTTGCAATATGCTTAGGTACCTGCAGATATGATGATGCCATCAACACTTCACCAAATCCTGGCTATTTTTTCTCTGCATCTCGTGACCACTTTGCTCATATTAAAGCCACTGTCATCCCGTAATCTATTGATGCAGGGACGGAGCTATCTTAAGGCCAAAGGGGCTCTGCTGCTCCCTTCCTTGAATTTAATAAAAATTTTAAAAAAAGAAAAAGAAAATAATTGAGGTTCTTTTCTATCTATAGAATATATATTGGTTATATGATACTTATTATGGTTTCTGTATTTTAGATTAATTTTAAAATTCCTCTTGAAAAAACATTAGTAAAATTAGCTTTGTCTTGGCTCTTAAGATATGATTATTATTATTTTTTAATTTATTTGGGAGCTCGGCTCTTGTCCAACGCGAGTGCTGGCTCCATCCTTGGGTCGATGTCCAATTTGCATGCGCCACTTCTAAAATATAGTCATGTACGTGGACATCTAGTTGACACTAGTTTATATATATATATATATATATATATATATATATATATATATATATATATATATATATATATATATATATATATACCTCTAGCCTAGCGGTTAAGACAGACGTATACTACCAAGAAGATGTGGGTTTGAGCCTCCTGTGCGCCATTTTTCTTTGGGAGAATTAAGTGGTGGGTTGGTGGTGGGTGCAGGCAGGTGCGGTGTGCGGCTGCGGCTGCATGAGGCCTTCAGGCCAGGATGTAGCCTTCGGGCTGTGATGGGGGCCTTCGGGCTCGGGATTATATATATCGACCTTCGGGCTGTATTGGTTGTAAGTCTTCGGGCTGAATTAGCCTCTCGAATTAAAATATATTCAAATTATATTTAAAATATTTTAATATAATTTAAATTTTTATCTAATTTTTCAACAATATTATAGTATTTCTTTCTTCTTCTTTTGTACGTGAAACACACGTTAACGTGACTAGTACTAGTAACGTGCACGTACATTGCACGCGCGTAAAAACAATTATTGAAATAAAATTAAATATGAATTTATTATAAATATTTTTATCTCTAGGAATTGATCTCAAGAAACCAAGAAAAATATCTCTCACCTTAACCACTTAAGTTAGACTTGTTTAGTTATAAGTAAATTATATTAAAAATACTTAAATAATTAGTTAATTTAAAAATAATAATAATAGAGTATTTACAAACGGTTTAGACGGTTCAATTTTAATATATATATATATATATATATATATATATATATATATATATATATATATATGGGTAAACGAAATATGAGCCATGTACATGTGGACCAATAAAAATAGACTTTTACATCCCATGTGCATCCATGTGCACTAGTACATTCTATTTCTATTGATCCACATGTGCATGACTAATGAAGAAATATGAGCACTATGGCTTATATCCCGTTTACCATATATATATATATCCCGTTTACCATATATATATATATATATATATATATATATATATATATATATATATATATATATATATATATATATATATATATATATATATAACGTTCACTTGTCGTTTTACATATTCTTTAAGCAAGTAATTTCATCACAACTTATTTGTTGCTAGGCAATTTGATTGGTACAAAAAAATTCTAATATTGTTGAAAAATTATCTAAGAATTTTAATTATATTAAAATAATTAACATATATTTTGATTAGAATTTGTTATAAATATATTTTTGGACTTTCGATATGTGTTTAGTTAGATAATATTAAAATAATTAAAATATATTTTAATTATGATTCATTATAGATATATTTTTAGGATTAGATAATACCATATAGTTAGATAATACCAAAATTTTATAATTTCATACACGTTTATTAACGTCTAAGAAATTAATTATGATTTAATTTTTTTTAATTATGTAATAATATATATATATATATATATATATATATATATATATATATATATATATATATATATAGTTTAAACGACTAATTTTGAGCCAATTTAAAGACTTTTTATAATATATATATATATATATATATATATATATATATATATATATATATATATATATATATATATATATCACTAACTTGTAAAAAATCTTAACTATAATTTTTTTTTCTTATAATAGTAGAGATACATGTTACGTCCCAGTCCCAAATACGTAGGACCATGTATACGCAAACATGCCAATTGTATGTATCCGTAGACTACTCCGATCTTTGGAACCCACAAATACACACGTACGTTGTAATATGAAATATAACTCACAAGAGGTATATATAAGTCACATGCACAACTAATCTCATCCACATAACAAGTCAATAAATAAAGAAATAAACTAAGTCAAATAGATCAAAATGATCAAGTCTGAATAATCCAAAATGATAGTCAGGTGGAGACAAACGCACTGTCAATCGACTCTATCAAACTAAAATGAGAGAGAAAAAATGTATGAACTAAGGATCCATCAATTAGAAGATATCAGATGAACTCAGAGGGCAAGACCTCCTTGACAGAGAATGGAGTAACAAGTCCTTGTCCGTACTCCTGCGAATAGTTATGATCGTCTACACCTGGGGACAAAATTCGATCCATGTCCTCAGAGGGACGTAAGAAGATACAATAAAAATATGCCAAAAGTATAGTATAAAACATGCATAAAGGAAAAGCAAAGAAGGGATCAAATATGACTATGGAACAAATAAAACATGCATATAAGAACAACTATGTATATGTGAGCTGCTGAAAAAGAAATAGACTAATCAATACAAAGTTCCTCTGTGAACACATGGCAAGGAAATCAAAACGAATAAGTAAAACTCTCGTCCCTAGTGTGAACTCGCAAGTTTGCTCAAACAGTCAACCCTCGTCCCTATTGTGGATTCGCAGGTTTGGTCAAACAATAAACCTTAGTCCCTATTGTGGACACGTATATTTGGTCAAATAGTCAACCCTCGCCCCTAGTGTGGACTCGCAGGTTGAGAAAAATTGAAACAGAAATAGCAGTCCAAATATAACGTATTCGTTCTCCCCACGTATCCCATGGTACGGTACGACTCGTGTAAGATACGGGCTAAAATGAATCGAGTATAAACTACAATACAGGAACAAGAACTATGATATCAACAAGACAACTAAACTAATATGCATACTATATTAGAGTAAACATATATCAGCTAAACAATAACAGAAAAATAGATAATGACATATAACCAAGGAGAAATGAATTTAAGCATGTAAATGTATTGTAAATAGGACAAGGTATCTTACATGTTCCGAAAAAGGATGAAGTCACAACTCAAGACGTCGTCCGATCTACTCGTCACATAAATTAAACATGTTAGATCTACAAAACTGGTTGTATATGTTTTCTAGTCTAATCTATTTTAATTCTAAATAAAATAACCTAAAATAATAATTTAATTTAATGTAATTTAATTTAATTATATTCTGATTTTAAGGCTAATTCTAGATTTTGGTTTAAAGAAAATCAATTTTACGAATTCGGAATCCGTGGCACGCAAATCGAGGCAGTCAGTTGACCAAAAAGTCAACCAACACAAAACCATGATTTATGTGTTTAATATTATAGATTTCAGCGCTACATGAATGCTGGAATCAACGGTTTCACCAAATCTCGAACCGGTAAAAAATTATTGCCCATATGGCGCACATATGACAGTTTTCGGTAGTTTTCTAGTTACTTCTGAGTTGCACAAAATTTTCAGAATAGTAAAATAACATATTTAATTCTAATAAAAATATATGTTATAGTTCATCATGTCGGCTTTCCGAAACTTCAAACAGATCGTAATTCAGAGTTCGGGATCTCCCGAAACCTCAAAAACACTGAAACACGTCAGATTCCGGACAACCGACACTCCACGATTTTTTTAGAAAAATAGGTTGAAAATTTATTAAAATAAATTAGATATTCAGAAACTATACCTCGATACGGTTTCAACGCAAGAAACAAGATACGTTTGGAGTCCGAAACTAGGAGTAAAATTACAGGATTTGACATTGCTAATGGAAGAATTGAGGAAGAACAAAGAAGTTAGGATTTATTGAATCAAGAAACTTACAGCTACAGCTATAAGAACGAGTGGAATAAGAAGCTAATTATAGTAAAATTGAATACATTTTTTCTTATCTCTGTCTACACCTCCTTCTCTTATTTATAGCTGCTCATACGGGTACTCTTTTTTGGCAGTTAGTCTGTTATGCTGAGCTAGAGGTTCTTGAGTGGATATGATGAGTTGGCATCTTCTATGCTGAGCTGGCATGGTGACCTGGTAATGATGAAATGAGGCTGATCTGGCAATGATTACTTGGCTTGTTCACTGGAAGATACAAACATCCTTCATTTTCTAATACTTCTGATACTCCTGCTATGCATTAGGGTGCATATCTCATAGCTGGGTCATATTGAGTCCTGGATATATTTGATACTCTGATTCACAGCGCCCATACTGGGTCATATCCGAGCCTTGATGAGCTTGAGCCCCTCCGCTGAGCCAACTGTCCTCTACCAATGCCTATTATAAGCCACCTATGGAATGGGTACATAACATTTGGAGTCTGGAACTAGAAGTAAAGGCTACGCAAAGTTAAAGGAATCCTAGAATCAATCAATCTCTCTCTCTCTCTCTCTCTCTCCTCTTAATAAAGTCGGCCAGAAATACAAAATCCTAGATATATATATACACCTATATACACACACACACATAGACGGTGCATGACAGTTGGGCTCGCTGTTGGACCGAGGGTGGCTGACATGCGGGCCAATGTGCTGAATGAGATTTTTAAATAGCTATTTAATCCAAAAAAATTGATTTATTAATCAGTTTTAACATAAATAACTCCGAATAAATATGTAAAATTATTAGAAAAATTCAGAAAAATTCTAGAAAATATAAAATAGCATTATAAACCCTAGAAAAATAATTCGGGCCATTCTATTCTCATAGATTCGTACAGTAAATTCTAGATGTCCTAGAAAATTAGTTATTAGCCTATTTTAAAACCAAATAAAACAAATAAATTCCAGAAAATTCCAAATAAATTACAAAAAATATATTTATGAATTTTAATCCTAAAATAAATATTTGGTAGAAAAATATGCAAGTAGGGTCTCACAGTAAACCATGGAAGCCCTAAAAAATTATGTTTTTTAGGTTTTAATTATCCAAAAATTCTAGAAAATCCAAAAAATTCTAAAATAGCATGAAAATGATTATAAATAATTATTTATATAATTAATTAAATTAAATAAGTTATTTTCGAATTAAACAATAAAATAGCCAAAAAAAATTCAATAATTTAATAAAAATACTAAAATTAAAAATTAAAAATTAAAAATTAGAGAATTTACAATACATATATAAAATTATGACATCATTAACTTGTAAAAAATCTTAACTATAGAAGCAACACGTGAAACCAACCATGCACAATTAATAAGATCATTTAAGATTTAGGCCATCACTCTTCTAGTCATAATTAAGTTTGTCAACTCAAAATTATCAAAATACTACCGAACTTGAGTGGCTCTTGTTGTTACTGAATAGAGGTATAAGACCCTAGCTGGGTGACAGAAGATCAGTGGATCGAGCCACGGGGACGTATTATTCCTTCCATTAATAAATTATAGGAGTTGGGGAACAGTGGACCCAAAGGCCTGCAATGCAGTGTGCACAAAGTTTCGAGCGTTACGTCGGCTCCCGAGCGTTATGTAGGATATTAAAAAAAACAAAAAACAAAAAACAAAATACTAGTATATTGTACATAATTTATAGATTATTTTTAGGAAGACAGTTCTCTTAATTATTCTAAATTTATTATTATATTAATATTATTATATTATTTTATATCTGTCTGTAAGATTATTTAGGAAGACAAAAGTAATCACCTAGCTGTCCCTATTAACTTTAATAAATAATTTTAATTAGTAAAACATATACGAAGGCCTATTTGAAAAAATAAAATTTTGCAATAAAGTTCTAATTTTTTTTTCATTATATAGTAATATAGATTAATACATAATATATAATATAACCTGAACTAAGAAAAAAAAAAGGAAAAAAAAAGGCATTTGTTTAAGGTACTGTTTGGGAATGGAGGAAAATGGGAGGAAGAAAAAAATTGAGAAAAAAGTGAGAAAAAAATTAACAGTGATGGTGTTTGGGAGGGAGAAAATGTGTGAGAAATATTTGAGAAGAAAATTTATGTGAGTCCCACTAAAAAAAAATTTCTTCCAAAAGTGAAAGAAAAATTGAGAAAGTTGAGAAGATTTTGGAAGAATTATCCAACTACCTTTAAAAAAGGTAAAGCATAAATTATAATTTAAAAATACAAAAATTAAATTGTAATTATATCTCTATCCACAAACGAACAAAAAAATATTTTAAATTTTTTTTCCTACTTTTTGCTCATCCAAACAAGAGAAGAAAAACTTAAGATTAATTTTATTTTACTCCCCGTCATTTTCTTTTCCTTCAATTTTTTCTCCTCTCTCCCCAACAAAACTTTCAAACGAAGTGCAAGTATCAATCTTAAAAATAAGTCCCATGGGTAGTAAGGATCAAAAGAAGATGATTCTTATAATTAAGTTTGTCAAAGCTTTAAAAATGTGTGATTCCCAAATTTCAAATACATTTACCAAGACCTCTACTATATTTCTGCTTCAACATGTACAGATAGTGGCTGTAAACATAGTAGATATAGGTTTTACTGCATTTTTATTTGTTTTTCCTTGGCGGATATGGATCTAATTACGGATATCAATCAGATACTTGAAGTGTTCGAGTATGACTAAAGCGGTGACAAATTTGGGTTGGACATGGTCATGGAAACAAAGTTCATATAGTGAAAGGCTGGAGAATATATAAGAACATGGTAGCGGTATAATATGTATGTGGCATGAATACGAGAAACGAGGTAGAGCTACATCATGACATGAGTGGGTTGTAGTCTGATCCAAAATTTGAAAAAATAAATTATTTTGAAATGTTATGTCATCTTAGTTATGATTATTCTTTTGTTTACGTGATAGATAAATTCTAAAAAAATTGGTTCTTTCGGTGACTTGATGTTAGTGTTCTCGATAATGTCGGTCAAGATATACACCTCCTCCCTTTTCAGCATAAATAAATGGTATTTGTATCAATATCATGTTCGTAACTTGTGTTCGTGAAAGATAAATAGTTATTTGTATTTATCCTTCCTTCTCCCCCCTTCCTTCCACCCACCCACCCATAATTGATAACGCTATCCCCTCCCCCCCCCCCGGCTATACGTGATGACTTGACCTGACTAGATATGAGTTTACATGGCTTCGAACGACTTAAATTGACTTAGCTTTACTAGGTTTCACCTTACTTTATCCGGCTACACGTGATGACTTGATTGACTTGGCATGACTTTGCATGGCTCCATTCGACATGACTTGACTTGGTTTCACTTGGCTTTACTTGGATTCTCATAGCTTCACATGGTTATACTTGGTAATACCTGGCTTCACATGGCTTGACCTGGCTTCACTTGGTTTCTCTTGATATCACATGGTCTTGTTAGATGTCATGGCTTACATGAGTCCGTTTGTGCAGTAAATATTAAACCTTGTCTAATTTGCATTCATGTCTAGGATGGATTCTGCGGAATGCCACACCCGAAATTCTACAAAAAAATTGCTAAGGGATAATAACTAGAGATTCACATAGTTCATAGCTAAAAAATTTTCTAGGTTGCATGCAATCTCGGTTCCCCATAGCAAAGGGTTGAGGAGTATCTTGTGGAGTATCTTTAGGAGTATCTGTGGCTGGTTTGCGCGGATGGGTAACCCGGACAGACTGCTGGGGCATACGATATGAAGGAACTCTAATCTCACATTTCATTTTTTTAGTAATCAGGACTTGCGATAACCCTAGTTAGTTAAAGTATCAAGCCGCACTTATTGATTTGCCGTGGTTGATGGATGATGTTAGTCTAGACTTATGCATGAGATTACACCCTTTTACATTATGCACTTGATATTATTATTTGTTTGCATGTTCAGGATATGTCATATTGCATGTTTTACAGTTTTCTTATTATCGTGAGATCATTTACTTTCTGTCATTTACTTTTAGTCATTTGTATTGCCTTTATTGTTGGTTTAAGTTCCTAGTTGGCTTTCTTTGTGGTACTTGCTATTTGGAATTTGACCCCACTGATTTTGCATGACCAGATCCAGTAGCAGCACCAGAGGATCTTCCGTACCTTCCTGAGGATTGTGACCACCAGGAGCACCAGACCACTTGAGTGGGTTTTCATTCTTTCCTACTCTGCTGTACATTCTACTTTTGTTGGCATTTAGCCACCGAGCACGTGTTTAGCTCGTGTTTTGGATTGACTACTAGCCTACGGGCAATAACATGATCGGCATATCTTAGGGTTGATCATGTATGACTTAGACTCTGGCTAGTTTATTCATTTTGTGTCTACTAGCATCATGATCATCTATGTATATATAGTTTGGGACGCTTTACTATTATATGTCAGCTGATCTTATATCTTGATATTTCATATAGTTGAGCTTGTGATTGAGACACTAGGGTTTATTGGACCTAGGCTTGACTGATGATTGTAGTAGTAATCCCCTATGTCTTATAGCTTCACCGTATATACTGAGTACCGATGTGCTCTAAGTGTACGTAGCTGTCCGTTGTCTGCCCCGCTCTCCAATATTCTGGTTCTGGGATGTGACAGAGTTTTTGTGGTGTCCAATGCAGGTCTGTTTGAGCAGATTTGATCTGTTCTACAGATGTGGGGGAGGGGGGTTGTTGTTGCTATCGTTAGATGTCTCAATCCTAAAATGTTTTCCTTGATCCCTATTTATTTTCTCTATCCCTGATCCTTGATTTGTTATCTCTTTTTATCGTTGATCTATCATGTTCTTCAACTTGACTCTTATGTACTTAACTTTCAGGGGCACAGTTCCTGTTACTACCGACTAGATGGTTCGAATGCAGCTCGAGGAGGGTCAGCATTTGGGAGCCTAGCGTATTCCTATAGACCGGCCTAGCATTTAGGGGGCAGAGTCTAGAGTATATCACGAGGCCGATCGGCCGGCAGTACTAAACCAGCAGGCTGCACCTGTGCACCCAGTTCAGCCTGAGCAGCCAAAGAGTGTTGTCCGAGAACTGATGGATCTCCTACTGGGTTTCATAACAACTCAGTAGCACCAGAGTGACGTACTCACTCAATCGATCTAGACAATGTAGGAGCGAGGTGGTTCTCAGATCCACAATTCAGCGACCAACTTCAGGTATCTCAGTCCTTCATACTTTTATGGTACAAAGAAAGCGATTTCGTCCGATGCTTGGTTGCAGGACATTGAGGCCATCTTGGAGGCAACAGGGACTTCGGCTAGGGAGCGCGTCTCAGTGGTGAGACTGCAGTTGTTGGACTTGGCCCGTGACTGGTGGGCAGCGCATGATGGTTCTCTCACAACACCGATTCCATGGGCGGTCTTTAGTGAGAGGTTTCAGGCGAGGTACTTTGACGCGGTGTCGCGTTACGAGCTTCACCAGAGGTTTAACAACCTTAGACAGGAGGGCATGACCGTCGACGACTATGCGACAGAGTTTGCGAGGCTTAGCCGGTTTGTCCCAACTTTGGTGGCGACCGAGTTGGAGAGCTCGAGGAGGTTCCATCAGGGACTCCATTTAGATATTATCCTGGCAATGGAACAGCATGAGTTCCCGACATTTAATGCTGTGATGCGGGCAACCAGGAGGTATAGTACACATCACAGAGGATTACAGATCGAGTTGGGAGCCAGAAGAGGCCCAATATTTTAGGAGGATCATCATCCCAGTGATTAGCACCAGCTCCAGCAGTTAGAACCCTGACTTGGATGCCCGAGGAGGGCAGCATCATCTCAACAGTCTTCCCGATGCGTCATCAGCAGAGGCATATTCTTCAGAGATCTTTGTTCTACCAAGTTGATCGTCGATCGTCTAAAAAAGCAAGAGAAGGACATTGCGGTAACACTTTGCAAGCTTGAAATAGTGCTCCCTATTGAATTTTTTGACTCCATGTAGCATTTGCCAATTCATTTTTCCTACGAGGTATGTGTTGGTAGGCTTGTCGGTTATCGGCCTATGTTCTTGAGGAGATTACAAATTTTTGCTCGATGTATTTCAAGCCGCATGTTGTTACTAATAGAACAAGAGCTCCGAGAAACGATAACGGATATCAGGAATCTAATAATATAATACTGAAAGTATTCAATATTTTTGGTAAGACTTCGGGCAAAATGATGAAGAGATATCTGAATCACGACGAGCTAAGAGATATCTGAATCACGACGAGCTAATGGTTGCTTAGTTGTATATATTACTCAACTGCGACGAGGATGAAGTGGAGAAGATAT